>CM074737.1:123362016-123392755 GCA_037367245.1 Phrynocephalus guinanensis | reverse complement strand
TAGAGGGAGCCCCGGGCCCCGCCCTCCATGTGCAGAGGCAAGAATGGGGCTCTTTTCTAGACAATCCTCCCCGTGGGCGATGACAGCCGGGCTGTCATTGCAATCAGGGGAGGAATGAAACAAACCGTCACAGCACCATTTTTCTGGTTCATTTCGTTTTGGTTCTTAAATAACTCTGGGGCTCGTTATTTGTTTTGGTTACCTAATGAAACAAATAACGAATAGCGGAACGAAAAAAAATTCGTTTCATGCCATCTCTATTGTTAGGCATCATTTTCATTTTTTGCTAAAGCTTGTTTTTTTTGTTATGTAATACAAATAATATATTTTTTTACATAACAATGTTTTGGTTCTTTTTATTTTGCACATCATTAGCTAGCAATTTCAGTTATAAGTGCTTTTTTCTGTCTTAAAACAAATATTGGGCAGTTTTCGTTTCTACTGCTGTATACTTTGTCTTTTAAAGGTAGAAAGTTTTTTTATTTAATTATTTCAATTCTACCTACACACATATATTTCATTAATACCATTTATTGCGATAAGATACATAACAGTGGGCTCAGGTTTTGGTTGAATATCAGGACAAAATTCTTAACCGTTTAAAGCAGTAAAGCAGTTGATAGAGTTTGAGCAATTTGATCTGCCAGCGGAAGCAAATTTAGAACAACAATATTCAAACAGGCAGAGTTTCTTAAAAGCAGCTATATTGCATATATACAAGTAGAACAGAGATGCAATAACATTTCACTCCACAGATCACATAGAGACAGCATAACAACATGACATAATGCATACACAGATCATGGCAAAAATGGGTACTTTCTCACCAGAAGTCCAATATCTACTGCAGGCATGACCAAACTTCGCCCCCCCTGATGTTTTGGACCACAAACTCCCAGAATTTCAAGCCTGTATTTCCAATGGCAAAAGACTGTGGGAGTTGTGGTCCAAAACATCTGGAGGGCTGAAGTTTGGACATGCCTGGTCTACTGGATTCTGGAGTCCTTTTTATACTAGTCATAACCAATCAGGAAACTGGTTACCTTATTCTGTTGTGTACCAATCTTGCATTTAGCGTTGCTCATGGCACTCATATTGTACACCTGGCCTTTATAATAATTTAGCATTACATGCTTGACTCCATTTTGCAAATCAATTAAATACATATAGGAAATGCCTGTAGACAAGCCTCATCTGACTAATACAATATATTTTCCTATCTAATATATGATAAGAACAATGGAGCCAATTACCTTAGGATGTGGTTGGTAACTTCCTTTTCTATTTTTCTTTTTAAAAACATGTTATTCATTTTCTATCAATAAAAATCAATCTGCACTTATTAAAAAATCATTTACAAGGGTTCTGCTTATATTCATTTGTTATTAAAAATTGAGGCCTTAGTCTCTACGTCTCTTTTCTCACCATTGATAGAACAGACCCCACGTTTGAAAATATTCTGAATCTTCCCTTTAATCTTCAAAGTAAGCCTGTCCATTTCCGCACAATCCAAAACCTTCTTAATTATGTCTTCCTCTGTAGGTATTCCTTCATTTTTCCAATATAGTACCAATACGATCTAAGGTAAAGATAAAACGTTCCCCTTGCACATGCGTGCTAGTCATGTATGACTCGGGGTGGTACTCAACTCTGTATTCAAGCCAAAGAGCCAGTGTTGTGCAAGTCCATGGCCATGTGGCTGGCATGGCTGCAAGGAAAACATTGTTTTACCATCCCGCTTTTTTATGGTGGTACTGGTACCTATTCATCTACTTGCATTTACATGCTTTCAAACTACTAGATTGGCAGGAGCTGGGGTTATCAGCGCGAGCTCACTCTGCTGTGTGGCACCCAGGATTCGAACCACCGAGCTGCTGACAGTTTTTGGAAGACTTAGTCCGGTGAGCCGCCGCAATGTTAAGTATATATTTTATCAAAGTTTTGTGGTGTTATATCTAGCAAAAATAGTTCTGGTTTAAATTCTATATGACAACTTCCTTTTTCAAACAGGAAGCTAGGCTGGAGCTTGACTGGTCTTCTTAACTGTCAGAGCTATACAAGAACCTTGGGAGGCAGTGGGCATTCCGGCAGTGGAGGTATTCATGGGAAAACTGGGCAACCGTCTGTCAGATATAATTTAGTTTGGATTCCTGCCTTGAACAGGGGATTGGACTTGATGACTCTTTTGGCCCCTGCATATGTCATTGTTTCATGATGCTATGGGTCTAGATAATACAGGGCATGAAAGAATAAGCACACTATAGGTTGCCATTTTGGAAAAGTTAGACTAGCGCTTGTTAATGGTCACAAATCAAGGGACTTCATTAAGGCACTTAAGAGGGAAAGTACATTTTGGATTTGAGAGCCAAATGCTGCAAAATAAGAAATACACATCATCATCTCTTTCAGGAAGTTGAGCCATGGCAACTGGACTTCTTTTCTTGAGAGATCAAAACATTTTGCTACTCATCTTAGCAGCTTCCTTAGTCTGAGAAAAATTAGTGGCGAGTCCTCTGATTTATAGTTCACCTTGATTTCACATCACCCTGGTCTGGATAGGCTCCTTACATGGACAGTGGCCTGGGTTGCTTGAAAGTTCCACCTATGCAACCTTTCCCAACACCCATTAAGTATGGGTCATTAGCTGTGGCCTTGCTGGTGGAGGTGTGAAGTACTTCTGATTTGTCTGGGGATTGATGAAAGGGCTGCTTGATAAGTAGCAGACAGATTGTGTCTGAGTCCCCAAAATAAGTCCCCCTAAATAAGTAGCAGACAGATTGTGTTTGAGAGAGGGGTTTTCAATACACACATGAATAGCTTCATTGACCCAGGGCCGGCGCGTCCATTAAGGCGAACTAGGAAGTTGCCTAGGGCGCCAAAATGGACAAGGGGCGCCGGCCACCGCCGGCCATCCCCCTGCCCATCGCTGTCCGCCCCCCCCACCCGCTGCCCCCTGACGCCGCGGCCACCCCCTGACGCCCGCCGCTCGCCCCGCCGCTGCTGCCGTCGCCCACCTGCAGCCGCCCCCCGTTGCCCAGCCCCCCCACCGCCGCCACCCCCCACCCCCCCACTGCTGCCCCCGCCCGCCCACCCTGCCCACCCCCGACACCGCCCACCCCCCCACCCCTCGTCTAGGGCGCAAAAAAACCCTAGCACCAGCCCTGCATTGACCCTTCTCTTAAACCACCTATCTTCTGTGTTTTATATGTGTAAATCCTCATCTTTGAATTAGTGCTCTTTGTCCTTCAAATGGAAGTACTGTACATTGCTGATTCTGGGTGTTGCCCCTCCTATGTTGGGCCCTTCTCCTGTTTTATTGATGTTTAGTTTCTGCAATGTAGAACTCTGCACACTCCTCACTGCATTGGACCACATACTATATTGCTTCTCTTGAGTTTTGGTGTCTTTTGGGTTGAGGAGTCTCTGGTTTAGTGTGTTTGTGGGTTTGAAAGTTAACCAGGATATGGTATTTGCCAAAAATCCTTTTAAAGCTTTTTGCCAAAAATCCTTTTAAAGCTTTTCAGACAAGGGGGTGACCAGGTGAACTATAAAATGAAGGACTCGCCACTGACTTTCCTCAGACTGACAAAACTACTTGGAGTAGTAGTGAAACATTTCAATCTCTCAAGAAAAGGTCATCTCATCTTCCAGATAGACTCGTCTTCCAGATAGACTCACCCTGATGACTGAGAATCTTCACAGACATATCACCAACTCTTGCTTCACTGTCCATATAATTGCATCCAAAGATCTTCTCAAGTGATTTGTCAACCAAAAAAGCCATTAGATTAATGTCTTGCGCATACCGCTTAGAGCTTGTATTGTAAATCTTTCAATCAGAGAAAAGCATCAATGAGACCAGTATTTCATCCCTGCCAAGAATATGAATATGACAGCGCCTGGAAGCATTTGAAGACTGGAACAAGACTAACCCCTGGTGCCGAAGCGATGTAACAGCAACATATTTAGTTCTAGCAATGTAGAAATTTGCAAACTGAACTAAATGCCACCGTTTCCCCAGTGCCTTTGGGATGTTTGTAGACCTCCTGACTTTCTAATAGCTTGTAGCCAGGAGCTTGATCAGGTTACTTTGTCATGGATGGTGGTGGCAAGTTTTTTGTGTAAAAAGGATGATTTTCCAAAGCTTTTATTTTTTTTTGGGGGGGGGAGGGCTGATTTTTGAACGTTAGAAATATCTGATTTATTGTTTGTGTATTTTTTTGGGGGGGGTTCTTTTTTGGCAGTAACATAGAGCATGTGTGCTTGTTGTGTCTGCATGTGATTTACTTCTAACATAGAAAGGACATTACTTTTATACATACTGATGCAATGAGTTTTGACAGGGAAAATAAGTGCTCTGTCTTCAACTCCCATGCTGCAATGCAGAAATCTCATAGGACTTGGAAAGTTCCTTGTTGAGAGGTCTCATCATGTTCAGACTACTTAAAAAAGAGGGTGGATAAATTCAGCCCCTGAGAGAGAGAGAGAGAGAGAGAGAGAGAGAGAGAGAGAGAGAGAGAGAGAGAGAGAGAGAGAGAGAGAGAGAGAGAGTTGCAATCCCTCCAGATATATTGTTACGTGTCATCAAGTCATCTCTGATGTTTGGCAACCCTATGAATCCATGTCCTCCAAAATTTACAGCTCTGTTCAGGACTTCCAAACTCAAGGCTGTGGTTCCTTTAGGGAGGTGATCCATCTCACACAGAGTCTTCCTCTTTTCCTACTGTGTTGGACCCTAGTATAACAAATGGTTTGTATAGCATAAAATCTGTACAACATAAAAAAATTCCAGAGATAGGGGAAATCTGCTTAACAGAATCGCCTATGGGGCGAATCCGTACAACACAAAAATGGTCGCGATTAGGGATTACTCTGCTTTCAATGCATTTCTATGGGAAATGTGTATAAAGAAATTTTGCTTAACAGAATTTCATTTGGAACGAATTAATTCCTTTATATAACGTACCACTGTATTCTCATGAAGCTGGGACAGCATCGGTTTCAACACTTTTGACTCCAGAGATAGTTCAGAAATTGATTTGATATTTATTGTATTGTTTTATTATTTTTAAATATTGTGTGTTATTTTGCAAAAAAATATTAGTTTGCAAAATTTAAAAAATAAACAAAAACAAAAAAACAGTAATGTCTCTCTGAAAACCAACTTCCCTGTAGTACCACAGCAGTTTCCATAGCTTCCCTGTGGTTATTTTCTCTTAGTTTATTTTCCCTTGTGTTATATTTATATATTGCCTGCTGCTTTAAACTATGCATCATCAAAGAGAATGAGAAATTTGCATAATGTTCTTCACATTAGACGCTTGATCAATTTTATTAAACAGTTTTTTGCTGCCTTATCTAATTGTACCTCACAAAAGTCAACGATGTAGGGCCATCTGATTTCTTATTGTCATGGGCACTGCATCTCTGAAAATAATTGTGTAAAGATTGGGAAAATTCAAAGAGGAGTGATTTAAATGAGGAAAAATTACAATGGCCCAAATCCTCTTGTGTAGCTACCCATACAATGAAATACGTGAATAAGGGCAGGTTCTATTCTTATTCATCCAGAGTGCAAGATCACCCCAAAGTATGGTCATAAATGGCCTCTCTTAGTTTGGAGAGACGTGACCAGTGGGGTGCCCCAGGGCTCTGTTCTGGGTCCACTGCTGTTCAATATCTTCATTAATGACTTGGAGGAAGGAATAGAGAGTATGCTAATTAAATTTGCAGATGATACCAAATTGGGAGGGGTTGCTTACTCCCTAGAGGATAGGATGAAAATCCAAAAGGACCTTGACAGATTAGAGTGCTGGGCCCAAGCTAACAGAATGGATTTCAACAGAGGGAAATGTAGGGTGGTACATCTAGGTAAAAAGAATGAATGGCACAGATATAGGATGGGAGACACCTGGGTGGAAAATAGTGCATGTGAAAGGGATCTAGGAGTCTTGGTGGACCACAAATTGAACATGAGTCAGTAGTGTGATGCGGCGGCCAGGAAAGCCAAAGCAATTCTTGGTTGCATCAACAGAACCATAGTGTCTAGTTCAAGGGAAGTGATACTACCACTCTATTCTGCTCTGGTCAGACCCCACCTGGAATACTGTGTCCAGTTCTGTGCACCTCAGTTTACAAAGGATGTTGACAACCTCGAGCGGGTCCAGAGGAGGGCGACCAGGATGGTTGAAGGTCTGGAAGAAATGTCTTACGAGGAACAGCTTAGGGCAGGCATGTCCATACTTCGGCCCTCCTGATGTTTTGGACCACAACTCTCAGAATTCTAATCTTAGATTAGGGGCTCATCTTTCAAGTGCTGCTGGCCATCTGAGATTGGGAGCACTTTCTGTGTGGGGGGGCACCTCCACTGTGCAAGAGTGCATGAGAATAAGACACCCAACATGGTGGTGGTTGGTGGCATTCCTCCTTCCTAAGACTGGGCCTCCATTAAGTCCACGGGGTGATCTGAATTGCTTCAGCCTTGGATAGGGTCAGATAACTGATCCATCTAAACAATAATGTTTTAGAAGTCCAAGAGATGAAAACACTGTGGGACCTTAAACTCTAACTGCTATGATTTAATGTGAGATGTTTGTGAACTTGATGGTATGATGATGCTGGAAAGTTTCCACCAGGGGGTGCTTTTGTTAAATATTTCATAACCAGAGGAATTTATTCTGAACAAGCCGGGACTGTTTAACCTCGGAGTGATGATGGTCAATGCTGAGGCTCTGGAACGAAAGCTTACCAAACACACCTGCCACCTCTTAACCCCTGTTTTGTCCATTAATTTCCATGCTTTCGGGCTGACTCGTCACATCTTCCTTCAGGGCTGCAGTAAACAGCCTTACTGGCACTAGAATACTTAAATATATGAAGGAATGTTCCTTCTTTTGCCCATCACTGCCGTAAATGTGGATTCATAGTAGTAGGAGTCAGCTTCAATACAAGTAACAAAAATAAACCCAAACATACAGCAGTGTAGGATCGTAGAATCATTAAAAACCATAGAGTTAGAAGGAAACTAGAAGGCCATCAAGTCCACACACACACACCTGCTCAGTGCAGCAGCAATCTGAATTAACATAGCAGCATCTGAAAGACTAACCAACTTATTTCAGCATGAACATTTCTAAATTATTATCTGGTAATTAGCCCTGTGGCGCAGTGGTTAAATGGCTGTACTGTAGCTAAAACTGTGCTCACGACCTGGGGTTCAATCCCAGGTAGCAGGCTCAAGGTTGACTCAGGCTTCCATCCTTCCGAGGTTGGAAGGTTGCCGGTGGGGACAGGGGGGAGCAATGTGTATCCTGCATACTGTAATTAAAAACTGCAAACCTCCCAGGGACTACTTGAAGTGGTATGGGGTGGTATATAAGCAGAACACTTTGCTTATTGGTTTTGGTTCTTCAGTCCCATAGAACAGAGTATTTAGCTACATCGATTTAGCTACACAGAATACTTGGCATCCCTTTGCCATGTCCCCTGAATGTATAAATTTATGTTCAAGCCACCAAGCTCAATGCGCCTGAGGAATTTATTTATTTATTTATTTATTTATTTATTTATTTATTTATTTATTGGATTTGTATACCATGCCATCTAGCCTGAAGTCTGTTCTGGGTGATTGTAATCTCACACTGAAATGAATATGCTAATCTTTTTTTAGTTGCCATAACTAGTTTTGCCAATAATGAAACAAAGCATCAAACATTCATCCACTCATCATTCATTTTGGTTTTGGCCATGAGTGGGGCACAGAATCTTTTTTTAAAAAAAATCAATATAAGCAACCAAAAAGGGATCTGGAGTTTTTTTCCGAGTCTGATTCAACATGAAGGAAAAAACATGGAATAATTCCTTACAGCCACAGGATTTCTTGATTTCTGGTATTCTGTTAGGATGCAGGCTGCATTCACGGAAATTATAAATATTTTAGGAAGTAATTGACGCAACAGCTTGTAAACTGGGGGACATTTTGAGTTTTGTTTTGTTTCTTCTTCACTGTTTGTTGTTATTGTTTTTGTTGCTGCTGCCGCCACTGCTGTTGTTGATGATGATATTGACTGAAATGAGTGGGGGCCAAAATGTTAGTTGTTTTCTTCGAGGAGGAGCTGGAAGAACATGAACTGGTGGATCAGAACTAAAAGCTGCCCCATGTAAAGTACGTGACAGTACTTTTGTCCAGATACAGACTGGCTAGTGGTATATCAGAAGTATCCTGCATAGAGATGGGTATTAGAGATGGGCACGACTTGAAAAAAAATTTTTTCGAGTTGTCGTTAGTCGGGCCGGTTCCGTTTCGGCTCGTTTCCGTTTTTCGCGAAAATTTGCAAAAATTAGTCGGTTCATTTTTTTGTTTTTTCGTTGTCGTTAGTTACTGGTTTGGGGAGGGGGGGTAGCGGGCTCCTGGAGGGAGCTGCAGGAGTCAGCCAGAGCCACAAGTGACGGACTGGCAGACTCTTTGCACCCGCTGTGTCTCACGTACTTGCATGTAGTGCAATGCAAGTAGATCTGGCTTAGGGTTAAGACGGGTTAGCGGAACGGCTAGGGTTAGGCTAGTTACGGGTGAGGTTAGGGTGAGTATTGGGGTGCACCTCTGGGTGCCTCTCTGACCCACTTAGAAGGACAGTGTACTGGCGTATGGGTTAGGCTTAGGGTTCGGGTTTGGGCTACGATTAGTGGGCTGTTTATGCCCGATTGGCACATCCCAGAAGTCTCTGTGGTCAACCTGGCCAAGTGGCCATGCGATTGGTGGAAAATTTGCATGGTCTACTCCCATGGGCGAGCCCATCATTGCAAATGTGCAGGTGTAAACAAATAAAATAAAATAAAATCAACGACTTTTTTTTGCAAGAAAAACCCACTGCTGCTACTGTAAAAATTCAAGCATTTAAAATAGCCAATTTTCGCATCTTTCTGTGGTGCTTTGGTGGGGTTTTGGGCAACGATTTCAAAAAAAAATTGCGGTCGCCATTTTGGATCCCCCCCCACCGCATGGCAAATGGATGCGCCCTCCCAGCCTGGTACAGTCAGCAAAACCTGGCCATGCGATTGGTGGAATGGCTCCAAAACTTTGCATGGTCCACTCCCATGGGCGAGCCCATCATTGCGAATGCGCAGGTGTAAAAAAATAAAATAAAATAAAATAAAATAAAATCAACGGAGACTTTTTTTGCAAGAAAAACACACTGCTGCTACTGTAAAAATTCAAGCATTTAAAATAGCCAATTTTCGCATCTTTCTGTGGTGCTTTGGTGGGGTTTTGGGCAACGATTTCAAAAAAAATTGCGGTCGCCATTTTGGATCCCCCCCCACCGCATGGCAAATGGATGCGCCCTCCCAGCCTGGTACAGTCAGCAAAACCTGGCCATGCGATTGGTGGAATGGCTCCAAAACTTTGCATGGTCCACTCCCATGGGCGAGCCCATCATTGCGAATGCACAGGTGTAAAAAAATAAAATAAAATAAAATAAAATAAAATCAACGGAGACTTTTTTTGCAAGAAAAACACACTGCTGCTACTGTAAAAATTCAAGCATTTAAAATAGCTAATTTTCACATGTTTCTGTGGTGCTTTGGTGGGGTTTTGGGCAACGATTTCAAAAAAAAAATATTGCAGTCGTCATTTTGGATCCCCCGCACTGCATGGCAAATGGATGCGCCCTCCCAGCCTGGTACAGTCAGCAAAACCTGGCCATGCGATTGGTGGAATGGCTCCAAAACTTTGCATGGTCCACTCCCATGGGTGAGCCCATCATTGCGAATGCGCAGGTGTAAAAAAATAAAATAAAATAAAATAAAATAAAATCAACGGAGACTTTTTTTGCAAGAAAAACCCACTGCTGCTACTGTAAAAATTCAAGCATTTAAAATAGCTATTTTTCGCATGTTTCTGTGGTGCTTTGGTGGGGTTTTGGGCAACGATTTCAAAAAAAATATTGCGGTCGCCATTTTGGATCCCCCGCACTGCATGGCAAATGGATGCGCCCTCCCAGCCTGGTACCAGCAGCGCAGCAGTAGCAATAGCCAAGGAGAGGGGGGCGGGGAAACCCCCCCCCCCAAATAAAACACCCTTCTGGCCTGGTAGGTGCCCTCAGACAGTTTTCGCCTACTTTTAGGGCCAGGAATTGGGTTTTTTTTTAACTTTTAAAAACTTTTTTTCTGTGCCGCTTGGCATTGCGCGATGCAAGTAACGAGCACGACAAATCAGACCAAATTGTTCGTTCGTCGGTTCGAGCTCGAATTCTGGTGGAGTAATTCCCGTTTCCGTTTCCGTAGAGTAACGGATACGAGTAACGGAAACGGAAACGGGAATACCGCTAAGTCGTGCCCATCTCTAGTTACAACAAAGGAACTAATAGCAAATTTTATGACAGCTGCTAGATTAATTATAGCAAAAAATTGGAAGTCAAAACTAGAATTCAAGATGGAAGACTGGTATAATGAACTTTGGGATATAGCTATAAACGATAAACTGTCCTGCAGTTTAAAGGTTAAACGAGGAGACATGAAAAAAGACATTTTCTACGATATCTGGGGTAAATTTTTAGATTATGTACTAGTCGAAGGAAAAGGGAAAGAGTCCACGAATATCTCACAACAATTCTGGAGAAGAGAACTTTAAGAAGACTACTAGAAGAATAGAAGATGCAGCAACGAATAAGAATGTATGGATGGCCCCGTGGGATGGGGGGTGCACTTATATTGTTTGTTGTAGTTTTTTATTTTCATTTTTTTATGTCGTATGTAGTTTAAAATTTAATAAAAAAACATTTAAAAAACAAAAACAAAACCCTGCATCTTCTCAGAAGGGAGTTCTGGTGGCCACAGGTCCATGCTGATGTTGCCCAATACGTGGGTTCCTGCGAAGTTTGTCGGCGAGCAAAGGATGTTGTGACCAACCCTCGGGTCTGTTGCATCCTTTGCCAACACCCTCTGGTCCCTGGAATGCTGTCTCCTTAGATTTCATCACGGATCGTCCTCGCTCAAAAGGGTTTACCTGCATCCTGGTCTTTGTGGATTTATTCACCAAAATGGCCTTCTTCGTTCCTTGTCCTAAATCCCCTACCGCATCAGAAACAGCTCATCATTACTTGCAACACCTCTTCAGACTTCATGGTTTACCTGCACACCTCATTTCGGATTGTGGGCCACAATTCACCTCTCGCTTCTGCCAAGCAATGCATAAGGCACTAGGAACACAAGTTCACCTGTCATCAGCTTATCACCCCCAGTCAGATGGTCAGACTGAGAGCACTAATGCCACCTTAGAACAATATTTACGCTGTTATACATGCTACCAACAAGATAACTGGGCGGATTTGTTACCTTTAGCTGAATTTGCATATAACAATGCTGTACATTCTTCCACTCGCCAGACCCCATTCATGGCTAATTATGGTTACCATCCTCGGTATTTTCCAACTACCCTTCCTTCCACCTCTGTGCCAGCTGCGGATGCATACATTCAAGAACTCCATGGCATTCAGGAATTATTGAGAGCAACTTGATCATGCTAAGGAAGTATATAAGAAAGCAGCGGACAAGAAAAGACAGGAAGGGCCACAGTTAAATCCAGGCATGAAAGTTTGGCTCTCTACTCGATACCTGAGACATCCTGGGCAATCCTGAAAACTAGATCCTTGGTTCATCGGTCCTTATCCCATCTTAGAACAAATCAATCCAGTTGCTTTTCGTCTGCAATTACCTGATTCCCTTCATATTCATCCAGTATTCCACTGATCCCTCTTGGTTCCAGCTGCAGACCCTGACCCCAACTGACCACCGAATCCTGAACCTCCTCCACAAATTTTAGTAGAAGGAGGAGAAGAAGATTATGAAGTCCGTCAAATCTTGGATTCTCGAATACACCGTGGAGGATTGCAGTATTTGGTAGACTGGGAAGGTTATGGACCTGAAGATCGGTCATGGGAACCTGCGTCCAACTTGCATGCTCCTGAGTTGGTTCAACAATTCCATGACAGTTATCCTGATAGGCCTGGCCCATCGGAAGAGGGGGACCATGGGGAGGGGGATAGTGCCAGGACCCTGCCTGTCACAGAACCTGAATCTGAGGGGTTAAATGGTGAAGAGCTGCTGGAGGAGCCTTGCAGCTCAACTCAGCAGGCAGCTGGGTCTGATGACTCAGCTGAAAGCATATCTCCTCCTCCTAGAAGGGCCATGAGCAGGATTCTGCAAAGACCTGCTACCAGGAGAGCTAGGGAAAGGGTCTTTGATGCTAGACAGGGAATCAGGTCGGCAAGCCCTGAGTACTAGCAGGAGCCTATCCAGAAGTAAGAGTGTGTTCCCTGTTTTGGGATAAAGCTGGCAAGCTTACCTTGAGCTCTCTGTAGGAGCAACGCGTCATTTGAACTTGCAGCCATGTTCCTGTCTGTTTCTGACCTTGGGTCTGTTTCCTGGACAATGGCGTGATCTGTTCCCTTGGGTTTGGCATCTGGTTTCTGTGAGATATTCTGGCTTTGACTTAGACTGGTAATTGCTGGGAGTTGGATTCTGTTATCTTTCTGGCTTTCCACTAAAGATCTTGGCAAAGAACTGAACTCTGCTTGTGTGTGTGTGTTCTGTGTGTGGGGCTTGACAACAGCCATGAAGTCCTGAGGTGCTCCAGTTAAGGCAGCCTCAGCATGGATGTTGAGATCCCCCAGTACCAACAGTCTGCGGGTCCTCAACACCAGGTCCGAGACCACCTCTGTCAGCTCAGACAGAGAGACCATTGGTACGCAGCAGGGCAGGCGGTACACCAACAGAATCCCCAATCTGTCTCGTGAGCCCAACACACAATACAAACCCTCCAGACCTTTTCCCAAAGAGACCGGAAGCCTGGTCAATGGGACAGAACTCCTATAGACTATAGCAACTCTCCCTCCCTGACCCTCCGGGTGACACTGGTGCTGAACCAAGTACCCAGGTGGACATAGCTGGGAGAGGGGGACCCCACCCTCCTCTGCCACCCAGGTCTTGGTAAGACATGCCAGGGCGGCACCCTCATCCAGAACAACATCATGAATAAGGGCAGTTTTATTTTGTACCGACCTGGCATTTAACAACAGCACTGTGTGGCTCGTGGGCTCACTGATATGGTCGCTTGATTCCTTCTGGCTAGGGGTGGAACAAGAAGAGGGGATAGATGTAAGTAGAGATGGGCACAAAATGAATTTTTTCCATTTTGTTATTCGTTATTCATTTCGTTACATAATGAAATGAATAACGAACCTGGTGATTAAATCCTAATGAAACAAAACGAACCAAGAAAATTATGTTTGTTACGTTTTGTTTCGTTAATGGCAGCACACGATGAAAGGAGCTATTTTAAATGCTAAAAAACAAACAAACGGGATGAGAAACAGTTCAAAAATATCGTAATATTTTTATGCCTGATTTTAGCTATTAGCTTGATGGCAGTGATTTAAAGCACCTGAAAATGTGTTTTTAAAGAGTTGTGTTTTTTTTTAAGAGGACAACATGGCTGCCGCAATATGTGCTGATTTTTAGGGTATTAAAACGTCCCGAATCCTTTAAAAACCCAGCAAGAATCATTTATTCTGCCTGATAATACCTAGCAGGGGGGTGAGGGGTGTTTTAAAACGTGCATTTATGTCTTTTCTCAGATCACTGTATTTTTCTTTTCCAAGGGGAAAAAACAAAATGGCTGCCACATACTTAAGATTGTGATTGTGAATGTGAGCTGTGCAGATTGAATGGCTGTAAGGTATTAAAAGTTCCTGAATATACTTAAAAAACCCGGGGAGAATGTTGTTTTTTTTTTTTTTCTGCCTGATAATACTTAGCAGGGGGTTAGGGGTGCTTAAAACATGCATTTATGTCTTGCCCCAGATCACTTTCATTGTATTGTATTGTATTGTATTGTATTGTATTGTATTGTATTTATTGGAGCCTTAAAGTGGCAGGGAGAGGCATATGTTCCCCTTCTTTTATATTTTATTAGGGATCGATTTGAGAGTATACTGTTCTTTTTTTAAATTTTCATTTTATTTTTGAAATTATTTTTCAATGTACAAGAGGGAAAGGGGGTTATGCATGCATGTTTACACACTCAGGATTAGGTTTACTGTTCCCTTCACCCCCCTCTTTCTGGGTTTTTTTGTTGTTGATTTTTAGCTTTGTTGAATTTTTTTTTTACTATTTATTCTTATTTTACTATATCATGCATTGAGCAGAGGCCCATGGGCTAGCCATGTGAGTGCTTGGACAACTTCAGCCAATAGCATGATGCCCAGGTTCCAGTGGGAGGGTCTGGTTGCTTCAGAGGGCATAAAAGCTCTTGCTGCCCCAAGTCCTCCTTGCAGTCTGTGGTGGAGTGAGGTTGGGGTGGGATTGCATTTGCAGTAGCTCTTGCTGTACTACTGTTTCACTTCAGGCCAGGCCTGTTCTTTCTTTCTCTGCCTGGGCTGGGCTGCAGCCTGGCTGTTAGGGAAGGGAGAGTTCTCTAATCTCTGGTTCAGTCTGTGTGCAGACTGAGCCTTTCTTTAAAACAAAACAAAAAAAAACTTTATTTTTCTTTTTCCATTTTTTCTGGGATCTACTTTGGTTTAGGGAGGGAGTCTGTTCTACCTAGTCTTTATTCTGGGATTGAGTTTTTGATTTTTAGCTTGTGTTCATAGGGAGGGAGGAGGGTTGAAATTTGGGAGTTAAGTTTTGCTAGTAGGTTTCTCCCCCCCCATTCCACCTGCCCTGTTGTCTCCCCAAAAACCTTGTTTAATTTTATTTTTTATATCATTCCTGCCTGATTTTATATCTCCCATCCCCCCCACTTCTTTTTTTCTCAGTCAGTTCACTGTACAGTTTAGTTTCCTTTTTATTTTATTCTTCTGGGACTGCTCTGTTGCTCTGTATTATTTTAGTACCCCTAGTCTACTTTTAAAATTCTGTGAGCCTGTTGGAAAAAATACCAACTTATTGATCAACCCAATCAGAACAATTTCTTTTGGTTTTTTAATAAACCATGAACCAAAAAAACCCCCAATGAACTGGGCTGGTTCATGGCCCATTTCATGACCCAATTTGGGGATCTTAGGGCGTTTATACACGACCCCTAAGCTCCGCCGCAAATGGCTGCAAGCTCCGGATGATAAAAATGTTTACCCACCAGCTCCGGAGTTTGCAGACAATTAAGTGCGACCCCGCCCACTTAGCGTGACCAAACAGCAGTTTTCTTGTACCTGATTTTTTATGGTGAAAAATATTTGATCCGGAGACTGCCTGAGGTCTCCTCGCTTCTTTCTGTTGTTTTTCTTTTTGCCTCCGCCCCTTAAAGAGGAACCAGGAAGTAAACGGAGATCGGAGCAACTTCCCCCAACACCAGGAGGTAAGCCTTTTATTCTTTTGTCTCTGTCTAAGGCTTTTTTTCCCTCCCCCCTCCCGCAGACAGAACAAAGAAGTGCCGAGCGGGTGGGGAGGGAAGAACAGCAACGAACCCTCAAGATCTCTGGTCCGAATTTAAGGGACCAGCGGATCTTAGGGGTCGTGTAAAAAGGCCCTAAGTTTTTTTCTCTTAGGCATTTCATCCACTTTGGGAAAATGGGATGCCTGCCCACACACCCTCCTCCCACTGCCCCATCAGCTCTGCCTCCCTCATCAAGCTGCCTCCCTGCTGTGGTTGCAATCCTCAGATGCGGTGGAACAGGCTTCCCTGCTGGGCACTTCCTCTGCACATATGCCTGGTTGGTAGACATATGCCCAGAAGCAGTGGCAGCTTCCTGGTGGCAGGAGAATGTATAGTACCCTCCCGCCACCCCAGGCATGAGCCAGAAAAACAAACCATGAACTGGTTCATTTTTCTGTGGTTTTTCATTGTGATTTGTGGGTACCCATGAATAATGTTTCTTGTTTGGACCCATCTGCACATAGTCCTTCATCTGAAACTGGAGGCAATAGGTAATCAGTGGCATAACTAGGGAGGGGAAGAAGGGTGCATTTGCCCTGGGGCACGCAGCAATCTGGGGGGCACCTGGAGAGGGAGCTGGAGGAGGAAGCCATGCACCAACCTGCCAACAATCCTCCTTTCACGCCTCCAAGGCTTGATGATCCTTAGTTGAGGAAAAGGAAGAAAGGGAAGAGTGCAACAGAGGTGTGTGTGGGGGGGAAATCCCATCACCTGCTTCCCTCTCCTCCTTTCCCTGGGCTAACTATCACCAAGCCTTAGCCAGGGGAAAAGAGGAGGGGGAAGCGTGCTATGGAGTTGATGCATGAAACAAAAAACATTGCCTGGTTGGCATTATCCACATGCTGTGTGGTTTGCACAGAAAAGAGTTAACTGGAAAGGAGACCCACAAAGAGGGCATGAGAAGGGGATACCCCTCTTCCCGTCCTCTACTGTTCCCCCAGGATTGGGCACCCTTTGCTGGGTGGGTGAGACACAAACTGACCGTGTCCCCAGGTGCTTCAAACTCTAGCTGCACCAGTGTAAGTATTCATCAAGAGTCAGTCACTATTGATGGCATTCTGCACTACCTGGAGAACCTCATGGAGGAAGGAGGCTATTGAATCTGTCTCAATGTTTTGTAAGCATCAGCCTTCATATCTGCCCACAGCAAGCCTACTTTTGATAGCATTGTTAGCCGAAGATTGTTCAGCAAGCCAAATTTGATGAGAGATCTTGCTCAGACCCTAAGAAACACGTTAAAAACCTCCTGGAGGGCTACCATCATTCTTTTAGCATGCTAGAAATAAGAGCAATAAAGCAGCAGACACATTAAATGTAATTTATGGGAACATGATGCAGTCACCAGCAAAGCACACCAAGTTCTCTTTAAAAGTCCCAAATGGCAAATATTTTTAGGCATGATTTATTCAAGCCCCTCACAGTAGGGGCTGAGACGTTTTGATTTTCAGAGTGTATTTAAAAATAAAAGGACAGGAAAAATGTCATGTCCTTTAGAATGGTACCAAGGCAAAGTTAATCAAGCAAAGCCAGGCATATTAGAACCCATGTCTAAAATGGTGAGATCACATATAAAGCATTTTGGCATCTTTCTGAAAGAGGAAACAGGAAGCAATAAAAATATGTATAATTTGGGAGCTGGAATGAACAAACTCCTATTTTCCCTGCTGAACAAGAAGCTAAAAATTCCTTTTCTTTCTTTCTTTCTTTCTTTCTTTCTTTCTTTCTTTCTTTCTTTCTTTATTTATTTATTTATTTATTTATTTATTTGACTTTTACTGTATATGCTCGAATATAAGTCTAGTTTTTTCAGCCCTAATTTTGGGCTGAAAAAAGGGGCCCTTGACTTATATTTGGGTCAATACTTTTAGCCACTGAGGCAAGTGCTTGCCTCGGTGGCTAAAAGACATTTTAAATATCACACATCGCTCCCCCAGTTCACAAAGGAGGAGCTGCCAGGCCCTGCTGCATTTCCCATCCTAGGCTTAAACTCGAGTCAATAAGTTTCCCCAGTTTTGGGGGGGTTTAAATTAGGGGCCTCGACTTATACTTGGGCCAACTTATGTATATATGGTATACCACCCATCTAGCCCTAGGGTTACTCTGGGAGGTTTACAACATAGGATAACATGGCAAGATAACAAAGGAATACAGTGGTACCTTTGTATAAAGGAATTAATTCGTTCCAAATGAAATTATGTTAAGCAAATTTTCCTTTATACAAATTCCCATAGGAATGCATTGAAAATGGGAGTAATCCCATTTTTATGTTGTATGGATTTTCCCCATAGGCGATTATGTTAAGCAAATTTCCCCTATCTCCGAATTTTTATGTTGTACAAATTTTATGTTATACAAGCTGTTTGTGATACAAGGGTCCACTGTACATTTAAAAAAACCAACATACAACCAGCATAGTAAAAACAAAATATACATGCTCTGCAGTCTCAGCTTTCTTTAGGAGACAGGTTCAGAGCCTTTCCATGAAAAGGATCTTCTTTTACTTCCCTTCAAATACAGCAGAAAGGAAGGCTGAGCACCTTGCCAATGGTAAAGTATCTTCTAAACCCTTTTACTTCCAGAGATGTTAAATGGCTTGCCAGTTCTGTCGTGTCTGTGTAAAAAGCTGACATGGGGGGAAATGAATTTATTTGAAATGTGGTGTCAAATGAGAATTTTTACCAAGAGACCGCAAGAAAAATAAATCGGGAGATAGTAGATCAAGCCTAAACTTCCTCTAGGAGCAATTAAAATAAAATAAAATAAAATAAAAAGGCTCTCAGACTATCGTATCTCAGGAAATCACAAGAAGACCTCATACACTTAAACTAAGAATAATGCTGGCACATGTTGTAGGCAAGAGAAAAAACCAATGAGACAGATTGTATTTGAATTTGGAGAAGAGGTAGCCATGTTAGTGTGGACAAAAAGAAAAAGAAAAAAAGAAAAAAGTAACACAACTACAGTAATTGTGTGTAGGTTTGGCACTAATAACATCTGAGACTGCAGTTTTGAAGTGCACAGTTCCCAGTTTGAGCAATAACTGCCCAGAGTGACCTTGCTGCCAGATGGGCGGTATAAAAATCCAACAAACAAATACACAAACACAAACAAATAAACAATGCTTCATATTTAGAAAATTAGGGAATAGCAGCTGCTATGCTATTATACATGGCTCCCCCACTTATTTTCTGCTACTGGAATGTCATGGAATGTACTATAACGTTCTAACTCCTCCGAGGGGATCATCAGCATATAGAGAAGTTAACAAATTTCAGGGAAATGCCTCCTGGCCACACTATTATCAGAGCTGGTGAGTATTACGATTTGTGGTTCATGCAATTCTGGATGTCCAAGTGTGGTAGAACAGCCTCTGCATGAGTTGGAGATGCCAAACCCACTCTGAGTCTTCAGATGACTGACCTCCCCCCCCTTGGAGTTTGGCAAACATTTCCAGGTCCACCACCAACCCACAAGGGAAGTGTTTAGCCATCTGTCCTTAATCCAGTCTTTCTCAAACTTGTGGGGAGGGGGTAGTCAGCTGAAAAATTGCTATGGGTAGCAGGAAATGGTTTGTTTCATTAGTAGAGATGGGCACGAAATGAGCGATTTTTCGTTTTCGTTTTTGTTTTTTCGTTTCGTTACGCAACGAAAATGAAATGAAATTTTTTTAAAAAAAAAACGAAAATGAAAACGAAATGACCAAATTTGCTGTGTTTTTCGTTTTCGTTGCAGCAGATGCATTGAACTAAAAAGAATGCTAACGAAACAGCAATTTTTCGTTTTGTTTTCATTTTTTCGTTTTGTTACCTAACGAAACGAAAATGAAATTTTTTGCAAAAAAGTCACGAAAATGAAAACAAACTTAAACGGACCCCTAAACGACCAAACGACAAACGAAACACCATTTTTTTGAGTCGTGCCCATCTCTATTCATTTGAATGTTCATGAAATGTTGTGGCTCATGAATAGTCATGAACCATGGACCATCACTAAGTGCCATTTTCATGGTTAGAATTACAGAATCATGAAGTTGGAAGGGACTTATATGGTCTTTGATTTCACCCCTCTGCTGAAGGCCGGGATACAAATCAAAGGATATCCACCCAGTGGTTCTCCCAATTTCTCTTGAATGCCTCCAGTGTTGGAGCACTCACTACCTTTCAAGGTCAGTGGTTCCACTACCGTACTGATATGCATTTGAAATGTGGCTTCATGTAACTTGAGCCCATTATTGTGTGCCCTGCACTCTGGGATGATCGAGAACAAATCTTGGCCCTCCTCTCTATGACAGCTTTTCAAATATTTGAAATCTGCTATCCTCTCTCCCCTCAATTCTTGCACGAGTTCATGCCCATCTCTGTTGTCTTTCCAGAAACAGGCATACACAGAGTTTTCTGCGTATATAAATTTCATGCATATTTTTTTTTTGGACGGTCACATGGTATTTAATGTGCAGTTACGGTCCTCTCTTCTGTCTCGTATTTTTCAATTCTGCTTCCATCTCTACCTGTCTACTTCGCATTTTCCCTTTTTTCCAGCTCTAGTTTCCAAGCCTCCTTGGTGTATAATTTTTTTTTAAAAAATAACCAGCTGATTACCAGTCCTGTCGTGGGTACAGAAGCAAATAAGTAAGCATTTTTGAGTGAAGTTTCTAAATCCAGCCCCTGGCAGTGGTTTAGGAAACTTCGCTGAAACTGCTGTTTGAGGGGTGTGGTTGGCCGGGAGCAGAATTTACTTCTCTTCCCGGTTAGCACGTGATCTTTTTCTGCGCAGTTCAGCACTGGGAAACTATGCAGAAAACGCTGGTAGGACTGCAGCCGAAGACCGTCCTTTTCAGGTAAGCTTTCTCTGAATGATGGACTACCTACTATGTGACTTTTATATGGATTAACACAGGCATGATTACATTGACTGATTTCATAAGAACACCAGTGTTTTTCATATCAGTCTCCATCCCTCATAATGGATTTTTTTGTGTGTGCTCTTTGTAGCTTTAAAGTTACCTTTTAATGTTCTAAGATGCCTCTTCTAATTCCCTGTTCGTAACTTAAACTATGTTTTAAATGTTCTGGGCTGTATATTGTCCCTCATTATTGTACACCACCTTGGGTCATTCTCCAAGGAGAAAGGTGGGGTAAAAATATTCTAGATAAATAAATAAATAATTGTTATGGCTCCCAATTAAGACCTCTTCTTCTTCTGAGGTCTCACCCAGTTCTGGGCTGATAGCAACAGGACAGTGATGGAGGAGGCAGGCAGATCAAGTTGCTAAATGTCCCAAATATGTCCACATACTAGAAAAGCTATTTAGGACTTTTTTAAAAAAAAATCAACATACCAGGCCTCTCCCAACATTTTCCGTGGAAGCTTTTTTTAAAATAGCAGTTTCCCCAGAAATCAGGCAGTGTAATCACAGCCATTTTGGCTGGGGGGTTCTAGATGTCTTAGTCCATTTAAGTCAGGGGTCTATGCTTTGGTCTACCTCCAAATGATGAGATTAGAGATGGGCACGACTTAGCGGTATTCCCGTTTCCGTTTCCGTTACTCGTTTCCGTTACTCTACGGAAACGGTAACGGGAATCACTGCCCCAGACTTCGAGCTCGAACCGACGAACGAACAATTTGGTCTGATTTGTCGTGCTCGTTACTTGCATCGCGCAATGCCAAGCGGCACAGAAAAAAAGTTTTTAAAAGTTAAAAAAAAAAACGATTCCCGGCCCTAAAAGTAGGCGAAAACTGTCTGAGGGCACCTACCAGGCTGGGAGGGCGCATCCATTTGCCATGCGGTGGGGGGGGGATCCAAAATGGCGACCGCAATATTTTTTTTGAAATTGTTGCCCAAAACCCCACCAAAGCACCACAGAAACATGCGAAAATTAGCTATTTTAAATGCTTGAATTTTTACAGTAGCAGCAGTGGGTTTTTCTTGCAAAAAAAAGTCTCCGTTGATTTTATTTTATTTTATTTTATTTTATTTTTTTACACCTGCACATTTGCAATGATGGGCTCTCCCATGGGAGTAGACCATGCAAATTTTCCACCAATCGCATGGCCACTTGGCCAGGTTGACCACAGAGACTTCTGGGATGTGCCAATCGGGCATAAACAGCCCACTAATCGTAGCCCAAACCCGAACCCTAAGCCTAACCCATACGCCAGTACACTGTCCTTCTAAGTAGGTCAGAGAGGCACCCAGATGCACCCAATACTCACCGTAACCTCACCCATAACTAGCCTAACCCTAGCCGTTGCGCTAAGCCGTCTTAACCCTAAGCCAGATCTACTTGCATTGCACTACATGCAAGTACGTGAGACACAGCGGGTGCAAAGAGTCTGCCAGTCCGTCACTTGTGGCTCTGGCTGACTCCTGCAGCTCCCTCCAGGAGCCCGCTACCCCCTCCCCAAACCAGTACTAACGACAACGAAAAAACAAAAAAACGAACCGACTAATTTTTGCAAATTTTCGCGAAAAACGGAAACGAGCCGAAACGGAACCGGCCCGACTAACGACAACTCGAAAAAAATTTTTTTCAAGTCGTGCCCATCTCTAGATGAGATATTGACTCAATTGTGTGCTTAGCACTGTTCCCGCTGAAAGGAAAGAAGGGAAAGACAAAGCACAGAGTTTTGATAAGCCAGTTTCTGAAATTTGGTTTTCCAGGAGGGAGTCAAGATTATGTGAATTTATCTTTGCTGAGCCTTTAACAAACTGGACATATTTGTGATCCATTAATGGGACATCAACGGCTACTAGCTGTGATGACTACATACCACTTCCAGTATCAGAGGCAGGATGCTGAGGGATGAAAAAGGATGGGGAAACTGTATATTTTTCTTCCTTTGGGGCTTCTCATTGGCATCCCACAGGTTGGCCACTACCTGAAGATAGCAGACTCGCTCCATTTGCTATTCCCAGCTAGAGTACACCCATTGTAGAAAAGTGAGACAACATATATGTTAAGTCTTGTTGATTGATACATCAGTTCTACTTGGGACCACTCACAGGATTCAAGCCAGAATGCTGAACTGGACAGGCTATCAATCTAATCCAAAGGAGATTATAATGTCCCGTATTCTTATAGACGACAAATATACCAATAGTTAAGATTAAACAGAACCTCCATTTAACCCAGGCATGTCCAGACTTTGGCCCTCCTGATGTTTTGGTCCACAAATCCCAGAATTCTAAGCTTAGACTGCCAATGACAAAGGACTCTGAGAGTTGTGGTCCAAAACATCTGGAGGGCCAAAGTTTGGACATGCCTGATTTAACCTCTAGGAAGGACACCTGTGGCCAAGAGATAACAATAGAGGACTGGCAACATCTATGTCTTTCGTATGAGAGCTTCTATGACACACAAGAGGGCTTTCTTAGTGGCTGCTCCCAAGTTTTGGAATGAAATGTCTGGAGAAGCCAGGTTGATCCTCTCTTTCTATGTTCTTCCAACATCATGCAAAGTACTTCCTTTTAAGCAATAAGTGAAGGTTTAGGGAATGCTTTAAAAAAAATCTAGATGTTTTTAAATGTCTTGAAAATGTTTTCTAACATTGGTTTTAGCCTTGATTAATGTTTAATTGTGTTTTAATATAGTTTTGTATAGAATTTTAAATAAATATTTTTCTGACCTACCTACCTTGGGTCATCTATGGGGAGAAAGGCAGCATATAAATAATACTAATTAATTAATTAAACTGACTACTATTGGAGAAACAGCTCTGTATTGGTAAGATGAATAAAACCCATCCTTCTATATACGGTCCTTCTATGTTCTTAGAAGTGGATATTCCAAACTTTGACGATTGACTTTACTTCAGCTTTTCTGTCCTTCAGTTTCTGATCAGACACAATCATGATTATTCCTATGGAATTTCCAAGTATTTTAACAGTCTTAGTAGGCCTACTTTTGGGACAGAAATAAAGCTTTTTCAAAAATATGCTCGGCCGTAATGCCGAACCCTAATCACATGTTGCACTAGAGCACACCGTTGTGGCAATGATAACTTCCTTTCCATTAAACCTAGAGTTGGGCACAAAATGAATCTTTTTGTTTCCTTATTCGTTATTCATTTCATTTCCTAACAAAACAAAAAATGAAGTGCCCTTAAAAGCAAAACAGAACAAAATGGAAAATTTCATTTTGTTCTGTTTCGTTTTTCATTTTTCAGTTCTCATTATTTTTACAAGTACTGATCTCGGCTATTGTCAAAACAAATTATAAAAAATAAGCACTAATCAGCTGGTGCATGGGGCCATGCGCCAGCTAGTAGTCAGGATTTAAAAAAAAACAAAAACCACTGACTGGCTCCCCAATGGGCCAGCTTTTTGGTGGGAGAAAAAAAATTGCCGCCTGGCACAAAATGAAAAAATGAAACAAAATAAAATACGAAATGAATTTTGTTTTTAAAATATCCTTTTGTAATAAACAAAACAAAATGGGGAAAAGAAACAAAAAACAAAACGTGCCCATCTTTAAATTTAAACCAAATTTGGATTGTGATTGAGCAGAAGTTAAGTGAAAATGTAAACTATCAGCCAGTAATGCTTGATACTCTGGTGTGAAATTATGGGGTCATATTATCTCACATTTGTTTAAAGCACATTGGCTTCTACAGTAATCAATTACTTGCCTTAATTCTGGATGCAGTTCATTACCTAGAAAACTTCAGACAAGTAATTTGTAATGATATTTTTATAAGTGTTTGATTTAATTTAAATTCCAGTCCCCTATTTTGTTTCTATTTAAATTTGGCTCTGTCCCTGCCAGACCTTAGGTCTTGCAATGTTACATTTGCAGTGTATTTTTTTAGCTTGCATCGAGAACTCTCTCACAAAAGTTCATCATAAACACATTAACTGCTCAGTCCTGGTCATCGGGACAGTTCCTGGCCCTGCTGCCTTTATGAGACCTTCTCCAAGGAGAAAAGTGTGATGAAAATATTTTAAATTGATCAATAAATAAAATGAGTGTTTTATTTTCGTCCACCAGAGGGAAGAAGTAGACCACGAAACACAAACTTGTCATTTCCAAAAGTTGCTTTCTTTTTCAGCAATATATATACATTGGGCATTCAACAAAGCAACAGTAAGTAAAATATCAAACATTCATGAAGCCACACTATGAGAATGAACTTTACAGAAAGAACATATAAACAGCTTGCAAACAGGATTAAATTTAAACAACAACAAAAATCATATTGTTCTTTGGGTTCATAACGTTCTTTCAACACACCTTGAAAAGTTTGTAAGAGTTTCCAGCAATGGCTGGGTTAAAGTGCAAAGGAGTCTAGGCCAGAATTGGAGGGTCACAGAAGGGATTTCATGCAGGTCTGCATTCCAGCATCTTCCTGAAACTCTTCTGAAAGCTGTCATCTAGGAAAGCATATAAGAATGGATTCAAGCAAGAGTTGGCATAGCTCAGACTAGTGATGAAGTAGGAGATGCCTATGACCGCAGGGGTCTGGGGCAAGTCAGTGGTCAAAGCCACGATGGTGGCCAGGTGAAACGGGGTCCAGCAGAAAAGGCACACGGCTAGGACAATGAAAACCATGATTGTGACTTTCTTTTTGGCCTTGTCTAGAGCTTTAGTGTTTGAATTCAAGTGCATGTTTCGCAGGTTGTACAGCATCATGGTGTAGAGGATGCAGATGGTGGATACTGGAATGGCGAAGCCCAAGATGAGAGTGTAGATCCTACTGGCTTTGAACCAAAACCTTTCTGGTCTGGGGAAATTGAGCCCGCAGCTGGTGATGTCCAAGTCATCTTTATAGACGTTGGCAAAGGCAAAGAAGGGGGAGACAATGAGAGTGACCAGGCACCAAATGCCAAAACTGATGATGCGGGCTGCCCGGTAAGTACGATGGGGCATGCGCTTAGATCTGACAGTAGCCAGGACCACTAGATATCGGTCAATGCTCATCACAGTGAGGAAGTAGATGCTGGAGAAAATGTTGTAGTGGTCTATAGATAGGATGACTTTGCAAAGGATCTCCCCAAAAGGCCAGTAGTGCAGAAGATGTTCTGCAATGTTAATGGGAAGGACCAATGTAAACAGGTCATCGGCAATGGCCAAGTTCAGGATAAACATGTTGGTTACAGTTTTCATCTTAGGGGCTTTGAGGATCACATAGATGACAGCTGTGTTGCCCGTGAGACCCACGGCACAGATCACGGAGTAGATGATTGGGAGGACAACATAGAAATCTGGAGACTGTTCGTAGAAGGTGAGGTTGATGTTCGTAGCGTTGTCTCTGCAGCAGGGAGGGCTGGTGCCATTGAACATAACGTTGAGTTCTCCACCCTCAGAGGAGTTTGCCATATCTCCCCACTCTATTCACTTGTTCTTCAAATTATATTGCTGGTGAAGAAGGACAGAAGTTTGGCCATGCTGGAGACATGCTTCTGAATTATTTGTGACATGAAGAAGTTCTTGGAGGAAGAGATGATTGATAGGTCTCATTAATCTTCCCGGATGAGTTAGAGTCTAATGTCATCAGGCTCTGAAGAAAAATGCTGGAGAAAATCAAGACAAAGAAAAGTCAAAGGAAAGTGGTCCTCAGACTTCAAAGTACACAATTGATGTGAACTGCAGGTCTATTGTGTTGTTGGAACTACCTCCTCTACTTCTACACTAACTATGCAAAAAAATTATATGTCTTGTTTTGGACATGGAAGCTGTTTAACTCCTGGAACAACTTTTGCCTACATACAAATATCTCGGCCCCTGGTCTGCATCAGAAATTGAAATAAAAGTAGTGGTTACTTTTAACTATTTCCCATGAGATTGCTGTGCCTTGATCCCCATGGAACCACCTGCAGACAATGCGAAGAATGATAAACTGTCCTTTCCAGGTAGTAATTCACTCACCCGGGAGGGTAGAGTGCAGTCACTTCCTAAAACGCTGTCAAAAAAGAAAAGGACAAAAAGGGATAGTTGGAATAGAACAAGTCTTTTAAAAAAATAAATAAATCCAAAATTCCAGTCCTACCCTCCAGTTCTTCTAATCTAACAACAAAGAAGTCAACTGAAAAGGCAAACATTTAGGTACCCTGCCTGATCCAGACTCTCTAAACCAACATAACAGCAAAGTGAACAGTAAATCCCCCAAATGAAAATCATGCTAAAACAAAAGGAGCTCTTCAAAAAGGGGGCTTCCCATGGTATTTAAACCTTCGGTACCTTTTGCTCTGTGTTGCTCCCCAAGGTTTGTCAACCTGCAGCAAGCAAGAGATGGCAAAACACCGCTCGCCCCCACAAAATTGCCTCTCGCTTGCCTCCCAGCTTTGCAAAGATCACCAGAAAAGATGCTCACTGGGTTTTAGCTATGAAGTTCCCGTCATTTCCCTCTCTCTCATTTAAGAGACTGCAGAGCCGGCTTGCTTAGAGTACTTCTTCATCACTACAAACTCCCCCGCTAGTTTCTCCAGCATGCTCCTCTTACCTAATCCAGCCAGGGATTCCTGCCTTGGACTCCAATCTCAGCTGCCTCCCCGGTTTGCCGTGCTCTGACTTGTCTGTTGAAAGAGGAAGCAGAGGAGGAACCCTTTGCTGAGCTGATGCTGCATTTTCGAGCTGCTATAAACGTGTGCCTCTCTTTCTCTCTCCCTCCCTCCCTCTTCTCCTCCCCTCTCTCTGTGTATATATAAATAAAGCCTAATAAATTAGGCTTGTGTCATACCGGGCAATGATTACTTACATCTGCTTTCATCTACTTAACTAATAGAGTCCCAGGAGCACTGCAAAACACCAGGTGGACAGAACCTGCCTATAATCTTTGTTTGGCTCTTGCTTTTTCAAACCAGGGATGTAGAAACAGATGGCCACTTGTTTCTGAAACCAGAAAACCCAGGGCTTATAAGACATACCTCAACGTGGCTTTATCTGGCAGTGATGTCCAACTCCTGACTTCCATCTTAAGCAGATATCTACATAGGGTTCATTGAGAATGGGCAATGTTTGTAGGAGAGTGTAGCGGATAGGGTTCCCCTGACCCCTAAGTAGGGAACAAGGTACGATTCCAAAAGATATACTTAGGTCCACCCTGTTGAGGCCCATGACTCCAATTTCAGAAGGGGAATAAACACACTCTGGGTTTTAGTTTGAACTTTATACGAATGTTTATAAATGCTAGTTTTTATTACATTCTCTCTCTCTCTCTCTCTCTCTCTCTCTCTCTCTCTCTCTCACACACACACACACACACACACACACACACATGGAGAGGGAGAGAGAGAGAGAGAGAGAGAGAGAGGGAGGGAGGGAGGGAGGGAGGGAGAGGGAGAGGGAAGGAGGGAGGGAGGCCGAGCACCTAGGAAAGCTCCCTTTGAAATCCACACTCAAATTGAGGGCTGGGAGAGTAAGAACAGACAAAAGAAAATATTTTTTCACCCAGCGCATTGTTAGTCTGTGGAACTCCCTGCCGCAGGATGTGGTGAGAGCATCTGGCCTGCATACCTTCAAAAGGGGATTGGACAGATTCCTGGAGGAAAAGTCCATCACAGGTTACAAACCATGATGGAGACACATAATCCCCTGGCTTAAAACCAGGGTACTTCAAGGGCCACATGCAGGGGAGTGGCAGCAGGAGACAGGTATCTAGTCTCATGAGCTCCTAGAGGCATCTGGTAGGACCGCTGTGAGATACAGGAAGCTGGACTAGATGGGCCTTTGTCCTGATCCAGCATGGCTCTTCTTATGTTCTTATGTTCTTATGTTCACACTAAAATTCTGAACAGGTTTACCATGATCTTGGAGTCACCAAAGGAATTCCAAGATATTGAGGGTGAAAATGAAGTCATTTCTTTGTCCCAGAGGGCAAAATGTGGAATGAGAGATGATTTGAGGCTCTCCATGTGTTCAATTCATTTAAAGGTGCATTCAAAACACAGTAGATAACCTGGAAATATAACTGACGGATTAGGTTTCTGGTTGTGGAGCCAGAGGCTGGGAATTCGGGTCTCCACCATGCCTTCTTGAGAGAGTCCAGACGCAACGATCCCTTCCTGCTCTGCAGTTCTAACAATATATTCGACAAAATGAAGGCACAATATAAAAATAATCAAAGGAAACATCAATGAATTTCTAAGACATTACAGTGCAATGAAGAGATAAAAAGTGTAAAGCAGATCAACCTTATTAAAGTATCAGATGAAATTATAATTATGAAAAAAATTAGCCACAGTTAGTCCTTTATAAACTCTAAATTTGCCCCTAACCTTTCACTAGCACTCTACCTGACGTTTACTAGAGATGGGCACAAAATGGAAATATAGTATTGTTTTGTTTTGTTTCGTTTCAGTCTTCCTTTCATTTTGTTTCATTAATAACAAAAATTTTAAAAGAGTTTTTGTCATGAAACAAAATGAAACAAAATGCTTTGTAAGGCTATAAATAATGGGGAGCTTTCCTTTTTTTATTTAACTGGGAGCCCACTGCCCAAAATCAAAGACCCTCAAACCTTCCAATCAATTTGCTTATAAGCAAAGAACCCTCTGTAAACAAGCTGGAAGCCTAATGGCTAGTTGCCGCACGAGAGATCGGAGAGATAAGCTCAACAGCTGATCAGCGGTGTGGCAAGGAAGGAAAATATATTTTAAAACCCCTCTGCAGTCCTACTTACTGAGGAAAGGAAAACAGTTTAAATCAACTTGCAGACACAGCCAGTGAAGGGAAGAGCTCAGGCAGATCAAGATCAGAGATAAGCTATCTCAACTGTTGAGACGTGGGAAGGAAGAAAGGAAAGCAAATCAATGAGTTTAAAAATAAATCTCCTATTCTCAAGACAGCTGGATCAAGAGGCTAGGACGAATTGTTTCATTTCTGAAACAAAAAATGGTGCTTTGTTTCATTTCTTGATGACACACTGTTTGCTGTTTTGTTTTGTTTCATAAGGTTCTGTAAAGTTATGACATGACAAAACAGCATGTCATTTTTCATAAAGTGCCCATCCCTAAAGTCTGTGTGTGTGTGTGTGTGTGTGTGTGTGTGTGTGTGTGTGTGTGTGTGTGTGTGTGTGTGTGTGTGTGTGTGTGTGTGTGTGTGTGAGGAATAGGGGTGGGCACAAAATGGAAAAATAGTGTTTTGTTTCATTTCATTTCGTCACCCCGTGGCATTTTGTTTCATTTCTTTAAAAAGTGAAATTTAAAGTAGTTTCATTATGAAATGAAATTCTTTCTAATTGGAACCAGAAGCTGATTGGGTGAGCGATAGCACTGCTGTGGCTTCCCATTGATTCCAATTAGAAAGAATTTTTCCTAGGGGAACCACCTTTGGACCTTAATTCTCAGTCCCCTGACCCCCATATCTTTCCAGATTTCAGAGGGTTACCTAAAATTACTTGAGGAAGGAACCCCTGCTACTTTGTAGGCCAAGGTAAGCAAATTTTGAGTACATTGTTTTCAAAGTATGCACTCAAAAATTATTAAAAAATAATATTTACTTACCCTGGACTCCAAAGTAGCAGGGGTACCTTCCTCAAGCCATTTTAGGTAACCTCCTGAAATCTGGAAAGATTTGGGGGTTAGAAGACTGAGCTTTGAAGCTCTAAAGGGGGTCCAGGTATTTAATTGACAAAGTGTGCTAGGAGGCTGCCAGTAATTAAGGAATTAATACTATAGAGTAAACTCCTAAATTGCTGGAGTGGTTGGCGACCCTCCCAGCGCACTTTGTCAATTAAGCACCCAGACCCCTTTAGAGCTTCAAAACTTAGCCCTCTGACCCCCCAAATCTTTCCAGATTTCAAGGGGTGACCTAAAATTGCTTGGGGAAGGTACCCCTTCTACTTTGGAGCCCAAGGTAAGTTAATATTATTTTAAAAATAATTTTGATCCCAGCCATCTATCTCCCCCACTGTCAAGCCCCGCACACAGAACACACAGCAAGCCAAATTCAGTTCTTTGCCAGGAACTTTAGTTGTAATCTAGATAAAGTACAAAGTACAGTCCGAGTCAATCCAGAATAATTTACAGAGCCAAATGCCAAGTTCAAGGGAAACAGAGACATGTCATAGTCAGGAAGCCGGTCCAAGGTCAGGAAACAAAGTCAGGATAACACACAGGAATGTGGTGGCAAGGTAAGTGATGCGTTGCTCCCACAGAGGGTTCAGGGTAAACTTGCTAGCTTTATCCTAAAACAGGGAGCACACCCATATCTCTGGCAAGGCTCCTGCTAGAACTCAGGGCTTTCAGATCAAATTCTACACCTATCATTAAAGATCCTTTCCCTAGCTCTCCTGTTAGTTCTCATTTGCAGGATCCTGCTCCTAGCCCTTATAGGAGGAGGAGATGTGCCCTCAGCTGCATCCTCAGACTCAGCT
>CM074737.1:122827583-123356717 GCA_037367245.1 Phrynocephalus guinanensis | reverse complement strand
GGCAGGGAAGGGTTCTCACCGAGAGCTACGCATGCACGCACACATGGAGGCTGCAGGACTGAAGCTAGAGAGAAATCTCTTCTTTCTCTCCCCTAAGAGCCAGGATGCAGCTGGTAGGAACACAGAGACACACACCTGCCTGGCTAGCCTAAAGTGAAAATAATGAGTCACAGAGACAGCAAACCCACCCTAACTCCCACTGGAGACTGCAAGGAGGACGGGGGCTGCCAGAGCTTTTTATGCCCTCTGTGGCTGCCAGACCTGCCCAGTCTGCAACCTGGGGATGCTATTGTTTGAAGTTGTCCAAGAATTTACATGATCCCATCACATGGCTTCCCTCCATTTTGTGGCTGGCAACATTCATTTTGTCATCCTCAAAGGGAAAAGAAAAATACATTGCGATGGGAGAAGACAAAAACAAACGTTCTAAGCCCCCCCCCCGGTAGGTATTATCAGACAGTATAAATAATTATCGCTGCATTTTTATGGATGTCCAGGGCATTTTTTAACATTTAAAACAGCTCATTTCATTGCGCGTCGCCATTAACGAAAAACGAAACGTAACGAACCTAATTTTCGTGGTTCTGTTCGGTTCGTTCCAATTTCATCACAATGTTCATTATTCATTTCGTTGCATAACGAAACAAATAATGAATAACGGAAATGAAAAAAGTTCATTTCGTGTCCATCTCTAGTCACCACCAGCCAGAGGCAATTTGATGGCACGTAACAGCAAGCGTGGAACTATCCACACAAACATGAAAAGGCAGAACCATTAGGTTTTAGTGCTAAATATTTATTTAAAATATTTTTGCCCTCCCTTTCTTCACAAAGGTCTTTGCCTACTTGTGGAATGACAGCAAAGATGGGGCCAGCCTAGCTTCCTGTGGGAGGGAGTTCCACAGTCTGGGAGCAGCAACAGAGAAGGCTCTCTCCTACATCCCCATCAGACATATCAGTGAGGGTGATAGGACTGAGAGTAAGGCCTCTGTGTAGTCTGAAATATTCTTTAACAAGGCATTCTCAGTCAGCTGAAGACCCCAACTGAGTTGCAAAACCAAGAATGGCTTTATTGTGTCAAATCTGAACATCAAAATAGGGACTATGCCTTTTCCCTTCTTTTATTGGTCCATTTTGGCAGAAATATTGCAGATCACGTGAAATATTTTACTGCATTTAGAAAGGCTTAGGCATAGACACATTTTGATCAGAATTCTTTTACAGTGGTACCTTGTATAAACGAATTAATTCTTTCCAAATGAAATTATGTTAAGCAAATTTTCCTTTATACAAATTTCCCATAGGAAATTTGCATTGAAAACAGAGTAATCCCTAATCGTGACCATTTTTATGTTGTATGGATTCGCCTCATAGACAATTCTATTAAGCAAATTTCCCCTATCTCCAGAATTTTTTATGTTGCACAGATTTGATGATATACAAACCATTTGTTATATGAGTGTCCACTGTACTTATTTCCTAAAAGCAGGCCTTTTCAGGTTCGCTAAAGATTTGGTTATGGGAAAGTTTCTAAGAAGATCAAGGACATATGATTTATGCATATCTGGAGTACATAATCCCATAGACACCCAGGGCTAAATACACCTATCCCACTTACTCCGATGACATTTATCACACATTATTTTCCTTATTACAAGATAGCTCCTTTACCCCCTTTAATGCTTAGAAAATTTAAAATATGATGGGTGGAGGTCCCAGGGTGCTGTCCACCTTGGGAAAAAAAAATCCACTTCGTGCCATCTACAACAGGGCTGTTCAACTTTGAACAGGCCAAGGTCTACCTTTTCCAGCCCAAAGTGCCTGAGGGCTACTACGCTAAAACCTCTACTTACAAATTTTATCTGTTTTGAGCACGTGCTCATAACTAAAAACTTTTGTAAGTAGAGCACTGGTTTCCCATAGGAATGCACTGAAAACCAATTAATCTGTTCTGGAGGGAACAGATTTCAATGTGCCATGGCTCTTGAACTGCCCCGCTCAACTCAGACAGTGGACTGGCAGACTCAGAACTTTGCTGGGGCAGTGGTGGTCCTTGGGATGGGGGAGGGGGTGGAGAACCTAATCCCCTCACTTTTTTATTGCTGGCCGGTGGGCTACTTTTGAACCCTTCACGGGCTACCAGTAGCCCACGGTCTACCTGTTGGGCAGGCCTGATCTAGAAGAAGTATTAATGCAGTGGTTCCCATCCGGGGGGTCGGGACCCCTTTGGGGGTCAAACAACCACTTCACAGGGGTTGCCATGAGCCAGTGAAGAAAAAGTCACAAACAGCTTGGGTCTGGAGGAGAGGGGCAGGAAGGTGGGGGAAAGAGTGAGATACAGCTCGATAGGTTGGAGGGGATGTCAGTCAGTGGCACCAGAGACTGTGATTGGCTGAGGGTGTCTGTAGAGGGAAGTTCTCTATGGCACTTGTGGCAGTGGCCCGCCAAAGGGGCCTCTTCCAAGCAAGGCAAGGGGTCATCACAACATGAGGAACTGTATAAAAGGATTGTGGCATTAGGAAAGTTGGGAACCACTGACTTAATGAGACCCTTGTGGCGCAGTGGTTAAACTTGTGTATTGCAGCCAGAACTGTGCTCATGACCTGGGGTTCAATTCCAGGTAGCAGGCTTGGGCAGGGGCAATGTATAGCCTGCATAATTGCTTGTAAACCATCAAGAGAGTGATTTAAGCTCTATGGAGTGGCATAAGCAGAACAGTTTGCTTTTGCTTTCAGTGAGGTCCTTTGAAGCAAACAATTTTAATATGTGAATTTTTAGAAAGTTGACATTTTTTCTGGGGTGATTTGGATGTTGGTGGCCCCAGAATCCTAGAGGCATTGAGATAATTCTTGGTCATGCATGTTGCCAATTCTTAATACAAGTAAAAAATGATTTCATTTTTTATAACATTTGTAACAGTCTTATCCATGTTGTACTTTTTTTCTTTTAAAAATGCCTAAATGCTTTAAAAGTTTAATTTATTTATTTTCTTGTCCTTTGTTTTAATGTTGTGGGCCACATTGCATCCCCTCACCAGAAATAAGTGCCTACTTATGATTTTTTTTAAAAATAAAAATAAAAATTAACAGACAAATATAATGATCCTATTTTGAGACATTTCCTGAGAGCCAAACAAGAGCATGGGTTACTGCAGTATCTTCAGAGACATAGTTTAAGAAAGTAACTTTCTCAAGCTTGGGTACCCTGAAATAGCCAAAGTTGTGTGTCCACAGCAATTTGGGGGATTTTCCCATGGAATTTGTCATCTGATTCCAAAACTGGTTTCCTTAAGCACTTTGCTATTTATTCCCAACATTATTTATTTTAAGATTGGATCCAGTTTTCTTCTCACGGCATGAATGCGTTATTTCTGTCTTGAGTGAGATCATGTTCCAAAGATGTTTCTGCCTTCTGTTTATCTGAATGGACATTTTGGCCTAGGCACTATGGCCAGGTCTGTCTCAAGTTTATTTATCTGACATCTCTTTCCTTTAAAATAACATTAGAATTGTTATGTGGATAGATGTGTGTTCATAGAATCAGAGAATAATGAAATTGGAGTATGATTCTCGTAGAGATGGGCATGAAACAAAAATACAGTGTTTTATTATGTTTTATTTCGTTTCGTTAGTAATTTCATTTAATTTTGTTACTAACAAATTTTTAAAGTAGTTTCATAATGCAACAAAATGAAACGATTTCTCAGTTACTCCCCTGGGTCCTAAAGGAAACAAAATGGCAGAAGAGATTCTTTGGACTCTTCCCTGTAAGCCCCTGAAATTTGGAGAGGTTTGGGGCTCAGTGGGCTGAATTATTAAACTCCAAAGGTGCTCCTCATAGGGAAAAAATCATTTCTAATTGTCAGAAGCTGATCCCCCCCCCAGGCAAGTGTTTAGCAGCTTTCTGTCTCAATTAGAAATGATTTTCTCCTAGGAGGAACCCCTTTGGAGATTAATAACTCAGCCCCCTGAACCTCAAACCTCTCCAAATTTGGGGGGCTTATAGGGAAGAGTCCAAAGATGCTCCCCTGCCATTGTGTTTCCTCTAGGGTGAATTGTTTCATTCCTAGAGGGAAAATGGTGTTTCATTTCATTTTGTAACAAAATGTGTCCTACTGTTTCATTACATAATGAAGTCATTCATTGCATAATGAAACAAAATGAGGAAACAGCATTTCGTTTTTTGTTTTGTGCCCATCTCTACATTCTCGTAATAATATTTGCCCACTTTTCATGGCTGTTATAAGGATTCATTGGATAACATTTATAGAACTATATTAATTATAGACTAATTGAGTTGGAAGGGGCTTATAAAGCCTCTAGGCCCAATCCTCTGCTCAGGGCAGAAATCCAAGCCAAAGCAGTTTTAACAGATGGTTGTCAAGTTTTATCTTGAATGCCTGCAGCGTTGGAGTGCTCACCACCAGAGGTCATTGGGTCCATTGTTCTACTGCTCTAACAGTGAAGGTGTTTCTCCTTATACTTAGTCTAACTTTGGCTTTCTTTAGCTTGAACCCATGATTATGTGTCCTGCTTTCTGGGAAGGTTGAGAAGAGATTCCACCCCTCCTGTGTATGATGCCATTTCAAGTATTGTATTTTAAAGGTGCTCTCGTATCTCCCCCACTTCATTTTTCTTCAAGGCTGAACATGCACATTTCTTTCAGTCTTCCCTCATAGGGCTTGATTTCTAGTCCTCTGATCATTCTTGTTGTGAACTTTTCCCAGTTTCCTGTTATCCTAGTTAAAAGGTCAACACAGTACTCTTCATGATGCCTAACCAGTGCTGAATATAGAGAGGGACTAGTAACTCATCAGACTTGGAGAATATACTTCCATTAATGCATCCTAAACTTGCATTTGCCAAATTTGCAGCTGCATTGCACTGTTGGCTCATAGTTCAAGCCAAAACAACTCCAAGACCCTTCTCAGTCATAGCATTACTGAGCCAAGTATCCCCCATCTTATAATTGTGTGTTTGGTTCCTCACCCCCACCCCAGGATTAATGCTTTTAAACTTATCCCTGTAGAATTTTTATTTATTTATTTATTTATTTATTTATTTATTTATTTATTTATTTATTTTTGTACTTATTAACCACCCGACTTTCCCTCAGGAACTCTGGGTGGTGTAATTTCATCCTGTTTTCTGCCCAGTTGTTACAGCCTATCAAGATCTTTTCAAAATTTTGTTCCTTCCTTTCAATGTATTAATTATTCCACTCAATTTTGTGTCAGTTGCAAATTTGATAGGTATTCCCTCATCCAAGCCATTAGTTAAATGTGTGTTAGCCCCCCCCCCTTTCCCCTTACTTGTTCAGTTCTTCAACTTTGAATAAATATTCAAACTGAGTATTCATTTTTAGGGCTGTGCACCAGATTTGTTTATATTCAAAATCCTCAGTTCAGTTGGCACAATTCAATATGATTTGTAGGATGACTGTGGAACAGGTAGATTACGATTCAGAGTAAGTGAAAGTGAATTTAGAACGTGATGGAATCGGATGGGGAATGAATATTTTATTTTTTCACTTCTCCAAAGGAAAATTTAAAGGGACTTACTATGAAACAACTGTCTGAAATTTGGTAGGCTTACTGCCCCCTCTTAGGGGGTCTGTCCTACATCCACATTTCATATGTACCAGAGTGAAAGAAAAATTAATTATCATTGTTTCGGTTTTCTGGTTCAAGTCAGTGGGAGGCTTAGCAAAAACACTCAAAATGAATCAGATGGAGCACAAATTGCTTAGAATAGAAAAACATAGAGTTGGAAGAGACCTCAAGGGCCATTCAGTCCAACCCAGAACTGGACACAGTATTTCAGGTGGGGTCTGACCAGAGCAGAATAGAGTGGTACTATCACTTCCCTTGATCTAGACACTGTGCTTCTGTTGATGCAACCAAGAATCACATTGGCTTTCTTGGCCGCCATGTCACACTGCTGACTCATGTTCAATTTGTGGTCCACCAAGACCCCCAGATCCCTTTCACAGGTACTATTTTGCAACCAAGTATCTCCCATCCCATATATGTGCAATTCATTCTTTTCACCTAGAAGACCAAACTGGAGGAAATGGGGCCCAGCCCTTTTAAATAGATATAAATATGTCAGCTTCAGTGTCTCCCATGTTTTCTTTGACCTTGACATTTTGTTTATTCTGAATGTGAAGTAATATGTGTTCCCCCCATGTATGTGTGGCTATTAGAGATGGGTACGAAACTAAAAAAAAAATTGTTCTGTTATTCGTTATTCATTTTGTTACGTAACAAAACAAATAACAAAAATTGTGATGAAATTGGAACAAACCGAACATAAAACCACGAAAATTAGGTTCGTTACGTTTCATTTTCATTAATGGCGATGCACAATGAAATGAGCTGTTTTCAAATGTTAAAAAACATCCTGAATATCTGTAAAAACCCAGCGATAATTATTTACCTACCAGGGGGGTTGGGGTTCTTAAAATGTGCATTTATGTCTTTTCTCAGATCGCTATATTTTTTTTCTTTAAGGGGAGTTAGGGGACATCGAACCAAAATGGCTCCCAGATGCCTAATATTGATTTCTTCGGTATTAAAACGCCCCGGACATCTGTAAAAACGCAGTGATAATTATTTGAAATTATTACCTACCAGGGGGTTGCAGTCCTTAAAATGTTTGTTTTTGTCTTTCTTCCATCGCGATGTATTTTTTCTTTTCCCTTTAAGGATGATACAAAATGGATTCCAGCCACAAGATGGATGCAAGCCATGTGATGGGATCATGTAAATTCTTGGACAATTTCAACCAATAGCATGCCCAGCTTGCAGACTGGATAGGTGTGGTAGCCACAGAGGGCATAAAAAGCTTTGGAAGCCCCCATCCTCCTTGCAGTCTGCGGTGGGAGTTAGGGTGGGATTGCTGTCACTGCGACTTGTTACTTTAGGCCATCTAAGCAGGTGTGTGTCTCTGTGTTCCTGCTGGCTGCAGCCTGGCTCTTAGGCATAACCCAAAGTCACGTCCATGATAGCTACAAATGTGCCAAGGCAGAAATGCAGAAAACCACATTGTACAACTGAGAAGGCCTTCTCTGTGGCAGCTCCCAGGTTATGGCATGCTCTCCCTCCCTTTTACCCTTCCACCAACAGCTGAAAACCGACCTTTTCAGGTAGGCTTTTAACAATCTCTGGATGCTATTTTAAAGTTAAGATCGTTTTTAAAGTTTACCTGCTTTCAATTATTCAAATGCATTTTAATTAGTGTATAGTTTAATCATCTTTTAAACATTTATTATGCTTTTAGTTCTATATTTGTAATACCATTAGCCACCTTGGTCCCCTTAATGGTATAGGGAACCTATACATAAGACAAATAAATAAAATAAATAAATAACCAATCAGTGTCCATGATTTAGTGCGTGCACAGTGGAACTTTGGAAGAAAACACAGAGCTTGGTTGCAGGCTGTCAGTGCACTAGTCCTCAGTGAGGAATAACACACAGACTCAGAGTAGTTTGCCTCTAACTCTCTATCTATTTACAGGCATACTTCGGTTTACAAATGCCTCCATTAACAAAACTTTCGGTTCACGAAAGGAAATCCATTGAAAATAATGCCTCTGTTTATGATCCCCCCCCCCCCCTGAAAACACCAGGTTATAATTTTTTGAAGGGCTTTCTTTCCAAAGGATGCATTGCACCCCCTGAATTTCCAGTTTATGAAATTTCCGCATTACAAAAGGTCCCAGAGAATGCATTAATTTCTCAAACTAAGGTCTGCATGTACATATATTTAAAGCAGTCTTAGACAAAATGTCTCCTCAGTTCAAACTGATCAGACAACAAAATAAATACAGTACCTCTCTCTCTATGACTAACTTCTCAAACACAGGTGACAAGAGAGAGAAAAAAATACCTTGTCTAGACATAGAGAGACCATTTGGTCATGGGGTAGCTAAACACACACACATGCACACACACACACGGTACTAGTAATTTCATGACTCATGATGATTCATTGTCTGTGGATTCGGTGTCTGATTAAACATTTCTGACACGTGTGTATAAACCAACCCATTCAGGCTGTAAATTCATATTGATTTATATTCTTTTTTATTATTTATTAAAGAATTTTATTGATTTTAAAGGAAGGAGGAGGGGGAAAGTAGGGAAAGGGGATGGGGATGGGGAATACAATATAAAAAGTTACATTGAATATATCAAGTCAAAAATAACGATTACTGTATACATGTCGAAATCAGAAAACATATCAGATTACTAGTAAATTTGCTACTTCTTGCCATCTTCTTTTGGAGATCTCTTCACGATCTCCTTTCAAATATCCGGAGAGTCTGTCAATTTCAATACATTCTCTTATCTTTTCACAGAAGTTTCTCTCGGTAGGCGCTTCAGGTTGTTTCCAGATTTTCGCATAGAATATCCTTGCTGCAAGGATGGAGTACATGTTTTTGATCATAGGAAATATTTATATTCACTACATTCAATAAGAAAAATTCAGGTCTAAGCTCTAACTTAATCTTCAAAGATCTCTCTATGAATAGTTTTACCATTCTCCAACATCCATTGGCCTCTTTACACGTCCACCACACAGGGTAGAAAGTACCACTATATTGATTTATATTCTTAACATACAGGAATCATGCTAACCAGTACATAATTGAATCATGTGATCCTGGCATAATTTTAAGTTATGCCTTTAATCAAAGCTGCCATGAGTGGTTATTAGATCCCCCCCCCACACACACACACTTGCGACCCTGTTTACAATACCCATGAATAGAGATGGGCACGACTTGAAAAAATTTTTTTTCGAGTTGTCGTTAGTCGGGCCGGTCCCGTTTCGGGTCGTTTCCGGTTTTCGCAAAAATTCGCAAAATTAGTCGGTTTGTTTTTTTGTTGTCGTTAGTACTGGTTTTGGGGGGGAGCGGGCTCCTGGAGGCACCTCTGTGGGGTGGGTGCCTCCTCTGGCCCGCTATAAAGGGAAAGTGGGCTCCTGGAGGCACCCGTGGGTGCCTCCTGCCACTAGGAAGGGGAAGCAGGCTCCAAGAGAGACCCCTCACCTGCTGCTGCTGCAAAATGCTATGCAATAGCCATATGGATATTGCATAACAGAATGTGCAGACAGTGAGACCAGTGAGAGTGATAGCGTCATGCCCGCCCTTCACAAGGCTCTGGCACCACCATGTCTCACACAGAAGGGAATTGTACTTGCTGCGTGTAGTGCAATGCAAGCAAGTAGATCTGGCTTTAAGGTGGCTTAGTGCAATGGCTAGGGTTAGGCTAGTGACGGGTAAGGTTACGGTGGGCTAGTGGGTTGCACCTCTGGGTGCCTCTCTGACCCACTAAGAAGACAGTCTGTGACGTATGGGTATGGAGTCAAGGGTTAGGGTTAGGGCTAGGGCAGGTTTTAGGGGGCTTTTTGGCACATCCCAGAAGTCTCCATGGCCAAGTGGCCATGCGACTGGTGGGATGGCTCCAAAAATTTGCATGGTTGTCCACTCCCACATGGCTGGCCATCATTGCGCACTGCGCAGGTGTAAAAAAAATAAAATAAAATAAAATCAATGGAGGACAGAGGAGGAGAGGAGAGACATTTTGTTGCAAGAAAAAACCCACTGCTACTGTGAAAAATCTGGCAGTTTATAAATTTTCGCGTGTTTCTGTTGTGCTTGTGTGTTTTTGGACCACGATTTCAAAAACAATATTGCGTTTGCCGCCCCATTTTGGATCCCCCGCCCGCACCGCATGGCATGGTGAAATGGCAACTCGAGTCCGGCTGCCCAGGACGGGGGGGAGGCGGGACCCCCCCTCCAGAAACCACCCCTCCGGTAGGTGCCCTGCGCCCTTAGTCAAGCAGGCATTTTTCCGCCTGCTTTTTTGGCCCGGGAATGGGTGGGGGGAGAGTTTAAAAAGTTTTTTCCTGTGCCGTCCGTGCCGCTTGCTTGCGCTTTAATTGCGGGGGGCGGCGGCGAGACTGGGCTTTTTGCTGGTTGCGAGCCTGCGGCGAGTCCCACCAGAGCAGTCCAGGACGGGGGATGAGGGGGGAGGCCGGGGACCTCCAGAAAAAACCCCTCTGGTAGGTGCCCTGAGGCACGGCAGGCATTTTTCCGCCTGCTTTTTGGCCGGGAACCGGGTTTTTTTAACTTTTAAAAACTTTTTTTCTGTGCCGCGTGTGGCATCGCGCAATCGCGCGATGCAAGGAACGAGCACGACAAATCAGACCAAAATTGTTCGTTCGTCGGTTCGAGCTCGAAGTCTGGCGGAGTAATTCCCGTTACCGTTTCCGTAGAGTAACGGAACCGAGTAATGGAAACGGAAACGGGAATACCGCTAAGTCGTGCCCATCTCTACCCATGAATCATAGAATCATTGAATCATAGAGTTGGAAGAGACATCAAGGACCATCCAGTCCAACCCCCTGCCATGCAGGAACCCCTATCACAGTATTTCAGACACGTGGCCATCCAGCCTCTGCTTAAAAACCTCCAAAGAAGGAGACTCCTTTGTGGCAGCCTCTTCCACTTCTGAACAGCTCTAACTGTCAAGAAACATGCAACTCTCCTGCCATGTTTGCATAGAAAAGGCATTTTTAATGGGGTAAAATCATTTCTTCTCAGTAAGTTGAGGCTTTTTTCTCCCTCAAAGGGCCTGCTTCTCATACGTACATGCTAACTTTAATATCCCATTCCAAAAGGTCAGGGAAGAAATTATTTAACAAGGGCTGCAAAACATATAAGGTGACCTGTGACCCAATAGATTTCTCATGTATTGTATATGGATGACTTAAAGTTGTATGAAAAATCAGAAACTGAAATACAGTCACTGACCAACACAGCCCAAATTTTCAGTACTGATGTTAGCATTGAGTTTGGACTAAACAAATGTGCCACAGTGGCACTGAGAAAAATCACGGAGAGTGAAGGAATTGAAATGCCAAATGGACAAGCCATTAAGTATTATGAGTCTGAATCCTATAAATATCTGGGCATACTGCAATTAGATAATATCAACCATGGCCAATTGAAAAATGTGGTCAGTAAAAATATATCCAAAGGGTTAGAGAAGTATTAAGAAGTAAGCTGAATGGTGGTAACACCATCAAGGCCATTAATAGCTGGGCCATACCAGTCATCAGCTGTACCGCTGGCATTATAAACAGGACTCAGATGGAGCTAGATATTCTAGATAGGAAAACAAGAAAACTTATGACCATTCACTATGCATTACATCCACGTAGTGATGTTGACAGGCTGTTTTTACCTAGAAAATTAGTGGTAGAGGTCTTCTGCAAGTGAAGCAGACAGTTGAAGAAGAGAAGCATGTGTTGGCAGATTATGTAAAATTATCGTACAGAGCCATTGTTATTGGAGGTTAAGAACAAGGAGGTGTTTAACGTAAAGCAAACAAAGGGTTAATACAGGAAAACAACAATGCAAATATGAGCTGATAGCTGGCATAATAAAAAAGTCAAAGGAAAAGTGGATGAGGAAAAGACCTGGTTATGGCTCACCAATGGAACACTGAAAAAAGAGACAGAAACCCTGATTTTTGCAGCTCAAGAACAAGCTATCAGAACAAATGTAGTTAAGGCTAGAATAGAAAAATCACCTGAGTACCCCACATGTAGACTCTGTAAAGAGGCAGATGAAACTATCAACCATATATTGAGTTGTTGCAAGAAAATTGCTCAGACTGATTACAAACAGCATCATAATGTAGTTGCTCAAATGGTCCACTAGAATTTGTGTCACAACTATCGTCTGCCCCATAGCAAAGAACTGGTGGGATCATAAGCCTGAAAAAGTGATTGAAAATGAGCATGCAAAATTACTTTGGGACTTCAGAATACAGACAGACAGGGTTTTGGAGCACAATACCCCGGATATTGTGATTGTGGCGAACAAAATGTGTGGATCATTTATGTTCCTCTGCCAGGTGATAGTAGAGTCACTGAGAAACAACTTGAAAAAAATTACCCAATATGAAAATTACCCAATCTGAAAATTGAACTTCAGAAGACTCTGGCATAAACCTGTACAGGTGGTCCCAGTGGTAATCGGCATGCTGGGTGTGGTGCCTAAAGAGCTAAGCAAGTATTCAGAAGAAATTGGAGTTGACAAAGTCACCTCACCATCAGTCAGCTGCAGAAAGCCGCCTTACTGGGATCTGCTCGCATAATTCGCTGATACATCACTGAGTCCTAAATGCTTGGGAAGCATTCAATTTGTGATTGGTAATACAAAATCCAGCATAGATAGCTGTGTGGTGGTGGTGGTGGTGGTGGTGGTGGTGGTGGTGGTGATGGTGGTGGTGGTGGTGGTGATGATGATGATGATGATGATGATGATGATGATAGTAATAATAGTAATAAATAATTCATTGTCATTGTGTGTATATACACAGTATACACATACAACAAAATTCAGACAACCAGAGACCAGATTCAACACACACACACACACACAAATCTCCAACACACATACATTTAAATAATCCCCTCAACACACACATAAAAAATCCCCAAACACTCCCGCACCCACCCACTAACCCACCAATCTAACTCCACCACCACCCCAAGGAACTTCAGCACGTTGGATACCCCCACTGAAGTTCTGGATAAAAACTGACAGCGGATCCATTGCTGGTGCAAAATCGGAGTCTCCAACCCAAACTGCTGTGAGATCCTTCAAGAGCAGGGGGGAGGGGAGGGATGGAGACAGTTTCCAGCCTGAGAACATCTTTTTGTCGCACTAAAGTTGTGTATGGCTGTTAGACCGTGCCAAGTGCAAAACCCTCGGGGGGTTGGTTCATAGAAACTTATTAACACATTATTAGTAGTCAGTGACAGGAACATTAAATAATTAATGGTCCCTTAATTGATTTGCACCGATTGCTTGCTGCATGCCAAAGAAAGGTCCCCTGGAGACAAAAAGAATGTCTGCTGTCAACAGGCTCCATGCCTGGCCCTTTCTCCCAGGATGGAACTATATTACAACTAACACACACATCAGTAGCAGCTGGACGTGCATCACTGTTCCAGAGATGCAGCTCTTGCCGTTTATATTCACAAATAACACCCATGGGTACCCAGTGGTGGTGACACACAACAAGGCAAAGCAAGGTCCTTTGCAGAATAGATTTTTTGGGGTGGGGATGTACTCTGAACCCAATTTTCAGGCCAATCCAGGGTTTTAGAATATATATTCTGACTCTGAGAGGAGATATCTGCATTCCATCTGGTTAAATTTGCGCACTAGATCTAGACTGATTGGTGAGCCTCTGTTTGCAGCACAGCTGTAAATTGTTTGTTTACTTGTTATGTCCCATTAAGCTGGAACCAACGGGAAGCATCCCTAGCAGAGCTTTTGAGGTAAGGAGGAGATTTAAGGAGTGGCTTCACAAACTGCACACCCCCAGTGAACTTCCATGGCCAAGCAAGGATTCCAACCCAGGTCTTGTGAGCCCCGGTTTGTTACTTTTCCCACTGCACTACACTGGGTGTTCCTGTTTGTTTACTTACCTACCTGCAATTTAGACACATGGTACACCCCAAAGGCAGGATCAGATCTGTCAGGTTTCAGAGTTAATTCTGCAGTTTGCACATTATGCACTCTTCCTGTTTGGTTAGGAAAAAACCAAAAGGATGAAATAATTTGTATCTCATGCAATTCCACTTACACTTTGGGCGCAGATCCGTTTGAGAATTCACTTCAGCTCTCCAGAACTAAATGTTGGTATTCTGCCTTTGATGAATGTGACTGGTGCAGTTCAGTTTAAACGTAAGTGATGCCTGTTGTTGAATGGCGAGGAGTAGAGAAAGGGCCTCATCCTTTTCCAATACCATTTAGTTCTACTTTGCTCCCGTTTTTTGCATTTCAGTCACCTGTTCTTATAAGCATGTCTTGTTTTGGTGTGTGTTCGCTTTCTTCTTGGCCATTCATGTAAAAGCTGTCAATTTTATCGTCTTGAGCAGGATTAGTTGGAGCAGAAGTCTGAATGAGTGTCCATGGGGCTGAGAGGTCACCCCGACAGCTCTACTCTCTGGGCATCTCTGTCGAGAAAGACTGGAGCCAGCACAAGCCATGACTCCCAATACTTGACTCAGAAAACCTGCCCAGGAGGGTACCGTGGTCGATGGTATCAAAGGCCACTGACAAATCAAGAAGCACCAATAGGGTAGAGCAACCCCTGTCAGCCCCCCTCAAGAGGTCATCTTGCAACGCGACCAGGGCTGTTTCGGTGCCATGCCACAGTCTAAACCCAGATTGGAATGCAACCAGGACACAATTTTCCTCCAGGAACGACTGGAGCCTAACCACGGCAACCTACTTGGTCACCTTGCCCAGAAAGGGAACATTGGCTACCAGACATTAGTTGGATAAATTGTCTTCAGCCAAGCCAGGTCTTTTAAGGATAAGCCAGATCATGGTCTCCTTCAGGCGAATGGGTAAACTTCCATCCCTGAAGGAAGCTGGCGTGATCGCAGATACCCATTCCTGCATGCTCCTTCCGGCGGTCTTAATCAGCCAAGATGGGCAAGGGTCGAATGGAGAAGCCACTGGCTGGCAATGAACCAGTGCCCTGGAGGCCTCAGCTGGAGTCACAGGCACAAACTTAATGAATTGGGGAGACTGAGGGGATGTGGTACAAGCAATTCTTGGGGACAGACTAGTGGAACCGGAGTCCAGGCCAGGCCGGCTGGACTCTACTTTAGATTTAAAATGGGCTGAGAAAGATTTCATAGTGAAATCACTAGGAAGAATCCCCCACTGACCAGGATTGGAGAGGTCCCGAACCACCCTGAACAACACAGCCTGATGGTACCAGGCCTCCCCAATTCTCAGGGAGGCGTGGAATCTTTTAGCCTCCCTGATCACCCTGACATAGCTCCCGGTTAGTAGTTTAACCTCATCCCTATTACATTCCATCCATCTGACCTCCATCTGCTCTCAAGCCTCAAATAATAGACATTATCTGAGGACTAACACGCGGTTGGTAAATTCTGGTCCCCATCAAACAAGCAGAATAGTTAGATTTGACCTGTGACATGTAAAAGAACCATGCCAATCAAAACTTTGGTCGTATCTGGCTGTAAAGTCAAGCAAGGTAGCTCTATAGAACCCAGTGGATTTTATGGTATTTTTTGCTCCCATTACTAGTTCTGGAACACCAGTGTCAATTAGGAGACAGCACTTCAATGTCCTAATCTAAATAGATGGCATTTTTGCTCAACTTAAACCTCAAGTTCATTTCTAATCTCCCCTTCAACCTTCCTGAGGTTTGATGCTCCAATATACAGTTAAGGAAGCAATAAAGGAGAAAATCCTCCAGTGTTTCTGTGTGATAATAAAAACGCTGCCAGGAGGAACAAAAGGATTAATCAGATTTTCAGCATGAAGTTCTCTGACTCACAGAGGAGAGCTTTAAAAAGATGGTCCCCTATTTTGCAATAAGATTGCTGGTAAATCGTTTAACATGATCCTACTGTGTAGCCAGTGGCTGAAAGATAATAACTAATAGGCTGGTTCGGACCACATTTGCACTGATTTATTTCTTTATATTATTTCAAATATTTCTATCCCACCTTTCCACTTAAAAAAGACCCACTAAAGCAAAGTGTGCTGCTTATGTGCTGCCCCAGAGGGCTAAAAGCTCTCTCTGGGTGGTTTATAATTTAATTATGCAGGATTCACATTGCCTCCACCCACCCACCCTGGAAGCTGGGTACTCAGTTTATGAACCTCAGAAGGATTGAACTCAGGTAGGGATGGGCAGGAAACGAAAACACAAAATGCTGCTTTGTCATTTCATTACGCAACAAAATGAAACAAAATGAAACGAAGAAGCAGAATTTTGTTATAGATGAAATGAAGTCATTTTCCCATTGAAATGAACCGTTTTGTTCCATCATTTTTGGGCTCCTGCCCACCTGTCAATGGCTGGAGCCCTTTAAACCTGGCCCAGTTGGTACCAGGGGGACCCTATGCTACCGACTAGGCCAGGTTTAAAGGGCTCCCGCCATTGACAGCTTGGCAGGAGCCCTCAGAATATGTTGCGTAGGGCAGTTCCAGCAATCACGCAACCCTCTACACCATTTTCTCAGGGCTCCTGCAGCTTTGTCAATGGCTGCAGCCCTTTAAACCTGGCCCAGTTTGGTACCAGGGGGCACCCGGGACTCTGAGAGCCATTTTAAAGGGCTTCTGCTGAGCTGTAAATGGCTTGAGCCTTTTAAACCTGGCCCAGTTGGCACCATGGGGACCCCCAGGTGCCAACTGGGCCAGGTTTAAAGGGCTCCAGCCCTTGATAGATCGGCAGGAGCCCTCAGAAAATGGTGGGGAGGGCAGCGAGATTGCTATCTGGAACTGACCTCTGCACCATTTTCTGAGGGCTCCTGCCAAGCTGTCAATGGCTGGAGCCCTTTAAACCTAGCCCAGTCAGCACCAGGGGGTCCCCATGGTGCTGATTCGGCCAGGTTTAAAGGGCTCCAGATACTGACAGCTCAATAGGAGCCCTTAAAAATGGCTCCCGGGGTCCAGGGCACCAAATCTGGTGCCTCCAGGACCCAGGGGAGCCATTTCGTTTCTTTTATTTTGTTGCATACTACAGTGGTATCTTGTATAAAGGAATTAATTCATTCCAAATGAAATTATGTTAAGCAAATTTTCCTTTATACAAATTTCCCATAGAAATGCATTGAAAATGGAGCAATCCCATTTTTATGTTGTACGGATTTGCCCCACAGGCGATTATGTTAAGCAAATTTCCCCTATCTCCAGAATTTTTTATGTTATACAAATTTTGTGTAATACAAATTGTTTGTTATACAAGGATCCACTGTAATTTTTTTTAAAAAAAATCATAAGAAACAAAATGAGCACAAAATGAAATGAAATGAAACATTATTTTTCCGTTTCGTGCCCATCCCTAAACTCGGGTCATGAGCAGAGTCTTGACTGCAGCACTTCAGTTTAACCACCGAGCCACGGCCATTTGACCTCTTTGTATCAGGCAGACTTTAGAATGACAACGGTAGCCTGCCCATTTGATAAGGTGCTACTGTCTTAAGACTGCATCTGTCTCTCTATAACTATATAATGACAACCTGGTAGCAGGGCCGGTGCTAGGTTTTTTTGCGCCCTAGGTGAGGGGTGGGGGGTGGCGGGCGAGGGCCAGTTGGGGGCGGCAGGGGGGCGGCGGATGCCAGGGGACGGCGATGGGCACGGGGGGCAGACGGCGACGGGCACAGGGGGTGGGTGGCGATGGGCAGGGGGGCGGCGGGCAGACGGTGACAGGTGGGCGGGCGGGCGGTGGTGGCCAGCGGCGGGGGGGCGGCGGGGGGCAGCAGGCTGGCCAGCACCCCCTCTCCATTTTGGCGCCCTAGGCAACTGCTTAGTTCACCTTAATGGACGCACCGGCCCTGCCTGCTAGACAGATTTGGTGGCAGCATTTTTGACACATTGCTGTCATGTTTGTCTTGTAGGGCTGTTAAATCTGTCCTTCTGATGGCAAAAAGACACATTTCACTTTACTATGATGCAGTACAACACAGCATAACATAAATATAGATCTAAGAAGTGGGTCCCATTGTCTTACTAGAATTTCACTACAGCTGATAACATCAAAGTGAAGAGCAGTAGAATTTGAGGATGGGAGATGTGGCAATGTATGGGTGGTTGAGATTAAGCAAATTTGGTGAGTCAGGTGCTTTTGTAAGTTCCATTGTTTCAAATGAGCTTTACTATGATTTATTTTAGCATAATATCGATGGACCCTAAGAAGACTAAATCCCCATTGATTCAATGTGCCCACTCTTGTGCAATTAACTGTGCTAAGCAACAGTTAGGTCAATGAGAATAATAAATCAGTAAATACTAAACCTGGAAATGCAGGGTACCAGATCCATCTATTACCACTCCAACCAATGATGCAGATACAAAGGAGGCCCAGTGGGGAATTGAAGTCCCAACCTCTGGCTTCACTTCCAGAGCTCTAAACCACTGCTCTATCCAGCAGTTCCTCCATGTTGCACTGATGCGAAGGATGAAACCCCATTGCGTTTCCATCAATCTTCTGGTGCAAGAAATATAAAAAACACACAAACCGGATGATACACAATAAGGAAATATTTTATAACTAGTGTCTTTCAAGTGAGGACAGTTATAAAGACAAGAAACAAAGAACTTCATGACAGTTAGAGTTGTTCAGCGGTGGAATATGCTGCCACAAAGGGTGGTGGAGTCTCCTTCTTTGGAGGTTTTTAAGCAGAGGCTGGATGGCCACCTATCGGAAATGTTGTAATGGGGTTCCTGCATGGCAGGGGGTTGGACTGGATGGACCTTGAGGTCTATTCCAACTCTATGTATCTTTGATTCTATGATTCTAAAATAAATCTGGATTCCTAACACACAAGGACTACATTGGACATTACTGACAATGAAGGCCAAGTGGATTTTAAATGCATTCCAGGTGGCTGGTCAGCCAAGATACATTGGTTGGTTTATTAGCCCCTGGCTTCTGGATATAGTTCTTTGTCAAGAGAGGTGACATTAAAAATACACCTGGGTTCATGTTGTAACAGTGTGGGTCCTAGAATGAAAACTGTCAAGGATGGCCAGAGATGAAATATCAGCTGAAAAGTCACCAATCCAAATCTGGTGTCTATCCATCAGATTACTGTGGCCTTAGTGAGACAAGATACTTGAGCTGTGGATCAGAATGAGTAAGCTTGATGGAACCATAAAGCCTGATTATCCATAATTGACACAGAGAACGGATTTCTGAACCCATGGAGAACAAATGCAAACATGTGTTCCAGCCCTGCCAAGATGTATTGACCTCTTAGTTACATGACAGTGGGAAAAGACTGGTGGCAAAATTGCTCCAACAATGGCCATCTGTCGGAAATAATGTGATGGGGTACCTGCATGGCAGGGGGTTGGACTAGATGGCCCTTGAGGTCTCTTCCAACTAGAGATGGGCACGACTAGGGAAAATGACGTTTTCAAGTTGTCGTGTGTCGGAGGCAGTCCGTTTCGGCTCGTTTCCGTTTTTCGCGAAATTTCACAAAAATTAGTCAGTTCGTTTTTTCGTTTTCTCGTTTTCGTTAGTACTGGTTTGGGGGGGATAGCGGGCTCCTGGAGGGAGCTGCAGGAGTCAGCCAGAGCCACAAGTGACGGACTGGCAGACTCTTTGCACTCGCTGTGTCTCACGTACTTGCATGTAGTGCAATGCAAGTAGATCTGGCTTAGGGTTAAGACGGGTTAGCGCAAGGGCTAGGGTTAGGCTAGTTACGGGTGAGGTTAGGGTGAGTATTGGGGTGCACCTCTGGGTGCCTCTCTGACCCACTTAGAAGGACAGTGTACTGGCGTATGGGTTAGGCTTAGGTTTAGGGTTCGGGTTTGGGCTACGATTAGTGGGCTGTTTATGCCTGATTGGCATATCCCAGAAGTCTCTGTGGTCAACCTGGCCAAGTGGCCATGCGATTGGTGGAAAATTTGCATGGTCCACTCCCATGGGCGAGCCCATCATTGTGAATGTGCAGGTGTAAAAAAATAAAATAAAAAAAAATAAAATAAAATAAAAATCAACGGAGACTTTTTTTTTTGCAAGAAAAACCCACTGCTGCTACTGTAAAAATTCAAGCATTTAAAATAGCTAATTTTCGCATGTTTCTGTGGTGCTTTGGTGGGGTTTTGGGCAACGATTTCAAAAAAAAATATTGCGGTCGCCATTTTGGATCCCCCACACTGCATGGCAAATGGATGCGCCCTCCCAGCCTGGTACCAGCAGCGCAGCAGTAGCAATAGCCAAGGAGAGGGGGGCGGGGAACCCCCCCCAAATAAAACACCCTTCTGGCCTGGTAGGTGCCCTCAGACAGTTTTCGCCTACTTTTAGGGCCGGGAATCGTTGTTTTTTTTTACTTTTAAAAACTTTTTTTCTGTGCCGCTTGGCATTGCGCGATGCAAGTAACGAGCACGACAAATCAGACCCAATTGTTCATTCGTCGGTTCGAGCTCGAATTCTGGCGGAGTAATTCCCGTTACCGTTTCCGTAGAGTAACGGATACGAGTAACGGAAACGGAAACGGGAATACCGCTAAGTCGTGCCCATCTCTACTTCCAACTCTATGATTCTATGATTCTATGATTCTATCCAGCACAATACCTTTTGTAAAGGATGGCCAGATCGTTGTAAAATAAATAAATAAATAAATAAATAAATAAATAAATAAATAAATAAATAAAATTCCATGGAAATATTATTTGGGGAGATCATATGACAGAAAAAGCTGATGATCTAGAGATGCTTGTAAATTCTCAAGGTGTTGCACACACAGCACATTCAAACACTCTTCAAAAACATATCCTTGGACACAGAGCTGGAAGTATAAAAACAGCCTTGCTGGAACAGGCCGCAGCCCATCCAGTCCAGCATTCTGTCTCACACAGTGGCTCACCATTTGCTTCAGGGTATTCCCAAGCAGATGTCTTTCACATGGAAATCTATTCCTGGTTTTATTCCTTCCAATGAACATAGCAGATGTGTTCACCTGCTTATGATTCCCTGCAAATGACATGGAGAGATATCCTGCCTATCTCATCAACCCGGAGGTTGTCCATAGGCATCCATAGTGATAGCCACTGATACCCTTGTTCTCCATGAACGTGTCTAAAGTGTTCTTAGAGCTGTTGAGGCTGACAACTGTCACCACTTCTTCTGGCAGGGAGTTCCATAGACCAGGGATGTATGATGAGGTATGATGAAACAGTACCACAAATGTTTATAATGCCAAACAGAGTCAGGTCCAAAGAGAATCCTCCACACTATGACTTTGTCTTACACACACACCTTTTAGCAATGTCTGTAAAGATTCTCAGTCATGCTTAATGGGTATGGGGAAGGGTTGCCTAGGTGGGACTTTCACGCACCCCAGGCCATTGTACATCCAATGAGCCTATTCAGGCCATCGTCCACCTAACAAGCCTATTCGGACCACAGACTACCTATTCAGAACAGGGTGACATGAAAGCAAGGTGACCTCTAAATTAGAGGCCTCATACTAACTTTCCATAGACTGACACTACTTGGATGAGTAGTAAAACATTCCTGTATCACAAGAAAAGAAGTCCAGTTGCCATGACTCAACTTCTGAATAACCTTTTAGCAATGGTTGTATAATGGTCCATCCCCTGTGATACCACCGGGTTTGGGCCATAGGATGTAGTGAGGACCTGAGCTGCATCTGGCCTGGATGCCTTCAAAAGGGGATTGGACAGATTCCTGGAGGAAACGTCCATCCCAGGTTACAAACCATGAGGGAGATGTATCATCTCCAGGCTTAAAACAGGGGTACTTCAAGGACCAGATGCAGGGGAGTGGTATCAGGAGACAGAGATCTAGTCTTGTGCACTCCCAGAGGCATTTGGTGGGGCCATTGTGAGATACAGGAAGCTGGACTAGATGGGCCTTTGGCCCGATCCAGCATGGCTCTTATTATGTTCTTATGTCCTTGTGAGCTGATGTATTTGCCCCAAAACCTCATGGAGTGGGATCCGTCGACCTCAACAACGTTTCTCGCAGGGATCATTCCAGTCCTACCTGGAAATGGCGTGTCCGCCCAGGTTTGCCTGAGGTGCCTTGGCATGGTGGTGTTAAAAAAATAACAACAGATGGCTGGAAGGAGGGGAACAAAAATACTGGTCTCCCAGAACTGGCATCCCCATGTGAATCATGTTGACGTCTTCTTCTCAGAACTCAAGAAGGACAGCTAGTCTCATGAATTCATAGAGAGAGAGAGGGAGGCTAACAAATTGAGGGGGAAAGGAGGAAGAAGCCTCCTGGCTGTTTTGAATGGCTCCCACTGAGCGCGGCTCTTCTGAGGCTAGTTTTTTGATTCTTAAATAAACTACTTGCATGGGAAGGGGCATTCCATCCCCCCTTGGGCATTCCTCGGGGTGGGGGTGGGGGGAGAAAAGTTGATGACAGATTGTACAAACTGGTCCCTTTCCTTCTCTCTGCGCCTCACCTCCTCCAGGCAATTTCCTTGCCTGTGGCTCCGAATCTGATGGTTCTATAACCAGCCAGCAATTACGAGAGGCGTTTTAATCTGTATGTTCACAGTGGGCTACAATGCTCAGGCGATGAATGTCAATTTGAGCTTATTTGCAACAAGAGGCAGATGATTACTGTTTTTCTTTCAAAAAGGCAGAAGGCAGATAGCCCTTTAAAAAAAGGTTTCCTATAAAAATAGTCACTCTGCATTATGGCCCTCTCTGGATGGCAAAGCGTGAAATCTTTAGTCAATAGTTACTCTTGGGAACCAACCAACGTGTTCATTTCACATGCCTGCTGAAACAGGCCACGTTTATTTGGAAGGGACATCATCTCCAAGGCTCTGATTTGGACCAAGGGCTCCAGGCCACCATATCCAACTGGTAGTGGTTCCTGAAAGTGTCCTTTTCAAGTAAAGAGTAGGGCTGAGTGCCGGGCACCTCATTTCATTCGGAGGCCAATTGGGGACTTTAGAATTATAGAATCATATAGAATCGTGAAGTTGGAAGGGGCCTATTAGGCCATCGTGACCAACCCCCAGCTCCATGCAGGAATACCCATCAAAGGATATCTGCCAGGTGGTTGTCCAAATTTCTCTAGAATGCCTCCAGTGTTGGTGCACTCATCACCTCTTGAGGTCATTGGTTTCATTCCGAAAATGTTCCAGCAGCCCTGTGTCCTGAATCAGGATCAATGCATATGATTCCAATTAACATGCACTGGAGAACCAAAATCTTGTTTTGTTTTCATTTCACACTGATTTGGACAAAGATTGGCAGTTGCTAGATGTGAAAGATGCCTGAGGAATTTTTTATTTTCAGTGGACCTTTTGCATTGCTGAATTTCAGATCCCTTCAGGCAGATCTGTACTAGATGACTTTCAAGATTACTTTTAAAAAAAATCCAAAAACTGATTTGTGTCTTGTCTAAATTAAGGTGGTCCAGATCCATGTGGGATTCTAAATTTGGATCATCTTGCCAAATCTTTAAATCTGAGCATCATACAAATCAACATGAATCAGACCCATGGAGCTAGCAATGTTAGGATATATAATTATGGAACCCAGCATGAATGAGATGTATTATTTCATAAGATAAGACATTTAGCCTCATCAGATCCTACCTAGCATATGGTCACCTAGGTAGACCTGGCAGATTTGAAGGGGGCCATACACTGTAAACAATTCTCCACATGCCATCTTATAAGTTATGCAACCTATACATTCCTGATTGGGACTATGCTTTTTGCACACTGCGTTTATGGTGGTGGCCAAAAATGTTGAGAAGAGTTAGAGGGTCAGATATAAGAAAAGTGGCAGGAATAAGCTTGTCTGTTAGACTGAGACTAGAGATGAGCAGACAATGAAAAATGACACACTGTTGTGTTGTGTTGTGTTGTAGGGTTACAAAATGTTTCATAATGTTACAAAATGGTAGATACATAAAACGATTCATGAATTTCTCTGCTCTGCTCTCTTGTTCTGGACACCGCCACCCAGCTGTTTTTGATAGCTCAAGCTGTCCAAACCAGCTGTGTGACAGTGGCGAAAATGGGAGAAAGAAGCAGGGTTTTAAATTTGGCGCCGCTTGCTTCACTCTCCCGTTGCCACCACCCACACTCAGATGGTTTTTCTTTGGGGGGGGAGGACAGGTCACAGCCTGATCTGTCCAAAAAAACAAAAAACAAAAACAACAGCTGGGTGCAAGTGGTGGTGGCTACAATAGAAGAAAGAAGAAGGGTTTTAAATTTGGCGCCACTTGCTTCATTATCCCATTGTTGCCACTGGCACCCAGCTGTTTTTTTGTTTTTTACAGATATGTCAAAACAACAACAACAACTAAGTGCCAGTGGAGACAATGGGAGAGCAAGCAGGTGGTACCAAATTAAAAACCCAGCTTCACTCTCTGGTTCTCACCCCAGCCAGTGCCACCCAAGCTGGTCTTTTTTGACAGGTTGGGCTGTGGGGAGGGGGAGCCCCCCTCCCCACAGCCTGACATATCAAAAAATATATACTCGGCTGGGTGGTGGCAGCTTCTGTTTTATTATTATTTTTTCCTTATTAAAATTCTGTTTAAAATTCATTAATTATGAAACAAAACAAAATGCGAGCCCATCATTGCAAATGTGCAGGTGTAAAAAAATAAAATAAAATAAAATAAAATAAAATCAACGGAGACTTTTTTTGCAAGAAAAACCCACTGCTGCTACTGTAAAAATTCAAGCATTTAAAATAGCTAATTTTCGCATGTTTCTGTGGTGCTTTGGTGGGGTTTTGGGCAACGATTTCAAAAAAAATATTGCGGTCGCCATTTTTGATCCCCCCCACCGCATGGCAAATGGATGCGCCCTCCCAGCCTGGTACAGTCAGCAAAACCTGGCCATGTGATTGGTGGAATGGCTCCAAAACTTTGCATGGTCCACTCCCATGGGCGAGCCACCACCGCATGGCAAATGGATGCGCCCTCCCAGCCTGGTACCAGCAGCGCAGCAGTAGCAATAGCCAAGGAGAGGGGGGGCGGGGAACCCCCCCCAAAATAAAACACCCCTTCTGGCCTGGTAGGTGCCCTCAGACAGTTTTCGCCTACTTTTAGGGCCGGGAATCGTTTTTTTTTTTTGTAACTTTTAAAAACTTTTTTTCTGTGCCGCTTGGCATTGCGCGATCGCCGCGATGCAAGTAACGAGCACGACAAATCAGACCAAATTGTTCGTTCGTCGGTTCGAGCTCGAATTCTGGTGGAGTAATTCCCGTTTCCGTTTCCGTAGAGTAACGGATACGAGTAACGGAAACGGAAACGGGAATACCGCTAAGTCGTGCCCATCTCTAGTTGTAACTTGCCTCTCTATATTTGGATGTTGGTCTATGGTTGTATCAAAGATTTGATTCGATTTGATACTATGACTAAATGATAGTTCTTTCATTTGCTGGTGCGCACACATATGCATACTATTTTTCATTTTTGGGGTTCCAGGATCAGCTGGAGTAGCAGATCTTACCCCTGGTGCATTTAGTTGGTTCCACCTCATCATCACTGGAGGACCTGTCTAGTAAATGCTGGGAATGATAGTACTCAGGGGGTGCCACTAACTTAGCCTCCCAATGGGCATCCATTACTATATAGAGATGGGCACGAATCAAAAAATGACATTTTGTTTGTCGTTTGTTGTTTGTAGGGTCTGTTTCGGTTCGTTTCTGTTTTTTGCGAATTTGTGCAAAAAATTTGTTTTCATTTTCGTTCGTTTCATTACCGTTTTGTTACCAGTTATTTCAATTTTTTGTGATTTTTTTTAGCATTTAAAGCAGTTCACTGTATTGCAGTAACGGAAACGAAACACACAACAAAATTTCCTGTGTTTCTGTTCGTTTTGTTTCATTTTGGAGACAAAATTCGTTTGTCATTTCGTTGCGTAACGAAATGAAAAAACAAAAACGGAAATGAAAAATTGTTCGTTTCGTGCCCATCTCTATTATTATATTTAATTTCTGTACTGGCTACGTTTGCATCTAGCTTTTGGCATACAAATTCCTCCACCTTCCTAAACTTTCTGGAAGTTCTGTTGATTCCAAATGAAAGTTGGAGAGTTTTGACTATACTTTAAGTTCTAACAACTGCAAACTGGATATTCCATTGAATGTTGCAAACATGGGGCTGCCGCATTCCAGGTTTCTCAGTAGGATTTTACTCACTTACACTCCTACATAGGATGAGAGGATTATACTTCTACACCTGAGTTACAGTGATATTCACAATGTACTTGATCCTGATCCAGGTCGCTATGAACATCCTCTGTCTCTACCATTCCCCACCCCATTTCCAGGACGCCAGGAAGCTGATAAGATGCAGAACACATTCAAATAAACCTGTTCCTCCAAAAAGCCCACCAAAGCAGAGGGCCACCTAGTTGGGGACTTTGCCCCGTAACTCCAACATTGGTTGCTCTTGGAGAAAGAAGAGACCAAGAGTCCTACTGCTCCATATTGAGAGATGGTTCAAGGCCTCCTTCATCTGGTTGTGAAATTTTGAATTGCTGCCTAAAGTTCTTCTAAAGTACAGAGACTCATGGAAGAGAATAGCTTCAAATTCATTGGGTAGTCTACCCCTTTTCCATGAGCTGGCACCTCTGGTTGCAAGAACTCACTCTGAGACATTAGTGGTACAAAGAATAAAAATATTTCAGGGTTGTTAGCAAGCTGTTTGGAGTTCAGAAATGGCTGAGTTATTAAACTCCAAAGAGGGTCCCCCTAATTGAGTCGGGAAACTGCTACTTGCTTCCTCATGCTACTCGCTTCCGACTCAATTAGAAATATCTTTTCCTAGGGGGATCCTGTTTGGAGTTTAATAACTCAGTCCTGTAAATCGCAAACATCTCCAAATTTGGGGGGCTTACAGGGAAGAGCTTGCAGAAGTTCCCATGTGATTTTTGGTGCTGCTAGGGCCCAAGGGAGCCAGTATATAGCATTTTGTTTCATTTTGTTCCAAAAGTCTTTTAAAATTGTCTTAGTAATGAAATGCAATGAAAGTACTAAAGAAATGAAACAAAACACTATATTTTCATTTTGTGCCAATCTCTACTCCTACCATGAGACAGCAGTAGATGGTTCAAGTGATGGGTATGAAGGTCAGCATCAGCCTTCCTCACCTTTTCTCTTGTCCTCAGCCCCCCACCCCCGAGTGATCCTGATGCCTTCAAGTATGGTGAATGATATTTTCTTATTATCACTGTTGCCATAAAGTTCAATCCAATATAAGTCTGTTGGCGGAAATGGAATGCTGAGGCCCTCCTAGTTTGCAAAGCATTGGATGTCAGCCTAGACCAGGGGTCTTCAAAGTTTTCAAACAGCGGGCCGGTTCACCACGCCCTAGACACCACTGGGGGCCGGACCACAGTGGGTGGGGGGAGCAGGGGACCTTGCCGTAGCCCTCCCACTTTGAATGCCCCACTAGCCAGCATGCTGATCATCTAGGCGGTAGTTGGGGGGAGTGAGAGAAGTGACATAGCCCACTATTTTGAACTGCCTCAGCAATAGAAGCAGCTGCGGAGGCTTGCTTGCTTGCAAAGTAGGGGGTAGGTGGGGGGGTTGCAATTGGTCCCAGGGGCCGGATTAAGGACCTTGGGGGGCCGCATCCGGCCCTGGGGCCTTAGGTTGAGGACCCCTGGCCTAGACTCTGACAGAGGATGGTCCAGCATGGAGATGATTTCAGGTATGCCCCTGTCTGCTATACCTCCCCTCATAAGCGTCTTGGAGGTGATTTGAGGACAACAGACATAAAAACAAGATAACCATTTTATATCCCACATAAGCATTGCATATATAAACCTAGTGAAAAAGTACCACTCAGTGTCAAGATACAAAGGAGATCTCAGTGGGATGTGGTTCTACTGCTTTAATTTCAAGGAGGTAGAAGGAAAATGATTTCAAGGCTTTCTTCTATCAGAAGAAGTCCCGTCTCACCCCTTTTCGAAAATTATGAAATGAATGAAGAGGGACAGCAAAAACTTGAAAACTTCATCAGCAATCAACGTTAGATATTTTTGGTCATATTTCCTCTCCTTCCCTGCCAAATGAAACACCTTTTAATGATAGGAAATCCTTCTGAAATGGCACCCACAGGGAGCAATTTAATTTTGCCAGTTCTTTATTATTATTATTATTATTATTTTGTGGGAGAGAAACCAATCAGTCCAGACTGTTTTTGGTTCCTCTGTTTATCACCCTCAAAGAACCCTGACTTATATAGCCTAACTTGGCCTAGTATAAAAGTTTCTGCATTTTCCCTTCATTTTCTCCCACTTTGCTCAACTTTGTGCAGGGTTTTTTTGAGCATACCAATGATTACCGTAGTGATAGTTTGGAGGTTGTTGATTTAACTTAATACTAGAACTGGGAATGAGAATTTGGCCCTCTTAGTATGAATTGTAACCCACACCACCACAACTACCATGCATTCCCTATCCCTACGCCAGCTGGCTTACCACTTGCATATCATCTCACGCCGCTGGGGTCCTCATAGAATCATAGAATTGGAAGAGACCTCAAGGGCCATCCAGTACAACCCCCTGCCATGCAGGAACCGCCATCACAGGACTCCCGACAGATGGCCATCCAGGCTCTACTTAAAAACCTCCAAAGAAGGAGACTCCACCACCCTTTGTGGCAACATATTCCACTGCCGAACAGCTCCCAAGGTTAGAATCATAGAATCATAGAGTTGGAAGAGACCTCAAGGGCCATCTAGTCCAACCCCCTGCCATGCAGGAACCCCATCACAATATTTCCGACAGATGGCCATCCAGCCTCTGCTTAAAAACCTCCAAAGAAGGAGACTCCACCACCCTCCTTTGTGGCAGCATATTCCACTGCTGAACAGCTCTAAATGTCATGAAGTTTTTTCCGAATGTTCAAATGGAATCTCTTTTCCTGTAGTTTGAAAACATTAGTCCTAGTCTCTGAAGCCATGGAAAATGAACCTGTTCCCTCTTTAATATGACATCCTTTCAAATATTTAAACATAGCTATCAAATCCCCCCTCTGCCTTCTTTTAGAGAGGCTAAACATTCCCAGTTCCCTAAGCCGTTCCCCATAAGACATTTCCTCCAGACTCTCAACCATCCTGGTCGCCCTCCTCTGTACCTGCTCGAGGTTGTCAACATCCTTTTTAAATTGAGGGACACAGAACTGGACACAGTACTCCAGATGGGGTCTGACCAGAGCAGAATAGAGTTTGGGAGTTTGATTCTCCGTGGTGCCTCCTTGACTGAAGTTGAACCTAATGATCCATAGGGTCCCTTCTGACTCTGCAGTTCTAAGCTATTTTGTGGTCTGTCCAAGACAGCAACAAAAGAACCCCAGTTCATCTACTTCTGTGTAGGAAGCAACTTCCATTCTGCATCCCTAATCTGGCCACTGAGATTTTTCATCTGATCCAAAGAGGTTGCAAGAATGCTCTTTTCCCTCTGGCTGCTTTCAAAAGATCCCTAAAATCCGCTGCAAAACACTTGCAGATCTGGAGCATAAAATTGTTTTCCCACCAGCAGCGGACTTTAAAAAAAAATAAAGTATGCCCACACCCACTTAAGCATGCCCCAGCACACTTTACAAGTACCTGGTCTCCGGAGGTAAAAAAATTTCCGATGCAGATTGTAAAGCTGTAGATGCCGGGCTCTCCTCCGCCTTCTGTTTGTTTTTGTTGTCCCCCACCCATTTAACAGACAGGAATCCCTATGGGGCTGCTGTGACAGCAGACGGAGGTCAGCGGAGGTGAGCCTGCATTTTTTTCTCCCCTTTTTTCTCCCTCCCCTCACCGCAGACCGAAGCAACAGAGTGTGGAAGGGTGGGAACACAGGGAGAGGAACAAAACCCATATGATCTCTGGCTGGGGGGATCTGAATTTAAGTTGCCAGCAGATTTTAGGGGTCATTTGAAAGCAGCCTCTGTTGATCTGACCTTGCTTTTCTTTTAAGGCTGAGATTACCCTGCAGAGATTCGCCAGTATTTTCCATCAACAATCAGATTACACAGTTAGTATTGCCTTCTTTGCTGTAGTGCTCGACCTCTGTATTGACCCTCACTGCAAGAGGGGAGGAATGTTCTCAGTTGGTTTCAGAGAGATTTTAGCTTTAGCTTTTGTGAGAGTAATCTCTGTGCTTTTCTGGAAAAATCACTCATGATTGCAAAGGGCAGCATTTTCGTGTTGTACAAACAAGAAAGCATAATAACATGGAACGTTGGTTGTCTTCTTTGTTATAAGGAAGTGGGGGAAAATCTTGTTACATTACTCACATCCAGTTTGAGAGATTGTCTTGAAGAGATGAGATGGCCTGTTAAAAGTCTGTCAACACCCACAAGATGTTGGATTGACAATTAATGAGGATTAATGAGCCCTCCATCTCACCCTCTTGCAAGAGCACCTGCTATTAAGCAGACAAAGAGCCTGCAATTAGCATGTCTGTCAGAATAACAACATGTCAGGAAATGGAAAACAATAACAAACATCTGTTCTCTGCCCCTACCTAGTTGCTGACAATATTTGAGGGGCTGTCAGATCACAGATCTTCCAAAATGGGAGTTTTGCTAATAACTTTCCTTTTCTAAGAGGTCTCACTTGAGTTGCATAGTTATTTTTCTTGGGGGAAGAGAGGGCAATTTTGCAATTACTAAGCTAAAACATAGCAAAGGAAGATTAGGAAGTTAATCATCAGAGAGGCAGCCTTGTGTCTGGGCTCTGCCACTTCAGTAATACAGTAATTGGAGGTTCCGACTAGTGAATGCAATGCTCAATGAAGTTACTTTTTGGATCCCATATCATCCTAGGAACTACAGTTCCTAAAGTAATGTCCCACAGGAGTTTAGCAACAAGGGGTCCGCCGTCTCTCTTAAATCTGAATTTGCTATTTTGCAAGGATGAGGACTCAAGTCAGAGGACATGCTGTCAAGACAGACCTAAGCCACACTGGTGACTCGACTCAGGGTTGTTGTTGTTTCTCAGTGCCCTCACTCCTCCTTTTTTTTCTGGAGAAAAGAACTTATTTTTAATAGAGGCCCAGACTCAGGACTAAAGACTTGGACTCAGACATGGGCCTCAGGTCAAAGCCTTACAAGCATCCATGCTACTTAAAAAAAATAAAGAAGTAAAATTGACCTTGTCTTCTAAAGTCCTGGACAATGAGGGAAGAGGGTAACCCCACTCCATGTGTAGGATGCCTTCACCTTCATTATAATTTAATCTGACATAATCAAATGGCTGAAATGCCATTGAGTAAGACACCCAAGTCAATGTAAATCTCACTGAGGTAAACAGGTCTGATGCCACCAGGGCTCTGTAAGGAACTCTAATGGTGATTGCCAGACAGAGTGTGGAGAAGTGATTCTCCTCAGGCAGCTCACAAACTCCTTCCCTTGTCCTTCAAAAGGAAGATTTGCTGAAATGGGATATTGACACAGAAACCAAGGTGTGAGGAGCACCTCCCGCTTGGAACAGGCTACAGTGATAAGTGTATTCTCAGCCTAGGCATTGTGGCAGGCCTTCAGAAAATGGAGTAGTCCCCCTGACTTGAGGGTGAAAACAACCTAGGCTCACAAGTGCTCATGGCACAGTGGTTAAACTGCGCTATCGCAGCCAGACCTGTGCTCACGACCTGAGCTTCAATCCGAAGTAGCTAGCTCAAGGTTCACCCAGCCTTCTGAAGTCAGTGAAATGAGTACCCAGCTCGCTGGGAAGGGGGGGATGTGTAATTTGCATAAATACATTATAAACTTCCCAGAGTTTACTATCGGGCTTCATATAAGCAGAACACTTTGCTTTTTGCGTTGCCCCAGGGAAAAGGTGAGGCTAAACATTCCACCACACGAGGAATGGATTAAGATGGTAGGTCCATGGAGCTGGATAGAGCCAGACAAAATCATTCCAAGAGCAGCTTGAGGTTATATCTGTTAAGGTAGCAGAAAACAAGGAAAGGGAAGGGAAGGGAAGGGAAGGGTAGGAAGGAAGGAAGGAAGGAAGGAAGGAAGGAAGGAAGGAAGGAAGGAAAATGGATCTTGATTACAGCAACATTGGACTATGCACTGGCAGTCTCAAAAATTGACTACTGTGATGTACACTAAATGGGGCTTCCCTTGAAGCTGCTGTGAAAGCTTCAGGAGGTCCAGAATGCAGCAGCCAGATTGATGGCTGGTGTGAGGAAGCTTGAACATATCTTCCTTGTCTGCACTCGATACCGATTCTCTTCCTTTCTAAGATCAAAATCCTGGTTTAAATATATAAAGCCCTAAATGGTTTGGGGACCTCGCTACTTGCCTGAACATCTTCTGTCAAGTTTGACTATCCAGCCGCAGAGACCTCACACCTCACAGAGAAGCCCGGAAATGGTAGCCAGAAACTGGGTTTTCTCTGTAGTGGTGCCGTCTTTATGGAATGCTGTCCTACAGGAGAAAGTTCCTAAAACAGAACTATTCAGAGAAGCTTTGGGGATAACCTTTTCCATGCCCTGGGCTTAGAATCAAAAGATGTGTCCATGTCCACAGGCACTGGATCTGTGTCCCATTTGGTATATGAATGCGCACATCCATGGACATCTAAATCAAATCTATGTAGAGAAGTTTTCCCTGGCTCTGATTATCTTCATGTAAAATGCCAGCACATAATGGAATGAAATTATAATTCCATGGAAGTAGCAGCAGGACATTTTCCACGAGATGATGCTTCCTTATGCCACATGTAATCCTTATCATTAGCTGCGAGGGCCTCTAGATGAGACACAGACACGCCTTGATCCACTTGATTAATAATTTAAAACTAACAAAGTCCTTTCAGTGCGAGCACTGACAAAGATGAATCTAATTAACATTCCCACAAGTTGGTGGCTAAATAATGTATTGCAGAGAAAAGGTTACAGGGAGCCAGTAAAAGAAGAGTGGGGGGGGGTCAGAAAAAAATATTTAGCTTCTTTTTTAATCTCCTCTGACACCTGGATTAGAGGAGTCCCTTCCCCCAGAGCTGTGTGTGACAACACTTGGATATCTTGTTCACTGGAAGAAAATAACCTAGAAAAAAATCTGTGACTGTATTAATCCAGTACAGTGTGTTTATCCATGAAGTCTAAGAATTCTCTACATTAAAAAATGGTGCATACAGTTGGGATAGGTAAATTAATGATTAATAAAATTCCAACCTTAACAACAAAGCTTATAGCGAATGGCCATCTCCCATGAAGAAAGGTAAACAATGTAAAGAGCACAAATATAATGAAATGACATAGACCTACACAATTCTGTAGTAAAATTGAGTATTTGTATTGTTTGACAAAAATAATTTATACATTAAAGAGAAATTCACAATGCTTGATACATTACTCAGCTCTATATAAACAACTTAAAACAGTTCTATACCTGCTTATACTCAGCAATCCCTTTCACAACACAATGAAAGAACCCAGAACTGAAACTTAAGTATATACTACTAGTAAAGTGTAGCCCTCAACTTTAACAAGTATACAGCATAAGTAGTAGGCAGAATAATACACAACAAGCAAATAGCTCGTGCAGAGCTAGCAAGTTGGTGTGACTAAATCTAAACCAGATTCAGCAAAGTGTAACACCAGAGCCTTTCCTTAAATACACTTTTGGGTTTTGACTGCTAGATTGCCTACAGCTGCCCGAGGCAGCACAAAACCTCAGCTTGATTGCCTCACTTGTATTAAAAAGGAAAAGGTTCCCCCCCCCGTATATGCATGCTAGTTGTGTCTGACTCTAGGGGCGGTGCTCATCTCTGTATTCAAGCCGGAAGAGCCAGTGCTGTGCAAGTCCATGGCCATGTGGCCGGCATGGTTGCAAGGAAACACTGTTTTACCTTCCCACTTTTTACGGCGGTACCTATTTATCTACTTGCATTTACATGCTTTCAAACTGCTAGGTTGGCAGGAGCTGAGGTTATCAGCGGGAGCTCGCTCCGCTGCGTGGCACCCAGGATTTGAACCGCCAAGCTGCCGACTTTGCAGTCTACAGTTTCGGTGCCTTATTCCACTGAGCCACCATGCCCCAGTATTGCCACCTGTATTGCCACTCCCCAAACACTCCTGTAGTGCCTTCTAGTAAGGAATAATTAAGTCAACTTTATTCACAATATTTAACTTATTTTATTTTATTTTATAAAAACTCAACACATACTGTAGGACCCTTGTATCCATGAGGTTGCAAGAACACCCTACCTCCCCCCCCATCAAATACTGAAAAATGTGAATTATGGTGAACACTATTTTAACAGTGGATGCCTCTGATACTCTACATTGCATGGTCTCTGGCTCCCCTCTAGTGACCTGTTATTTATTTATTTATTTATTTATTTATTTATTTATTTATTTATTTATTTACTACAAAACTTTAATTCAAAGAACAATTCTAATTCTGCTGATGACATTGTAGAAATATCTTTCTCTAGTAAATATCTCTGGTCTCTGGCTCCCCCTAGAAGACTGTTCCGGTCACTTCATCTTTAGAAATATATATTTCACAGATTTTTCTTTTAATATTTTAAATGTTTTCAGACTGACAGATATTGTTCCTGTGGATATTATTCCTGTGGGTATGAAGGCCTTATTGTACTCTAGTACATGTTCACTAAGAAGACACGAGATGCTATGGTTAGCAGACCTTGAAAAAGTTGCCTTTCTTCATCTACAATTCCCAGCCTCCTGCAGCCACAATGACTGATTGTCATGATTTTGTTGGTTAGAAGATGATGAGCATCCTAGTTCAAAAAAAGTCAATTTCCTAAGATCTGATCGTGTGTTTGAAGGAGAGAGAGAGCTCAAATCCAAGTCCTCTGGAAGCCCATCAGGAAGACAAGGGAAGCCAGGTGAAGGAGGGGGAAGCACCAATTTTATTATTTTACCTCTTCCTAGTTCTCAACATCTTGTTCTCACCGATTGTCATTCTAGAACTGGTGGATAGCTCAGTGATTTAGGTCTCTGGCTGTGGACCCACATGCTAGGCATTCAATCCCTTCTACTGTGCCTCTTTGACAGGGGCTGGTCTTGATGGCCCATAGGGTCCCTTTCAGTTGTAAGACTCAGTTCCGCCTATACCCTTGATCAGAGTCTCATCCTCGCAACTGTACATTATACAAAAAACTGTGACTCAAAGATTGTGTTCTGTGCATCTAAAGAAGTAGATTGCAATCCACAAAAGCTCAATCTGAAGTACCTTTCTAAATTTTAAATAAATGCTTTTGTGTCTCTTGTTGCTGGAACAGACTAGCATGGCTGCCTCTCTGAAAATGTCATTAGGCTCTTTGAAAGCACCGTACCACATTAGTTTCCCAAGGAGTCAGAGATTTCTCAATTATCCCCACACTTTTGTCTTGCTTTCACTTCTGGGATCCTTACCTTTATGTGAGCACCTTGGTACTCTTTGTTTAAAGTGAAGAACCCACTGCTTTAACTGATACATTGAGATTAAATTTGCTACTTTTGTCAAATGGACCAAAATGCTACCAACAATTATAATATTTTAAAAATAATACTTAATAATAGCATTACAACTGCTTTATTACTAAACATTAGTTATAATTTATTATTTAAACTATTTTATTGAAACTATTTCAGCTTGCCTCTCTGAAGGAGAAAGCACTTACACTGTTCTAAGTTTTTTAAAAAGTTGGCTATATTAACAGTTAGAGATGGGCACGACTTGAAAAAAATTTTTTTCGAGTTGTCGTTAGTCGGGCCGGTCCCGTTTCGGCTCGTTTCCGGTTTTCATGAAAATTCGCAAAAATTAGTCGGTTTGTTTTTTCGTTTTTTCGTTGTCATTAGTACTGGTTTTGGGGGGGGAGCGGGCTCCTGGAGGCACCTCTGTGGGGTGGGTGCCTCCTCTGGCCCGCTATAAAGGGAAAGTGGGCTCCTGGAGGCACCCGTGGGTGCCTCCTGCCACTAGGAAGGGGAAGCAGGCTCCAAGAGAGACCCCTCTACATGGGGGTCTCCCCTCCTCACCTGCTGCTGCTGCAAAATGCTATGCAATAGCCATATGGATATTGCATAACAGAATGTGCAGACAGTGAGACCAGTGTGAGAGTGATAGGGTCATGCCCGCCCTTCACAAGGCTCTGGCACCACCATGTCTCACACAGAAGGGAATTGTACTTGCTGCGTGTAGTGCAATGCAAGCAAGTAGATCTGGCTTTAAGGTGGCTTAGTGCAATGGCTAGGGTTAGGCTAGTGACGGGTAAGGTTACGGTGGGCTAGTGGGTTGCACCTCTGGGTGCCTCTCTGACCCACTAAGAAGACAGTCTGTGACGTATGGGTACGGAGTCAAGGGTTAGGGTTAGGGCTAGGGCAGGTTTTAGGGGGCTTTTTGGCACATCCCAGAAGTCTCCATGGCCAAGTGGCCATGCGACTGGTGGGATGGCTCCAAAAATTTGCATGGTTGTCCACTCCCACATGGCTGGCCACTCGGCCAGCCCATCATTGCGCACTGCGCAGGTGTAAATAAAATAAAATAAAATAAAATCAATGGAGGACAGAGGAGGAGAGGAGAGACATTTTGTTGCAAGAAAAAACCCACTGCTACTGTGAAATATCTGGCAGTTTATAAATTTTCGTGTGTTTCTGTTGTGCTTGTGTGTTTTTGGACCACGATTTCAAAAACAATATTGCGTTTGCCGCCCCATTTTGGATCCCCCGCCCGCACCGCATGGCATGGCGAAATGGCAACTCAAGTCCGGCTGCCCAGGACGGGGGGGAGGCGGGACCCCCCCTCCAGAAACCACCCCTCCGGTAGGTGCCCTGCGCCCTTAGTCAAGCAGGCATTTTTCCGCCTGCTTTTTTGGCCCGGGAATGGGTGGGGGGAGAGTTTAAAAGTTTTTTCCTGTGCCGTCTGTGCCGCTTGCTTGCGCTTTAATTGCGGGCAGCCGGCGGCGAGACTGGGCTTTTTGCTGGCTGCGAGCCTGCGGCGAGTCCCACCAGAGCAGCCCAGGACGGGGGATGAGGGGGGAGGCCGGGGACCTCCAGAAACAACCCCTCTGGTAGGTGCCCTGAGGCACGGCAGGCATTTTTCCGCCTGCTTTTTGGCCGGGAACCGGGTTTTTTTAACTTTTAAAAACTTTTTTTCTGTGCCGCGTGGCATCGCGCAATCGCGCGATGCAAGGAACGAGCACGACAAATCAGACCAAAATTGTTCGTTCGTCGGTTCGAGCTCGAAGTCTGGGGGAGTAATTCCCGTTACCGTTTCCGTAGAGTAACGGAACCGAGTAACGGAAACGGAAACGGGAATACCGCTAAGTCGTGCCCATCTCTATTAACAGTCATTCCTATATTTGAATCCCATGGATTACTGAACTGTAGCATCCAGAAGTCCTAGCCAAAGCTTCAGAAATGTTGTTGTTGTTGTTGTTTGATTTTATTTTATTTTATTTAAGTTATATAACACCCACCAGTGCTAGAGCACTCTCTAGGCAATATGTAACATAATTATGCTAACAACAACTTGCCCATTGATAAGTTTAGGTGGTTCTTTAAAAATTGCCACACTGAGAGTTAGTTATACAGCAAGGGTTTTATTAGACATACACAGGAATACAGAAATATAGAAAGTATATAGCAAGCCAGCATAGCAAAACACAGATACTGTATGTTTAGCAGAAATTCTTAAGCCTTTGCTTAAGGGCTCAGAGCTGCCTGTGTTGATTCATTGTACGGATCATGCCCTGCTGGTCTGGACAAAGCTCAAATGGCTTCCCATGATGGTTATCTACCCTCTGTATGGTCTGTATGATCTCAGACTGACATTATCTTGTATGCCCCTTCACGTGCCCACACGTACTTACACGTGCCTGTTCATTAGCTCATAGCCAGTTGGCCATCAAAGCCAGAATGACCTGACCCTATTTCCCAGTTTGTTTGATAGTTCAAGTAGGTTCCTTATTCCTGGCGAACCACCAAATGTTGTTCTAAGCAAAATGACACCCCCGCAATGTGCAATTATGCCAAGTCTTGCTGGGTCACTGAGACCTTATGCTTTGTCAGGACATTCGGGTCTGTTAATATTTTAATATTTATAATAATTTTGACTTTTCTCATGCTTATAAAATCATATCACCATCAAATGAGTAATCATATTACTGAGTGCAGAAGGATGGAAGGCTGAGTCAACTTTGAACTGTCTATCTGAGCCCATTGGTATCAAATTCAGGTTGTGAGCACAGTCTTGACAGCAGTACTGCAGTGCAACCACTGTTCCATTGGACTCTTTAGATAGCAGAAAAGGAGAGAGGGGGGGATTGTTAATAGAAGAACAAGTGGAAAGGAAGGGAAAGATTCAAATATTCTGAAGGACTGAGGGAAAACACTAAAGTTAATTTAGATGCAGGCAGTATCTGGGACCTAGAAACAAGCGGGATATGTTCCCACTTGCACATAGTGTTAAAGGAGAAACATGCAACATTGTATTTCCCCCCATAACACACACAACTGAAAACATCTGGTTACTAGTTTAACATGGATAATGTAGTTTGAGAAATGGTATAAGAACTTGGATTTGAAAAAAACACCTGCCACTTGCAGAATAAATTTTGTAAGATGGAAGATTATGCTTAGAAGATGGCCCTTCCCTACGAACATCTCTCATTGTAGCATAGCACTGTCTGTCTGTAGCAAAATTAAATAGAACTTTCAGAAAATTAATGTCCAAACCTTCTTTGAACTCAAATGACAGATCATTCACAGGTAGTTTTGCAATGCATGAAGCACACAAGAACAACATGACTAGAGTGGATATGCTGGCAAGAATTCACATTCACATACCATAAAACCTCCACTTAAGGAAGAGGCCATGCAAATAATCCAAGTTTAATCTTTAACATTCTAAACCAGTAATTTGCAGTGTTGGGTCTCCAGAAATTTTGACCAGCACAGCTCATGATGAAGGCTCCTAGGAGCTTTAGTCCAAGAACATCTGGAATTGTTCTAAATAGTCTTCCTCAAATGTGCTGCCTGAATTTCAAGTTTGTAAACGTTTGTCTCTAAGTGACAGCTGGTAGTTTTCAGTTGTGCCACGGTCTCATCAAACTGCTGGGTGAAATAGGAAAGTCATCACTGTGACATGAAATAGCCATGCAGGAGACAGAGCTGAGCTTCTTTCTACACTCATTCGATATACAATTTGCAACAACACAACCTGGTTGCTACCATTGTACATCCTACAATGTATTAAGGAGATCCAGAATGCCTGTGATATAGGCTGTATGTGAAAATGATAAAAGAATTATGGACTTTATTTAAAGCCAGTACTGCCACATGGATCTTTCCTCGTAAAGGAGATAACTGAAGTTTTAAGGCATATAACTGCAGTCTTAATTTTTGCAACATATGCACACCAGAATCCCCAGTTAATAACTATCTTATATTTGCAGTCTATTTAGAAGAATCCCCACTATTTGTGTCAGAGCTAAAAATTTAAGCAACAAATTAATAATGCTAACTAAATGAGCTAAACATTTCACTTTCAAATGGGAACAACAACCAATTAATTTCTAGACCGCCAATCATCAACACCCACAAATTAATTTTCAGACATATCTGACCAGTTATATCCAGAAGCAGCTTATGGTGCCCTCCAGACCATAGACTTCCCAATGAGAACCGGTATATCTTGCTATTGCTAATTTTACTAGTAGCTCCTTCTTGCCCTATACTCATGACCAGTCTGTGCCTTCATCCTGTGTCCTAGCTATCAGCTTCACTAGAGATGGGCATGAAAAGAGTAATATTTCGTTTTCGTTTTCATTTTTTCATTTCGTTACGTAATGAAACGAAAAATGAATTTTGTCTCCAAAATGAAACGAAACGAACCGAAACAACAGAAATTTTGTTGTGCATTTCATTTTCGTTGCGGCAAATACATTGAACTGTAATGAATGCTAACGAAACAGCAATTTTTTGTTTTTGTTTTTGTTTTTTCGTTTCGTTACGCAACGAAACAAAAATGAAATTTTTTGTAAAAAGTTCACAAAAAACGAAAACGAACTGAAACGGACCCCCTAAACGACAAACGACAAACGAAACACCATTTTTTTGAGTCGTGCCCATCTCTAATCTTCACTATGCTTGGACTACCCTCTAAAAGAGGGGTCCCCAACAAGAGAGGCTTTGTTCTCAGATTTGTGCCCTGACAACAACTAGATCATAGAATGGAGTGGGAAATTTATTTATTTATTTATTTATTTATTTATTTATTTATTTATTTATTTATTTATTTGTTTGTTTGTTTGTTTGTTTATTAGATTTCTATACTGTCCATCTAGGCCAGTGGTGGTGAACCTTTGGCACTCCAGATGTTTAGGACCACAACTCCCAGAATCCTGAGCCTAGACTGTCACTGACAAAGAACTGTGGGAGTTCTGGTCCAAAACGTCTGGAGTGGTGAAGGTTCACCACCACTGATCTAGGCCTTTGGCTACTCTGGGTGGTTAGAGGCATAAAGAGACCATTAAGCTCCACCTTCTGCTCAGTGCATGAATCCAGATTAAAGAATATATGACACAAGACTGCCTAACTTTCTTTTGAATGCCTCCAGTGTTGAAGCACTCATCACCCCACAAGGTAATTGGTTCTATTGTTGTACTGCTCAAACAGTAAGGAGTCCTCCACCACCTCCCCATCCCCAGCATTCAGCTGAAATCTGGCTTTCTGTAATTTGAGCCCATTCATTTGTGTCCCGCACTCTGGCGTGATTGAGGACAGATCCTGCCCCTCCTCTATATCAAAATCTTTCGAGTATTGGAAAAGGGCTATTGTATACTGGTGTAAGTAGGGAGGGGGTGGACGAATGTATTTGCCCCAGAGCATGCAGAAATCTGGGGGCACCTGGAGGGGGAGCAGCAGGAGGAAGCCATGCGATGTCACAGAGTCAGGGCAGGCAAGGACCGAGACAGAAGCAAGCACCTCACACACAACAAACCCATGCCAACTGGCAATGAATGGATATGAGTGGCTAGGTATAAAATACACCAAAAACATCAAAACAGGTAAGTAAAGAATGAAACTTTATTTTTCTCAAAATAAGGCTTTCCATGAGAGTCATCCCCTTGCAGTTCCATGAGGCGTCATCCAATGTCCTGAGATTTGCCAGCTTTCTCGCCTGGCTGCTGTTTGATGTCAGCTGGCAGACAAGGGTTGTAACACCAGAAGGGGGTTTCTGTTTGCAGAATAAGTTGTGCTCCGCTCTACCACTCCGAAGCCTGTGCATCTTAGCATTAGGATGGCAGTAAAAATGGTCACCCATGGGTCAGTCTCCACCCCTTGCCTCTGGCTAACATTTGCTAAATCACACTTAAACTTTCCTCAGCTGAAAAACCCATCCGTGATCACCTGTAGCCTTCCACAAGCCCTTGGGTTTGCGTGTGCAGAGGGAAACAGACAAGAAGACCTCCAATGGCTTTTGAACATCCAGTACATTGTGTGGCCATGATTAAGTATTTTTTTTGCAGTGAAAGCTATGAGAAGACAAGATTGCTAATTACCTGAATTGCTGTTTTTGCTGTGCCTGCTGTTCCCAAAACAGCCACCGTCTGAAACAAATGTCGCTTCCAAATGGTTGCTTCTGCATGAGTGAGATGTTCAATTAAGTTCTCAGTTGCACAACATCAAGAGAGTAGGGGATGTAGACGGCAGAGGAAAAGGTCACAAAATGTGCAGTGCTACACACACACACACACACACACACACACACACACACACACACACACACACACCGTGTAACTGTGCACTTTAAATTGAGATGGTTGACGCAGCCTGTTTCTCTACTGTGTCAATTATTCCTCTCAGATTCATTTGAAGTCCCGGAAGAAGTAGGCAACTTTTGATCAATACAGATTAGAGATGGGCACGAAACGAGCAATTTTTTGTTTTAATTTTCGTTTTTTCGTTTCTTTATGTAACGAAATGAAAAACGAATTTTGTCTCCAAAATGAAACGAAACGAACCGAAACAACAGAAATTTTCTCATGCGTTTCGTTTTCATTGCGGCAAATACATTGAACTGTAATTAATGCTAACGAAACAGCAATTTTTCATTTTCGTTTTCGTTTTTTCATTTCGTTACGTAACAAAATGAAAACAAAATTTTTTGCAAAAAAATCACAAAAAACGAAAACGAACCAAAACGGACCCCCTAAACGACAAACGACAAACGAAACACCATTTTTTGAGTCATGTCCATCTCTAATACAGATGATTCGTGAAGTCAAAGTGATTCCTTATACGCCAAACATACAGAAACACATTTTCATCCAGGCAAGGTTTTGTTCAGACTTTGTACTTTGGAAAGACAACCACGCTAAAAACAAAAAGGAAGGTATTTTTTTCTGGAAAATAACCAGCAGGGCACCAGGGAGCAAGCGGGGCTGGTCAAGATCACCTTCTAATCCTAGGCCACAAGGCCATCTTCTAACCCCAGGCCATATTTTACGAGATATTCCCTGATCACCATGTCTCAGTATGTTTTATCTTGGCTTGGCTTGGCTTGGCTTGGCTTGGCTTGGCTTGGCTTGGCTTGGTGGCCATCTTTAAAGGATGCGAGCATTCAAAGTTTTACATGGGGCAGAGATGTGAATAGATGACTCTCTATGTTATGGAGAAGGTAGCCGTGTTAGTCTGTGCAAGAATTCCAGACAAAAATTAAAGAAAAAGACAAAAGACAAAAGACAAAACCATGTGGCACCTTAAAGACTAACTTCCATATTTTATTGTTTTGTTTCATTGTGTTACATTACATCCTGAGGATGCCATCCGTTCCTGCAATTGCCAGCTAGCCATGACAAGCGGGGGGGGGGGGGAGCTAAGGCAATAAAAGCAAGCTCCTTTGTAGTAGAGATGGTCCCAAAATGCCAAAATGGTGTTTTGTTTTGTTTTTTCTTTCATTTATCTTTGTTTTGTTATGTTTCATCTTTGTTATGTGTTTTATGCATTTTATGTGTGTGTTTTAGGTAACTACTGTGTGTGTGTTTATGTGTTTTTTATGTTTTTTTAACCTTTGTTTTATGTGTTTTGGGGTGGGGGTGGGGAAGCACAGGCTTTTTAAATGTTTTATTGGTCCCCCAAAGCAAACACTGATCAGCTGGCATGCAGGGTTTGCTTCAGGGACTAAAAAATGTTTTAAAAGCCCACACATTCTCCTACCCGATTGAGTGCATTGAGGAGGAACCAGGGTTTTTTCAAACTTTGTTTTAGTCCCCTAAGCAAGCCCCAAGCATCAGCTGATTGGCGAATGCTTTGGGGATTAAAAAAAGTTTTAAAAGCCAACACTTTTCCCCACCTGATCAGGTGCATTGGGCTCAGGCTTTTAAAACTTTTTTGTGGCAGAAGCAGGGTTTTTTAAAAGCAGTTTCCCATAGGAATGCATTGCTTCAATGCATTCCTATGGGAAAACAAAAAACAAAATGGAACAAACTGAAATTTTTCGCTTCATTGCATTTCATTTCATTTTTTTTGAAGGGGCAAAATGAAAAAATGAAATAAAAAATCATTTTGTGCCCATTTCTATTTTGTAGTAGGGAGTTTAATCCTTTACTGCGGCCTTAAACAGCTCGAATGCAGTACTTGTTGGGTCTGTGGTGGAGCAACAGGGACTTTATGTCATTCAAAGGGTCAAAGGAAGCTTCTCCATGGCAACACATGGCAGAGAGATTCCACAACTGACAGTGTTTGCAGCCAACACCCACACCATGTAGTTGGCAAACACTACAAGAAGCAGCCAATATAAAATAAAATGGTGACAAAGATCTTAGCAGCTTGAGAAGAGAAGTCTAAAATAGAAATCACTTCTTACTTTTCAGTTTGAGCAGGAAATAATCGGTTGGGAGTTCAGTTCTGTCCAAAACAGCAATAAAACAGTCCAGGTGTTTTCTCATTGCCTTGTCAATTAGTAAGGCAAAAGTAAAGGTTCCTCCTGCACATGCGTGCTAGTCGTGTCTGACTAGAGGGGCAGTGCTCATCTCTGTATTCAAGCCTGAGGGGGGGGGGAGATGATTGAGATGTACAAAATAATGCAGGGCATGAGTAAAGTGGATAGAGGGACGCTCTTCTCCCTCTCACAAAATACCAGAACTAGGGGACACCCACTCAAAATGAGGGTTGGGAGAGTGAGAACAGACAAAAGAAAATGTTTCTTTACCCAGCACGTTGTTAGTCTGTCAAACTCCCTGCCACAGGATGTGGTGATGGCATCTGGCCTAGATGCCTCTAAAAGGGGACTGGACAGATTTATGGCGGAAAAGTTCATCCCATGTTATAAACCATGCGGGAGATGTGTAATCTCCAGGCTTAAAACTGGGGTACTTCAAGGGCCAGATTCAGGGGAGTGGGATCAGGAGACAGATATCTAGTCTCATGAGCTCCCAAATGCATCTGGTGGGGCCACTGTGAGCTACAGGAAGCTGGACTGGATGAGCTGTTGGCCTGATCCAGCATGGCTCTTCTTATGTTCTTATATTCAAAGAGCCAGTGTTGTGCAAATCCATGGCCACATGGCTGGCATGGCTGCAAGGAAACACTGTTTTACCTTCCCACTTTTTACGGCAATACCTATTTATCCACTTCAATTGACATGCTTTCCAACTGCTAAGTTGGCAGGAGCTGGGGTTTACAGCAGGAGCTCACTTCGCTGCGTGGCACCTGGGATTCAAACTGCTGAGCTGCCAACTTTGTAGCTGACATTCTTGCTAAAAAAAAAGTGGGAGTCATAGGAGTTGCTGCTGTTATAACTCCCTAGCGATAAGCACAAGGTCAGCCTTTTTTTTCTTTAAAAGAAGGCAGCTGAAGGCATAGGATGCAAAAAATACACTTGGCTAAAAAGGCTTTCCACCAAGATGTGGGGTGGGGGACTGTAAAACCTATAGAAGCTGTATAAAAGGAGTTAGATAAAAGAGTAACAGAGGAGCAGCAAAAAGAAGATCAATAGAGGAGCAGCAAAAAGGTGAAAATAAAAATTTAAAAAATAGATCTCTTATCTCTATCCTATGCAGCCATTAGACATGGGCACGACTTGGCGAAATTCTCGTTTCCATTTCCGTTACTCGTTTCCATTACGCAACGGAAACGGTAACGACAATTACTCCCCCAGAACTCGAACTCGAACCGACAAAAGAAAAATTGGGTCTGATTTGTCATTGTCGTTCCTGGCATCGCAGCGATTGCGCGATGCCAAGCGGCACAGAAAAAAAGTTTTAGAAATAAAAAAACCCGATTCCCGGCCAAAAAAGCAGGCGAAAATATGCCTGAATGAGGGCACCTACCAGAGGGGTGGTTTCTGGGGGGGGGTCCCCACTCCAGCCTTCCCCCCGCTCCTGTCCTGGGCTGCTGGTACTGGGCTGGGAGGGGGCTTCCTCAGCGTCTCCATTTGCCATGCGGTGCGGGGGGGGGAATCCAAAATGGCGACCACAATATTTTTTTTGAAATCGTGGTCCAAAAACCCACCAAAGCACCACAGAAACATGCGAAAATTAGCTATTTTAAATGCTTGAATTTTTACAGTAGCAGCAGTGGGTTTTTCTTGCAACAAAACGTCTCCATTGATTTTATTTTTTTTTTATTTTATTTTTATTTTTTTTACACCTGCACACGCGCAATGATGGGCTGGCCATGGGATGGGACCATGCAAATTTTTGGAGCCATTCCACCAATCGTATGGCCAGGTTTTGCTGAGACTTGCTGGTACCAGGCTGGGAGGGGGCATCCTCGGCGTCTCCATTTGCCATGTGGTGCGGGGGGATCCAAAATGGCGACCGCAATATTTTTTTTGAAATCATGGTCCAAAAACCCACCAAAGCACCACAGAAGCATGCGAAAATTAGCTATTTTAAATGCTTGAATTTTTACAGTAGCAGCAGTGGGTTTTTCTTGCAATAAAATGTCTCCATTGATTTTATTTTATTTTATTTTATTTTATTTTTATTTTTTTACACCTGCGCACGCGCAATGATGGGCTGGCAATGGGATGGGACCATGCAAATTTTTTGAGCCATTCCACCAATCGCATGGCCAGGTCTTGCTGAGACTTCTGGATGTGCCAGAGAGGGCATAAAAAGCCCACCAACCCTAATCCTAATCCTAACCCTAACCCTAACCCATACACCAGTACACTGTGTTCTTAGTGGGCCAGAGGCACCCAGAGGTACAGCCCACTAACCCACCCTAACCTTAACCGTTACCCTAAGCCTAGCCCTTACCCCCTAACCCCATGCTCTGGGAAGTCAAGTCGCGCTAAATCGCGGCGGTAACGACAAACGACAAACGACACGACGAAACGACAAAGTCTTGAAAAATTTTGTGAAAAACGGAAATGACCCGAAATGGACCTGTCCCGAAAAATGACAACTCGAAAAAAATATTTTCTGGTCGTGCCCATCTCTAGCAGCCATCAACTTGATTCCTTCATGTGGCAATACTTTCTCAGGATTTTCCAAGTATAAAGCACTGAACAGTGTTTTACCATTCCCTTCTTCTTGGATGCTCTGGCATAATGTATCTCAGGCATATCCAAACTTCAGCCCTCCAGATGTTTTGGACCACAACTCCCACAGCCCTTTGTCATTGGCAATACATTGCCTGATGTAGCTTGTTCAAGGCCATATATGGGACATTATGCGGGGAAATCAGACTCCCAACCTCAGCAACCTATCTCACTGAGTTATCAAGACAATATTTTGATTTATTTATTTTTTTGCAATGGTTCACTGGTTTTAGATTGTTATTATATTTGTTGTGAACTGCCCAGAGTGGCCTTGGTAGCCAGATGGGCAGTATGAAAATAAAAAAACCCTAACTATCTTCCTAATGGTTCTTCTGCACTATAAACCAGATGTGGACATTTTGACCAACGAACCTGGAATATGATGTGGCTTCCATCCTATGGAAATGTTCTGGAACAAATACCAGGCTTTGATAGATCCTAAAGGTTCTCTGGTATTCCAGCTCATCTCATGCAACTGATGTCCTTTTTAATAATCTATCTTTAGACCTGAATATACTGTATCAGTGTTAATTCTTCCTACTGAATGCATTGGTACCTCTACTTACGAGTGACTTGGCTTAAGAGCAATTTGACTTATTTATTTATTTATTTATGCATTTATATACCACTCCCATTTCCCAAAGGGAACTCTGGGCGGTTCACACAAGAACCGCTCAGAGTTAAGAGTGAAAAACCGTTGGCGTTTTAACTGCTGCCTTACAAATTTTAGATGCAGTCTGCTCTACTTGCATTATTTATTTATTTATTTATTTATTTATTTATTTATTTATTTATTTATGAGATAAATAACTCTACTTAAGAGTTGGTCAACTTAAGAGCATGCGTTTGGAATGAATTAAACTCATAAGTAGAGCTACCACTGTATGTCAGACACCTGTTAAACCTGGAAATGGTGTGTTAGAGTTGCCTTGTTGCTAGATGGGTGGTATAGAAATCTAACAAACAAACAAACAAACACCTTATTTTTCCATCTATAAGACACCCCCTTGTATATAACAGCCTCCACTTTTCCAAAAAAAATTGCAGTTTTGCCATTGCATGTCCCTCTCCTCAGCTGACTTCCATGTACAAGATGACCCTCAATTTTTACCCTGACTATTTTAGACAAAAACATAGTCTTATACATGGATAAATAAATAAATAAATAAATAAATAAATAAATAAATAAATGCATTTGTTGCTGTTATGCTGCTGGGTGCGTGATAGCAGATGACAGGATAAGGAAGCTGTAGGTTTGTGGAAAACCCCAGCATGGACCACCATTCAAGGCGAAGGGTAGGAACCAAATCAATACCATGATTCTGGCAGATGAAGGCTAACTTTCTTTGATCCATGCTATTTTCCCAATCAAATTTTCCCAGGGGGAGGTGAGGCATGTAAACTTAACGCTTGTCTTATCATCTTGAATTTGGTAGCCCAAATGAAAAAAATTATCCCCATCCTTTGAGATGGCAGATTATTCAGCCCTCTCAAAGATGAGAAAATGAAAATGCTTTAGATGGGAAATTAAGTGATATTATTATTATTATTATTATTATTATTATTATTATTATTATTATTATTATTATTATTATTATCCACACAGCTATCTACACTGGATTTTGTATTACCAATCACTAGTCGAACGCTTCCCAAGCATTTAGGACTCAGTGATGTATCAGCGAATTATGCGAGCAATTCTCAGTAAGGTGGACTTCTGCAGCTGACTGATGGTGAATTTGTCAATTCCAATTTCTTCTAAATACTTGCTTAGCTCTTTAGGCACCGCACCCAGCGTGCCGATTACCACTGGGACCACCTGTACCGGTTTATGCCAGAGTCCCTGAAGCTCAAGTTTCAGATCCTGATATCGGGTAATTTTTTTCAAGTTGTTTCTCAGTGACTCTACTATCACCTGATATAGCAACATCAATGATCCACACTTTTTTCTTCTCCACAATCACAATATCCGGGGTACTATGCTCCAAAACCCTGTCTGTCTGTATTCGGAAGTCCCAAAATAATTTTGCATGCTCATTTTCAATCACTTTTTCAGGCTTATGATCCCACCAGGGGTCTTTGCTACGGGCAATTGATAGTTCTGACACATTATTATTATTATTATTATTATTATTATTATTATTATTATTATTATTATTATTATTATTATTATTATTATTATTATTATTATTATTATTTAACCACACAGCTATCTACGCTGGATTTTATATTACCAATCACTAGTCGAACGCTTCCCAAGCGTTTAGGACTCAGTGATGTATCGGCGAATTATGCGAGCAGATCCCAGTAAGGTGGCTTTCTGCATCTGACTGATGGTGACTTTGTCCACTCCAATTTCTTCTAGATACTTGCTTAGGTCTTTGGGCACCGCACCCAGTGTGCCAATTACCACTGCGACCACCCGTACTGGTTTATGCCAGAGTCTCTGAAGTTCAATTTTGAGATCCTGATATCGGGTAATTTTTTCAAGTTGTTTCTCAGTGACTCTACCATCTCCTGGTATAGCAACATAAATGATCCACACTTTTTTCTTCTCCACAATCACAATATCTGGGGTATTATGCTCCAAACCCCTGTCTGTCTGTATTCGGAAGTCCCAAAGTAATTTTGCATGCTCATTTTCAGTCACTTTTTCAGGCTTATGGTCCCACCAGTTTTTTGTTATGGGCAGATGATAGTTCTGTCACAAATTCCAGTGCACCATTTGAGCAACTACATTATGACGCTGTTTGTAATCAGTCTGAGCAATTTTCTTGCAACAACTCAATATATGGTCAATAGTTTCATCTGCCTCTTTGCAGAGTCTACATGTGGGGGACTCAGCTGATTTTTCTATTCTAGCCTTAACTGCATTTGTTCTGATAGCTTGTTCTTGAGCTGCAAAAATCAGGGCCTCTGTCTCTTTTTTCAGTGTTCCATTGGTGAGCCATAACCAGGTCTTTTCCTCATCTACTTTTCCTTTGACTTTTTCGAGGAACTGCCCATGCAGCGCTTTATTATGCCAGCTATCAGCTCGTATTTGCATTGTTGTTTTCCTGTATTGACCCTTTGTTTGATCTACTTTAAACACCTCCCTGTTCTTAACCTCCGATAATGCTGGCTCTGTACTATTTTTTACATAATCTGCCAATGCATGCTTCTGTTCTTCAACTGTCTGCTTCACTTGCAGAAGACCTCTACCACCTAATTTTCTAGGTAAATACAGCCTGTCAACATCACTGCGTGGATGTAATGCATAGTGAATGGTCATCAGTTTTCTTGTTTTCCTATCTAGAATATCTAGCTCCGTCTGAGTCCAGTTTATAATGCCAGCAGTATACCTGATGACCGGTATGGCCCAGCTATTAATGGCCTTGATGGTGTTACCACTGTTCAGCTTACTTTTTAATACTTTTCTGACCCTTTGGATATATTCTTTACTGACCACATGTTTCACTTGCCCATGCTTTATATTATCTAATTCCAGTATGCCCAGATATTTATAGGCTTCAGAGTGATGATACTTAATAGCTTGTCCATTTGGCATTTCAATTCCTTCACTCTCAATTATTTTTCCTTTTCTCAGTGCCACTGTGGCACATTTGTTTAGTCCAAACTCAATACTAACATCGGTGCTGAAAATTCAGGCTGTGTTGGTCAGTGAGTGTATTTCAGTTTCTGATTTTCCATACAACTTTAAGTCATCCATATACAATAGATGAGAAATTTTCCCTGAATTTTTAGCAGTTTGGTAACCTAAATTTGTCTTCTGCAAAATTATTATTATTATTATTATTATTATTATTATTATTATTATTATTATTATTATTATTATTATTATTATTATTATTATTATTATTATTATTATTATTATTATTATTATTAATCTTTACAACCCATGCAAACACAAATTTGTGAATGACACAAACTACACAAGATGCTGGTCATTTCTGCTTTGCTGTGTGGATCTTTAAAGACAAGAAGCATCCAAGGGAATCAGCATGTTGTTCTGAGCTGTCTCAGTGTGTACTTGCTTCTCAAAAGGAAGCCACACTAATTTTTGCACAAAGGTGGTTTGTGAAAACTATAGAAGCCTCAATGAAATGTTCCTCATTTAGGGACATGAAGGTGAGGAACCTGACAGGGTTTGAAAACTCCCTTGCTGCAGTGTCTCTTCCAGTTGGTACAGCCTAAATGAAGTAGAATGAAGATTTTATCCAGTGTTGGTTAAGGCCGTGGACACACCAACGCAATGTCCCTCTGGGGTGGTGTAACTTTTAATCACGTTCCTGTCATGCTTTGAGGTCATGTGGCATTTATTCCAGAATATGCCTCCAGTGTGTGAACTTGAGTCATTTTCTCCCAATTCCATCCGCACCTAGAGCTTCTGGTTGAGACTGTTTGACAGACGTCAGCAGACACATCAGCACAAATGCCACATTAAAAAAAAATAAGAAGAAGCTAAAAACATTTTAAAAGGACATGGTCTGTGACAGGAGTCCAGAAACAATTGTTATAAGGTCATTGATACATGCCACAAAGCAACATTTTTTAAAAAAAAGATCCACAACAAAAGAAATATGCCTCCCACAGTTAGCACACTTGCCAGTTAAAGGGTTCATGAATGGCCTGGGACCCTCTCTACAAGCCTTTAAGAATTTTTTGAAAACATGCCTTTTTAGGTCAGCCTTCCCTGACGTTTCAACAACTTAATCAAATGACACTCCTCTTCTTCTTCCTCCTTAGTCTTATATGGATTAGTTGTTCTTACTCTGAATCCTGCTTAATCAATATATGTTTTGGGGCCTATTTGCTTTTATTTGCTTTTTGTTATATGTTGGGCCTTGTTCAGGTTATTTACTTAAATTTATCTGGAAGTTGAGTCATGGCAACTGGACTTCCTTTCTTGAGAGAGTGAAACGTTTCGCTGCTCATCCAAACAGCTTTGTCAGTCTGAGGAAAGTTAGTTGTGAGACCTCTATTTTATAGTTCACTTTGACCTCCTATCACCCTGGTCTGAAATAGGCTCATAAGATGAAGAATGGCCTGAAAGGACAATAGTATCAATAGGCGCATTAAGTGGACAAATTAGTAGTCACCAGGACCCTAAGCCACAGAGCAGAGAGCATCCCCACCTCCACAGAAGCCAAGAAGAAGGAAGACAGACATCTGAAGACAGCACTCAAGGCCTGTGGATATCTAAAGCGGGCCTTCATCAAAGCTGTGTGCTGACCCAGAAGAACAATGGATCAGCCTGAGACCTGGAGCCATTCTCTACATGGCTAGAGTGTCTGAAAAGATTAAAAGGATTTTGGCAAACACCACATCCCTGTTTACTTCAAACCCACAAAAACACTAAGGCAGAGACTCGTCCACCCAAAGGACCTGACACCAAAACACAAAAGGAGCAATATGGTATATGCAGTCCACTGCAGTGAGGAGTGTGCAATCTTCTACATTGAAGAAACTAAACAGCCATTAAACAGGAGGGGCAACATAGGAGGGGCAACAACTCAGGACCAGAATCAGCAGTATACCTCCACTTTGGAGAACAAAGGGCACTCATTCAAAGACAGGGTTGTACATATATTAGACAGGGAAGATAGGTGGTTTGAGAGAGAAGCCTCTCAACAGAGGTGGGGGACTCAGTCATAGTCTATCTGCTATTTATCAGGCAGTGATTTCAACAATGCCCAGAGAAATAAAAGTTCCCACCTCCACCAGCAAGGCCATAGCTAACGACCCATATTTAATGGTTGTTGGGAAAGGTTGTATAGGTGAACTTTCACACACCCTAGGCCATTATCCGCCTAATGACCCTATTCAGATCATGGTCCACCTATGAACCTATTCAGGCTATTGTTGACCTAACAAACCTATTCAGGCCATTGTTCATCTTATGAGCCTATTTCAGACCAGGATGACATGAGTTCACAGTGGACTATAAAAATGGAGGACTCCCAACCAGCTTTCCTCAGACCAGTGAAGCTGTTTGGATGAGTAGCGAAACGTTTCAGTCTCTCAAGAAAACAAGTCCGGTTGCCATGATTCAACTTCCAGATAAATCTTCACAGACATACTTAAATTTATGGTGTATAATTGGTAGAATTGTATATTTCATGTTGTAAGCTGCCCAGAGTAGCCTGCGGGCTAGATGGTCGTGGTATAAAAATAAAATAAAATAAAATAAAATAAAATAAAATAAAATAGTGTATGATTTGACCATAGATTTAAATTGCGGAATCAAAGAAGAACATGGCCTAAGTCAGAAAAGGGAGTAGGCTGTGAGGGCAGGGGTAGAAGAAGGTTACCAGTTGGAAAACCACTTTCTAGAGAAAAGTCATGCCCTTGTTCCTCCTCAGAACTAGAATCCGGATATCGGTGAGATGCATTCTTGACTGCTCTTCAGTTATTTTTTTTTATTTTTTTAAGTGGGTGATCTGCTCACTGATCTCATCCGATCACTTGTCCTTTGGCCGAGACAGCAGCAACAGCAGCAGCTGGTCATTAATGGTCCTCATGGCAGCACAGAGGAGACCTTGATGACAATGCCTGCCTGTGAAATCCATTGTGTGCGAGAGACAAAAGCTAATTGCCAGCTACACCTGCCTTTGCAAATTGGTTTCTTTATCTATGAAATGAAGGCAAAAAGTTGTAAAAAAATTAGTGCTGGAAGGGAATAATTGCCCATGTTAAAATTCTGCTCATTAGGCCATTTAGGAAAGGTACCTCCTGGCAGGAGAAACAACAGTAATTGCCACTTTCTCAGAGTACGTTCAATTGGTGGTGCTTTAGCTTATTCGCATTCTAATGGATTTGAAGTCTGACAAAAGTTTTACATGCTGCATTTAAAAAGCTTAATCGTGCAGAGTGGGAAGGCAAACTGCCCTCATTGATGATGGGTCAGAGCAGCATAATACCTCCCTTTATCAAGATGTTATCTTCAGTGGCCACTTATCCTGTGCCAAAAATTAGGATAAAAGAGAGCAAGGATTTGCATAAAATTTGCATGCACTAATTGGTGCCCGCTCATTGAAAAATAATTGTTACCACTTAAGTAGAAGCTGAGGTTACCTCACTCTGGCAGGGAAGGCTTTAAAAGATGAACTGTGTATTAATCTGCCGCCCAGCTGCCGACTGCTGAAGGGTGATGTCAGAATCCTTGTTTTCCCCTCTTAGAGTAGCTTTTCAACCAGATATGACCTGGAATGCTATTTGAAAAGAGGACTGCCCTCTATAAAGCTGGCCGCAGCTCCCCTGCTCCTCCTTTTGTAAGAATGAAGTCCAGGCTTTACCCATTATTAATCTGAGCCATATAGACCATTTGAAGATATCAGAGTCCTGACCGAGCAGATGTCCAAAACAGCGCTGGATGAACACCCTTGAGGATGACATGAAGTTGTCTTGGGTTCACCCATGTCAAGCAGCTCAAATGCAGCTGTAGCAGAGCAAGCAGCAATAGAATAGAATAGAATAGAATAGAATAGAATAGAATAGAATTTATTGGCTTTGTATAAAACTATGAGATTAAAAAGTGCCATCCAGTCAGCTCATTCACATACCCATTTATAAAAATCCAAGACATAAAATCTACCATTTAAGAACAAAATATCCATACACATACTCCTACATTCACATGCAGAACATCACTTGTATTTATTATTTATTTATTTTATTTATTTTTATACCGCCCGTCTTCCCGGGGGGGGGGGGAACTACATAAAAACACAATGCAAAAATCCACAAAGGAGTCAATGGAAAAATAACGGGAAGGGGAAGAAAGGGAAAACAAGTACTGAGTTAAAACTGACATAAAAACCAAACATACCCACTATATATATATATATATATATATATATATATATATATATATATATATATATATATATATATATATATATATATATATATATTTTGTTTTCGTAGATTTTCACGGGTATAGGTATGCATGTTAGGGTGGATTCGGGTTTCTTCCCGTGTAGAAATCTGGTTGTTTTGGCGACGTTTCGACGAGGTCTCACTCGTCATCTTCAGGCTGGTGTTCTGGCTTCTTTCTTCTTGAAGCAAAGCGTGATCTCAGTTGAAGTCCTTCTATAAATACTGCTGGGGGTGTGTGGTTTGCTTGCTCTGTTGCTGATTGTAGGTTCGTTTGTTCTTTTGTGATCTGCTGTGTGGCTGAGGCGATCGTTAAGGGCTTAACTGCTGGTGGGTTAGGTGGCTATTTAGAGACATCATGTGTGGGTGAGGTGCTGGATGTGTGTCTATTAGCCTTTTGTTTCTTAACGACCTTGGTGATGGGTGTTCTGGCAGTATCCTGGGCTTTGGTGGAGTGGGGTCCTGTGTCTTGTGAATTCATTTTGGTCTGGCTGCGTGTCTGTGGTCTCCCAATGTTTTTTTGGCGTGTGTAAGTGTGCTCCATGTGGTGGCTGGAGTGGGGAGTAGCGGTGGATGGTGCAGTCGTGGTTTTGTTATTGGATGGTGGTTTCGTTTCATCTGTGGGAAGGGTCTGGGTTTGTGTTTGGTGTGGATGGAAGGTGGTGGCATCTTGTGTCCTTTTGGACCTGGTGTCAGTCTTTGTGACAGAGGCTCGTCTGTTGACCAGGGCTAGTTTCCAGATGTCAGGCAAGCGGGAGGTGTCATCACGTTTATTCATGTTGTTTGGGTGTTTCTCTATTTCAATGGCTTCCATGATTATCCGACTGTTGAAGTGTTCAGTTTTGGAGATGAGTTTGGTTCTTTTAAAATCAATTTCATGACCTGTTGTTTTTATGTGCTGGAAGAGAGAGGAAGATTTTTCTTCTTTTTTGACTGCGTTCTTGTGTTCTGCGATGCGTGCGCTTATTCTCCTGTTTGTCTGTCCGATGTATGTGGCTGGGCAGACTTTGCATGGTATTTCGTAGACTCCTTGGTTTTCTAGCTCAATCTTGTCTTTGGGGTTTCTTAAAATGTTGGCTATTTTTTGTTCGGTGCAAAAGGCTGTCTTGATATTGTGTTTGTGGAGAATTTTGCTTATTTTGTCTGTGGTGCCTTTGATGTAAGGGAGGAGGGCAGTGCTGTTGTTCTCTTCTGTTTCTTGGTTCTTGGGGGGTGTTTCTTTTTGGATTAGTTTGGTGATGGTGTTTTTTTGGAATCCGTTCGCAATTAAAGCATTCGAGAGAGTGTGTAATTCAGTTTTTAGGTGGTCTTTGTCAGCGAGGCGTTTGGTTCTGGAGATGAGGGTTTTTGCTACGGAGTTGATCTGTGCTGGGTGGTGGTGTGATTGTGCATTTAAGTAGCGGTTTGTATGTGTTTTTTTCCGGTAGATGGTATGTCCTAAGGAGCCGTCGGGTTTTTTGTAGATTAGGACGTCCAGGAAGGGAAGTTGGTTGTTGGCTTCTATTTCCATAGTGAATTGTATTTTGGGGTGTAGGCTGTTGAGATGTGTGAGGAAGTTGTTCAGTTTGTCTTTCCCGTGTGGCCAGATAACAAAGGTGTCGTCAACATATCTGAGCCAGAGTTTGGGTTTATGTTCGGACTTCTGTAACGCGTTGGTTTCAAAGTGTTCCATATATAGGTTTGCGATGACCGGTGAGAGGGGTGATCCCATGGGTGCTCCTTCTATCTGTTTGTATCTTTGTCCATTGTGGATGAAGTATGTGTTGGTTAGGCAGTGGTTGGTCAGATCTAGGATGTGCTTGGGGGGGTTGTATTTGTTGTGGATAGCTGTCAAGGCTTCTTGAATGGGCACTTGTGTGAAGAGCGAAACAACGTCGAAGCTCACGAGTAGGTCATTGGGTTGTAGGTCTTGTTTCTTTATGATTTCTATGAAGTGGAACGAGTTTTGTACGTATGAACACTTCAACAGTCGAATAATCATGGAAGCCATTGAAATAGAGAAACACCCAAACAACATGAATAAACGTGATGACACCTCCCGCTTGCCTGACATCTGGAAACTAGCCCTGGTCAACAGACGAGCCTCTGTCACAAAGACTGACACCAGGTCCAAAAGGACACAAGATGCCACCACCTTCCATCCACACCAAACACAAACCCAGACCCTTCCCACAGATGAAACGAAACCACCATCCAATAACAAAACCACGACTGCACCATCCACCGCTACTCCCCACTCCAGCCACCACATGGAGCACACTTACACACGCCAAAAAAACATTGGGAGACCACAGACACGCAGCCAGACCAAAATGAATTCACAAGACACAGGACCCCACTCCACCAAAGCCCAGAATACTGCCAGAACACCCATCACCAAGGTCGTTAAGAAACAAAAGGCTAATAGACACACATCCAGCACCTCACCCACACATGATGTCTCTAAATAGCCATCTAGCCCACCAGCAGTTAAGCCCTTAACGATCGCCTCAGCCACACAGCAGATCACAAAAGAACAAACGAACCTACAATCAGCAACAGAGCAAGCAAACCACACACCCCCAGCAGTATTTATAGAAGGACTTCAACTGAGATCACGCTTTGCTTCAAGAAGAAAGAAGCCAGAACACCAGCCTGAAGATGACGAGTGAGACCTCGTCGAAACGTCGCCAAAACAACCAGATTTCTACACGGGAAGAAACCCGAATCCACCCTAACATGCATACCTATACCCGTGAAAATCTACGAAAACAAATATCCGACCTCTACGGGGAGGAAAACCTTCCAGCTGACCAGAACCTACGAGAAACTAGAAGTCCGAAGAGCCACCATCTTATGTGACATTGCATTCCTACGCAACTGCCGAGATAAAAATGTGATCCCCACAAGCTTCCAACTGAAATTCCACTCAAAAACCCCATCCAGCGAAAGGATCCTGAAAAGAACAGAACTAGCCCTAATCAGAAACGAACTACACAAGAAAAGATACCTACTAGATCAAACCAACAGAGACCTACTCACTCTCCACCTCAAACTCAGCAACAAAATCCACCCAACACTCTGGAACAAATCCAAGCAACTCGCCGCCTGGAGAGCTGAAACAGAGACCTCCCACAAGACAGACATACACACCAACAAACTCCACAAACTGGAAAAACGCCAGAAGCCCAACCCCCCACAGCAGCCCATGAAACAAAACAGTTCACAACATATCAGACAGGACACTCACCATCGCAGAGACCAAAGTCCTGTCCAAAGGATTCAACTTTGCAGTCGCCCCCAGACACATCCCCACTGAAAACATCATATGCGGAGTGGAAGCCAGCCTAACCAAAATCAACCCAGATGAAGCCAACAAAATCAGACTCGAAGTCACCAATATCCTCTGCTCCAGCAAACCACCCAGAAGCAATTTACACAAAGAAGAACAAAAAGCCCTCACCAACCTGAGGAAAGACAACAACATAATCATTCTCCCAGCAGACAAAGGCAATGCCACAGTGGTGATGAACACATCTGACTACCAAGCCAAAACTATCCAACCTACTACAAGACCCTGCTTACATACCTTTGAACACAGACCCCACCACCTACCTGGAAAAAACCACCAAAGCCAAAATAAAAGCCTCACCCTTAAGTGAAGAAATCAAGCCAAGCATCATCCCCAGAGAGAAATCATCCAGATGCCCCAAGCTCTACGGCCTCCCCAAGATTCACAAAGAAGGAACACCTCTCAGACCCATAGTCAGCTCCATAGGCTCACCCCTACAAAACCTCGCCAAATTTCTTGCCAAACAACTCCAGCCCTATGCAGAATCCATCTCTTCATACGTACAAAACTCGTTCCACTTCATAGAAATTATAAAGAAACAAGACCTACAACCCAATGACCTACTCGTGAGCTTCGATGTTGTTTCGCTCTTCACACAAGTGCCCATTCAAGAAGCCTTGACAGCTATCCACAACAAATACAACCCCCCCAAGCACATCCTAGATCTGACCAACCACTGCCTAACCAACACATACTTCATCCACAATGGACAAAGATACAAACAGATAGAAGGAGCACCCATGGGATCACCCCTCTCACCGGTCATCGCAAACCTATATATGGAACACTTTGAAACCAACGCGTTACAGAAGTCCGAACATAAACCCAAACTCTGGCTCAGATATGTTGACGACACCTTTGTTATCTGGCCACACGGGAAAGACAAACTGAACAACTTCCTCACACATCTCAACAGCCTACACCCCAAAATACAATTCACTATGGAAATAGAAGCCAACAACCAACTTCCCTTCCTGGATGTCCTAATTTACAAAAAACCCGACGGCTCCTTAGGACATACCATCTACCGGAAAAAAACACATACAAACCGCTACTTAAATGCACAATCACACCACCACCCAGCACAGATCAACTCCGTAGCAAAAACCCTCATCTCCAGAACCAAACGCCTCGCTGACAAAGACCACCTAAAAACTGAATTACACACTCTCTCGAATGCTTTAATTGCGAACGGATTCCAAAAAAAAACACCATCACCAAACTAATCCAAAAAGAAACACCCCCCCAAGAACCAAGAAACAGAAGAGAACAACGGCACTGCCCTCCTCCCTTACATCAAAGGCACCACAGACAAAATAAGCAAAATTCTCCACAAACACAATATCAAGACAGCCTTTTGCACCGAACGAAAAATAGCCAACATTTTAAGAAACCCCAAAGACAAGATTGAGCTAGAAAACCAAGGAGTCTACGAAATACCATGCAAAGTCTGCCCAGCCACATACATCGGACAGACAAACAGGAGAATAAGCGCACGCATCGCAGAACACAAGAACGCAGTCAAAAAAGAAGAAAAATCTTCCTCTCTCTTCCAGCACATAAAAACAACAGGTCATGAAATTGATTTTAAAAGAACCAAACTCATCTCCAAAACTGAACACTTCAACAGTCGAATAATCATGGAAGCCATTGAAATAGAGAAACACCCAAACAACATGAATAAACGTGATGACACCTCCCGCTTGCCTGACATCTGGAAACTAGCCCTGGTCAACAGACGAGCCTCTGTCACAAAGACTGACACCAGGTCCAAAAGGACACAAGATGCCACCACCTTCCATCCACACCAAACACAAACCCAGACCCTTCCCACAGATGAAACGAAACCACCATCCAATAACAAAACCACGACTGCACCATCCACCGCTACTCCCCACTCCAGCCACCACATGGAGCACACTTACACACGCCAAAAAAACATTGGGAGACCACAGACACAATACCTTTCCTCAGTACATCAGCCATCATTTCTTCATTATTAACAGCAGCATCTCATCATTTCTCCATCATCAGTCATCATTGACATCCATCATTGTCAGCTATCATTGTCAGCTACCATCAAAAACTTGTTGCATCACATACACTATCTGATAGGCTTTACTACCAATCATCTTTCCACCTTATGACTGCATGACTTATGCTGTTTTACATCTATGCTTATGAGCTTTTCTTCTGTGTCCTTGGACACTTTGTTTTCCGTTCAAGGTCAATTTAGTGGGCTGACTTCTGCCCACAGCAGGACTTACTTCTCCTAACTGCAAGCTTTAAAATCCCTCTGAGCATTATATCTTCACTTCTCTGGCAACCCAGACCTAGCCCATGACCATGCCAAATGGAAGGCCAAAACAAGAATAGTGGACCCACCACGAAGTGGGACAAATGTGAAGAAGATGCAGTTTAAGGGCAGCCCTGGGAAAGCTATTTTTCAAAGGAATGTTTATTTCATCTTGGTTGCAAATAATTGCTGGAAAATCTCTGTTCGCTGCCTCTTTTGCTCTTCCTTTCTTCAATCTAGTCATAGCTAACCCATACTTAAGTTAATTGGTGTTCAGAAGGTTAAAGGTGGGAATGTCATGCCCCTGGGGCCATTGTCCACCCAATGAGCCTACATTGTCCACCTCACTAGCCTATTCAGTCCATTGTTCATCTTATGAGCCTGCTTCAGAAAAGGGTACCATGAGGTCAAAGTGAACTATAAACTGGAGGACTCGCAACTAGCTTTCCTCAGTCTGATGAAGCTGTTTGGATGAGCAGCTTTCTATATGTGGTGAATGCAGTTTAAGGCCAGTGCTGGGAAAGCTGTTTTGAAATGGAATGTTTATTTTATCTTGGTTGGACTCCATGTTTTGTAAATAATTTCTGGAAAATCTCTGTTCCCTGCCTCTTTTGCTCTTCCTTTCTTCAATGTAGTCACTTTCCTCTATACCCCTCCCTTTTGGAAACTAAGTGGCAGAAACCACAATTACAAGCAATATTAAGTCCTTGTTGTGAGCTATAAGAACACAATGAGCTGGGAAAGCTTATCAGATGAAGAGATTGCCAATATAATCCTTTGTGGATTACAAAAAATAATAGATATTTGAACATTATAGATGGACCCACCCTCTGAAAATACAGAGATTTTTAATCCTGATCAGGACACAGAGGCAGACAGGAGAGCTGATTTTAATTTGCAGACAAATACAACAAGATCAGTATAAGATAAATCTTTGGGTAGGCCAAATTTAGGAAATAAGATAAACACATCTGCTTTACTCATTATGGATACAGAAGAGAGAAGAGCTTGGGATCTTTTCAGCAGCAGAGCAACTATTAAGATTGCTATCAAGATAAAATAACTTATGAATATAATGAACTTGGCAGGGAAAGAGAAAATTCAAAAAGAGAATTTCTGGCTTAGTGAATTGATTACATGAAAAAAGTTTGTTTTCTGTATTTTGATTGTCCAAAGCTTCTAATTGGTTGACAGGAGATGGGAAATGGAAAATGAAAATGTGAAGATCAACCTGAAATATAAATAAATGTTAATTTGTTAGATCCTTAAAAGAATTGTAATAGTTAGGTAGAGATAAGAACTTCTATGCATAAAGTGAAATCTGTAGACCAAGAGGTTGCTGTTTTATAATAGCCCCTAAAGTACTAACTTGGTTTAGAGATAGCTTTTGAATTAGGTATTTTTTAGAGGAATAGGTAAATATACCATTGATGACATTCATGATATATATAGTCAGCTAAATGTATCCTAAATTGTTTAGCTAATTGAAGAATTAAACATAGAGATTGAATATACTGTTAGGCAGGAGGTGTTTTTTTATATTAGAAAATAGATAGAAATAAAGATAGAATATAGATGAGACAGTAAGGAAACTAAGTATGAAAGTATGTTCTTTTAAGCTGGGAAAGGAGATATGAATTATATTGGGCTGAAATGTTGGGGGAAATTGTTATTGAATTGGCAACACAACAGGAGACGAGCAACATATTTGTTTTGTTTACTTCAGTGTAGAAAATAGATAAAAATGTAAAGAAAAGAAAAGAAAAGAAAAGAAAAGTTGTCCCTGCGGCACTAGTGCCTTTTGCTCCATCTGAGTCTTTGTTCTTCTGGGTTTGGTGATGGTGCAGTGAAGGGACCGTGTGTGTGGGAGCATGGAGATGCCTCAGGGCCAAGAGAGGCAAAATGATTGGGGAGGAGAACTAGAGAGGGAGTGGAGTATGGAGAGGGGGCTGATAGGGAGAGAGTTTATTTGGGCTTGAAAGAGTGAGGCTTCTCCTTGAGGGAGCTTTAGGGGGATTGAGGAGACATGAAGAAAGAGTTCTTTCCAGCACCACCCAAAAGCAAATTAAACTCAAGGTGTATTGATGTGTTTCTCCTTCTCAAACTGTCTGGTGGGGGCAGATTTACAGCCACCCTCATTATCCAGAAGTTGAGTCATGGCAACTGGACTTCTTTTCTTGTGAGATTGAAACGTTTCGCTACTCATGCAAGCAGCTTCGTCAATCTGAGGAAAGTTGGTGGTGAGGTCTCCAATTTATAGTTCACCTTGATTTCACATCACCCTGGTCTGAATATGCTCCTTAGGTGGACGATGGCCTGAATAGGCTCATTAGATGTACTGTGCATGGCAGTCCCACATCTGCAACCCTTCCCAACACCCATTAAGTATAGGTCATTAGCTGTGGCCTTGCTGGTGGAGGTATGAAGGGCTGAACCCTTTGGGCTAGATGTCCACAGTATATAAATCTACCAACCAACCAACCAACCAACCAACCAACCAAACAACCAAACAAACAACCAAACAAACAAACAAACAAACAAACAAACAAACAAACAAACAAATTCTGATTTGTCTGGGGATTGATAAAAGGGCAGCATGATAAGTGGCAGACAGATTGTGCCTGTCCCCCACCTCTGTTGAGAGGGGTTTTCAATACACAAATTAAAGGCTTCCCTGACACCTAATGAGGCTATTCAGACCAGGCTGATGTGCAAGGTGAACTTTAAATTAGATGTTTCCATCTAACAGCTCTGTCATGTTTGTCTCTAGTTGTCAACATTCTTTCCAGAATATCATAAGATGCTTTTTTCTGCCTGTTGTCAGTGGTGGATTGGTCTTGGTCTTGTCTGTCTACTGGGCTGGCATTACAGCACACCTAAGTAGCAAGCTTTCCATCTTCACAGTGAAGGCATATGAATCTCACAGCCCCTCATGCTTAGTGAGATATTGGTGTGTGTGTGTGTGTGTGTGTGTGTGTGTGTGTGTGTGTGTGTGTGTGTGTGTGTGTGTGTGTGTGTGTGTGTGTTGTGGGGGGCGGGGTCAGGAATCTCTCTTTTCTCCTTCTAGGAAAATTTATCCACCTGATTTATTTATTTATTTATTTATTTATTTATTTATTTATTTATTTTACCTTTATACCACCCATCTAGACCTAGGGCTACTCTGGGCAGTTTACAACATGTAATAACATTTTAAAAACCAAAATACAAGGTACATAATAAAATAAAGTATACATAAATCAACAGCAAAAAAACTAAAATGAAGATAAAATGAAGATAAAATGGCAGGAGATTGATAAAACGGGGGGGGGGGGAGAGAAGAGAAGAAAAGCAGTTAAAAAAAGAGTGCCTTACATGATTTTCCACCCACCCCCAAGAAATCTTGAGGGACGTCTTTGCAAGCTCATAGATTGTTCAGATTTCCCCAGAGGAAACCCCCCCCAACTGCTCAGAATGATGAAATTTCTTTTGCAAAAGAACACTGTAGAAAAAGGAAATTGAAAAAGGGTGTGGGGTGGGGGAGAGGGGGAGGCCCAGTGTCTCCTTTTTGGCCAAAAGCAAAGAGGAACCCTGCTGGTTCAGTGACAACAAGTCTCAGCAAGCGGTCTTGGCAGGCTGAGCTGTGGAACACTGCGGACAAGGAGCCATTTAAAAAAAAAAAGCTGTCATGGTCCTAATCTCCACCATTGAGGTAGAGGTCTTTCACAGTATTATCATTAGAGATGGGCACGAATAAAAAAAATGGCATTTCGTTTGTCGTTTGGAGGGTCCGTTTCGTTTCGTTTCTGTTTTTTGTGAATTTTTGCAAAAAATTCATTTTCGTTTTCGTTTGTTTCAATACCATTTTGTTACCATTTATTTCATTTTTTTGTGATTTTTTTTAGGATTTTAAGCAATTCACTCATATTGCAGTAATGGAAACGAAACACACGACAAAATTTCCGGTGTTTCTGTTCGTTTCGTTTCATTTTAGAGACAAAATTTGTTTGTCGTTTTGTTGCGTAACGAAACAAAAAAGAAAAAACGGAAACGAAAAATTGTTCGTTTCGTGCCCGTCTCTAATTATCATACCAAATGGGGATGACTGGTATTGCTGCCGGGCTATTCCGTAGGCAGCATCTGTGCTCTAGCCATTGAACACCCCCACAGGAAAGCCTGAAAATATAAACCTTTGTGAACCATTATCTGTAGAATTATTATACCTCCTCACTATCAGGGGCAGGTATTTTCTGTTGCTAGTGATGTATGGAAGTGAAAGCTGGACTATAAAGAAGGCTGATCGCCACAGAATCGATGCTTTTGAGCTGTGGAGCTGAAGGAGGGTCTTGAGAGTCCCCTGGACTGCAAGGAGATCCAACCTATCCATCCTGAAAGAAATCAACCCCGAATGTTCACTGGAAGGACAGATTTTGAAGCTGAGGCTCCAGTACTTTGGCCACCTCATGAGGACAGAGGACTCCTTGGAAAAGTCCCTGATGTTGGGAAAGATTGAAGGCAAAAGGAAAAGGGGACAGCAGAGAATGAGACGGTTGGATGGTGTCACCGATGCAACCAATATGGATTTGACCAAACTCTGGGAGGCAGTGGAGAATAGGAAGGCCTGGTGAGCTCTGGTCCATGGGATCACAAAGAGTCAGACACGACTGAACAACTGAACAACAACAACATTTTCTGTTGCGTTCACTGGGAGTTCTTGCATTTGTAAGACCCATTCTTGGGTGCATTGGCCAGTTGCATGATTAGGAGCCCCATGGCTCAGTGTTTAAATGCCTGTACTGCAGGTAAAACTGTGATCACAACCTGGGGTTCAATCCCAGGTAGCCGGTTCATGGTTGACTCAGCCTTCTATCCTTCAAAAATCGATAAAAGAAGTACCCAGCTTGCTTGTGGGGGGGCAATGTGTAGCCTGCATACTGTAATTAAACTATAGACCACCCAGAGACTACTTGAAGTGGTATGGGGCGGTATATAAGAAGAACAATTTGCTTTGCTTTGCTTTGCTTTGTGTAAACCTTTGAGACATGCTGGTTTGTTGCAGGGATTTTTTAGGATCAAAAGCAAAAAGTAGCCTGTTGGGATCTTTTCCAAGTAGTCAGCCACATGTTCTGTGCATGTGCAGAGACACTGTGTGCAAAACTGTAGAGACCAAGAATCCCCCCCCCCCACAAAAGTACTCTTTTGTCTCACTCTTGCCTAAGGAATTTTCAGAACTGAAATTTTCCTTGTTGAACTGTTCTGTCGTCTTGTGCCCATGAAAGGAGAACAAAGAAGGGACTGGTTTGTTTTCCATGGCTTCAGAGATTAGGACTCGGGGCAATGGTTTCAAACTACAGGAGAAGAGATTCAATTTAAACATTAGGAAGAACTTCATGATGATTAGAGCTGTTCGGCAGTGGAATATGCTGCCACAGAGGGTGGTGGAGTCTCCTTCTTTGAAGGTTTTTAAGCAGAGGCTGGATGGCCATCTGTCGGAAATATTGTGATTGGAGTTCCTGCATGGCAGGGGGTTGGACTGGATGGCCCTTGAGGTCTCTTCCAACTCTATGATTCTATAAGAGATATAGGAAAACTATGTCGCATCCATAAAAGAAACTTGACCCAAATGTCTTTCTTCACTAGAGCTTGATACGAATCAGAAAAAAATGATGATTTGTTCCTTTTTGTGATTCGTCGAGGTTGACAAATCATGCATTTACAATTTTTGGTGAAAAAATGGTTTTCCCACATCTGAGTTATACACCTACAAATTGCATAAGTTTGTATACACTTGGGAATGTGTTCTTGATCATGTAGCCTGGGAGTACCTAATCTTCACCAAACTGTAGCGAAGAGTCAGTGGAAGCTTCTCTCAGTTTGGTATCTATAGGTGACTGGGGAAAACTTCCCTGGGGGTGGTGGTGCTCTTTGTGCATATATAACTCAGACATCAGATATCTAATTGTCACCAAACTTGGAGGGGTTGCAGAGGGGAGCCATTTTTGGTGCCTTTTGGCGCCTTGAGGGGCATACTAAAATTAATAATTAGAATAATTAAAATTGCCCAGAATGTTATCGGGCTCTAACTACCAACCCTGGATGACATAGTGGTTGGTGGGTGGGGGAGTGTTCGGGGATTTTTATGTATGTTTGTTGAAGGGTTTTTATTGTGTGTGAGAGTGTCTGGGGATTTGTGTGTGTGTGTGTGTGTGTGTGTGTGTGTGTGTGGAATCTGGTCTCTGGGTGTCTGAATTTCGTTGTATGTGTATACTGTGTATATACACACGATGACAATAAATTATTATTATTATTATTATATTATACCTCAACATATTGAGAAATATAATTGTTAAATGTGCATTGATTTATATTCATTGGAACAAATACAAATAACTGAAGTGAACAAATTTTGCACTTAAAAAAAATCAGATCCTGCAAGAATGTGCTGACCTCACTTGTATCACAGAGACTTGTCTGGAGGTGTCAGCCTCACTCAGCTCTGTCCTCCAGGTTTCTCTGTGGAACAACAGGCCAGACGAGGGGGACATTAACATCCATGCTGAGGCAGTTCTCTCAGAGGTGTCCAAAGACTTGCTTGGCTCATTGTTCTGGGAGGCATTAACATCCATGAAAGGCAGTTCTGTCAGAGGTGTCTCATGCACTCCCAGAGGCATTTGGTGGGGCCACTGTGAGATACAGGAAGCTGGACTAGATGGGCCTTTGGCCTGACCCAGCATGGCTCTTCTTATGTTCTTGTGACTTCATGACCTCCATGTTAACAATGGTTCTGGCCCAAATGGTGTCTGCCCCAACCCATCCTGCAGGCTATACCATAGGCCTGGTCTACTGCGCTGATATGGACAGTAACTTTCTGTAGTCCCATTGTCCTGGACAGACCACTATATGGTGTGTTTTAAAGTCTCACTGTAACTCAGAGCCTGGCCAGTGGGGGAAGTCAGACAAAAGCAATATGTCCTAGAAGGTTGGTGAATCCAGATGATATTTTAACCGACCTTGGGGAGTTTCCTACCTCTCTGATGGGTGAGTCCATTGAATCCTTGGTTGATCTCTGAAATGGGGAAATGAGCAAAGCAATTGACCAGATAAATGTCTCCTTCCTCAAAATAGACCCAAATTGGCTGCTTGGTTTGCTGGGGAGCAGGCAAAATTGAAATGGATGGCCCGTAGAGCTGAAAGGTGTTGGCAGAAAACCCAGATTGAAACAGATAAACAGTGAAGGGCCTTTGGAAGGCTTACTCCAAGGCGGGGGGGGGGGGCAATGAAATCATTTTAACCTTCCACCATTGATTTGGCAAACAATCACCCAGTACAGCTTGATTTGGCACAAGATCACCCCGTGTACATGGTCGGCACTGTAAAATTAAAAAATTAAAATTAAAAAATTAAAAGTGCCGACCCGGCCCCTGGGGCCATGGGGTCGGCGCTGTAAAATAATAATAAAAAAATCAATAAATGAAAAAGCGCTGACCCAGCCCCTGGGGCCGCGTGGTCGGTGCTGTAAATTGTTTTTTTTTTTTTATTTAAAAATTAAAAGCGCTGACCCAGCCCCTGGGGCCGCGTGGACAGCGTCATCTTCTGTGTCGGCCGTTCCCCAGGCAGCAGCGGTGTCAGCGGCAGTCCCCTGGCGGCGGCATCAGCAGTCTCCCAACATTATCAGCATTGGCGGCAGCGGTCCCCAGGCATGGGCATCAACGTCGGCAACCCCCTGGCATCAGCGTTGGTGTCAGTGGTCCCCCAGCATCGGTGGTCCAGGTAAGCTGAAACAGTTTGTTTTGGTTTTGTTTATACGAGTTTTTGTTTTAAAAAATCATACGAAATGAAATGAAACGAACTGAGGGGACTCCCGAAAGAGAATGAACCGAAACATCAGTTTTCTGTTTCGTGCCCACCTCTAACTACGACAGACTGATTTCTTCTTGGAAAAAGGAAATAGATTGCCTAGGCTTGATAAGTGCCTCATTCTTTGTTTTCTGCAATTAATGGGATTTGAGAATTTATCCAATCCAACTTTATTAAGAGATGCAATAACCCCCTCTTTTGATAATATTTTAAGAAAAGCAGCGTAAGTCACTGCTGAAAAGAAGCATTTCGTTAGCTGTCGATCAGTCTGTACTTTACATCTCTACACTTGAAGTGGCCATTCATGAGGCTCATATGTGTTATTGAATTTAAAAGGGGGTAAAATTCCCACTCTGAGGACAAGGCAAGAACTGGTACCCATTATACAGCAATCAAAGACGCATTCGTGGTTCAAAGGCCATTGATGAAGTTCAAGAGTTTTAGAAGGATCTGTTCCTAAGAAATCCATACTTTCAGAAAGAACCTCTGATTACAGGTTCTGCTGAAGAGCCTTTATTGCTTGAGGCAAAATGGCCAGCCTCCCACTCTGGTCAAGGCTCATAACACCCTAAAGCTAACCAAGTTATTTTGGTAGGCAATGCAGAAAATCCCAGAAGCACTTCTCCCCTTTCCCTGCTAGCAAAATGCAATAATAAGAAAATAAATAATGTGAACACTATGCTGCTGTTTTATGACACTTGAAATTTTGTGCCTGGGGCACTTTGCCTCCCCCTGCCTAATGGAAGAACCACTTACATGCCGAATCTTTTTTCATTGAGCCATCAACTGTAGGTTCCACATCTGTTGAGAGAAAGATATTAAACAATATTAAAGTGTCATTCTTAACCCCCCCCCCCCGGGCAGCAGAAACTCATCTGTGGAACACTCTGGAGGCAGAACCTGGTGCACAAGAGAGAAACTAAAATGGTTACTGGTCTGGGGGACCTCCCTTATGAGGAAAGGCTAAAATATTTGGGGCTCTTTAGTCTCGAAAAAAGGCGCCTGGGGGGGGTATGATTGAGATGTACAAAACAATGCAGGGCTTGAGTAAAGTGGATAGAGGGACGCTATTCTCCCTCTCACAAAATACCAGAACTAGGGGATGTCCACTCAAACTGAGGGTTGGGAGAGTGAGAACAGACAAAAAAAAGGTTTTTTTTACCCAGCGTGTTGTTAGTCTGTGGAACTCCCTGCCACAGGAGGTGGTGATGGCATCTGGCTTGGATGCCTTCAAAAGGGGATTGGACAGATTCCTGTAGGCAAAGTCCATCGCAGGTTACAAACCATGTGTAATTTCCTGGCTTAAAACCGGGGTACTTCAAGGGCCAGATGCAGGGGAGTGGTATCAGGAGACAGATATCCAGTCTTGTGCGCTCCCAGATGCATCTGGTGGGGCCACTGTGAGATACAGGAAGCTGGACTAGATGGGCCGTTGGCCTGATCCAGCATGGCTCTTCTTATATGTTCTTGTGTTCTTATGTTAACCATGTTTATAAAAAAATTAAACCAGGCTATATTCCAGAGTTCAGGCTCTAGCAGGAGCAGCATAGGTGGTTGTGGTTGTGTGCTGTCAAGTCACAACCAAGTTACAGAAACTTTCATAGAGTTTTCAAGGTTCTAAGGTAGTTAAGGAGAGATTCCACTGTCACCTTCCCACCCAAGTCAGATTCCATGGCCAAGGAAGCATTTGAACCCTGGTCTGCTGAATTCTAATCAGGTACTCAACCCACTACACCACTTTAATTCAGCAACATAGGACCCTGACAACCACTCCTTGTGGGTTTGCACTGAAGCTTCGACCACCCACACAGCAGAGAAGGGCCAAGAATGACTCCCCAGAAATTTTGAAAATACTCAGACATTCCTCTAGAAAAACCTGGAAAAATGGAAGACTACAACTGAAGGATAGAAATTATTCAAAAACAGCAGAAAGGGAGGTGGAATTGCAGTAGACAGTATATCAAAAATATATATTCCTGCACAGAAATACAGGAGGCTGAGCTTGGTTGCTTCATGAAGAGCATATGGGTATAATCTAATTAGGGCAGAAAACAAAAGGAACATCATTGTTGGAGCCTACTACTGGCCATCCAATGAAGACCTTCAGGACAGAAGTGAAGGACAACGGGAAGGGACAGAGTTGCCGCTTAAGACTGAGAAATGAATAGTCAAGGAATACCTTATTACCTTGAGTGAGTTCAGTCTTGATAGGCTGAAGCATTGTCCAGTAGGGATGGGCAGGAAACAAAAAACAAAATGCTGTTTCGTCGTTTCATTACGTAATAATGAAACAAAACAAAACAAAACAACACAAGGAAGCAGCAGTTCATTATAGATGATATGAAACAGTCATTTCCCATTGAAACGAACTGTTTCATTCCATTCTTTTTGGGCTCCTGCCGAGCTGTCATTGGCTCGAGCCCTTTAAACCTGGCCCAGTCGGTACCAGGGGCCCCCGTTTAAAGGGCTCCAGCCATTGACAGTAGGGAGTTAGCATGATCCCACGGAACTGCCTACCCAACAGTTTTCAGAGGAATTTTCGGAGTCCAGGACACCAAATCTGGTGCCTCTAGGATCCAGGGGAGCAATTTTGTTTCATTTCATTTCGTAAGAAACAAAACAAAACAAAATGGGGGGGGGACAGAACAAAATGAAATGAAATGAAACATTATTTTTCCGTTTTGTGCCCATCTCTATTGTCCAGGAAACAACAACATGATATTTAGCAGGAATAAGTGTAAGATTCTATATTGATGGGAATGGAAAAGATGCAATCACCCAGATACACAATGGGGGAACTTCAGCTCAGCAAATACTTCATGAGAACTTGCAACTGTTGCTGAATATGAACCAACAGTGTGTTATAGCTGCAAAAAGTGTGTGTGTGTGTGGGGGGGTGCTTTTTTCAGTCTGTATTCATGGGAGACGTCCAGTTCCTGTGAAGTACTTGTTCCCTTCTGTTTGGTATTGGTTAGGCCTTATCCTGAGGTGTCATCTAGAAGAACTTGATAGATTATAGTAACCATGATGGCATTGGTCTAGATGTGATTAGCTTTCCAGACTGTGCCTCTAATTATCTGATATTGCTGGTTTACTTGTCAGCTTGGGATAGTTGCAGGCCCGCAACCACTGTTATCCAGCAAAAGCAAAAGCAAAAGCAAAGCAAAGTGTTCTGCTTATATACCGCCCCATACCACTTCAAGTAGTCTCTGGGCGGTTTACAGTTTAATTATGCAGGCTACACATCCCCCCCCCCCAGCGAAGGGGCCGGGTCTGTTCTTGATTATCCCAGAGTGTTGCAGGACGTGCAGCAATGGGCTCAGGTTAAGAGAACCCAGTTGAACCTCAGGATAATCATCCTAACTGTTAGAGCAGTGCAACAATAGAACCAATGACCTCGCGAGGTGGTGAGTGCACCAACACCGGAGGCATTCAACAGAAATTTGAACAGCCACTTGCCAGATATCCTTTGATTTCTATCCCGACTTGGAGAAGCAGGTTGGACTTGATGGCCCTCCAGCTTCTCTATTCTATGATTCTATGATTCAGTGGTAATGTGTCCCAGCTTGTGCACACAAAGCATGCAGGCTCACATACACATAATGATGTTTGTGCAAGTGTGCAAGGTGCTCCACTGCATGCACTCAACTGTTCCCCTGTGCAAGATACATGTATGCACACATGAGCCTTGCAACTGCCCCCTGTGTGCAAGGTTTCATTGTGACTAAAGCAAATATGGTCATGGCGGGAACCACATGAAGGGGGGAAGAGTGTGCACACACTTGCTCAAGCATGTCCCTTTAAGAAAAAAATAAAACTTTGCTGGCCAATGAGGCATAGGCACAGCATACAGGCCAACTCCAAACCAGTTCAGGAGATGTCTGTAGACTAATTCAGATACAAATCAGAGCAGACACAGGCCTTGATGAGGTGGGGGGGGGACTTGCATGTTTCATTGAAAGCTATGCTGGCAATAGCATTGCTTCCAGAAGGGACTCCCAAGCCAGACAGGTCTCAGGGAAGAAACCAGACTAACAGTGTCCACCCCCGATGCATCTGATCCAGCGTGGGCAGCTTGAAACCAGTTCGGGTGCCAAGGTCATCAGGAGAGCCTTTCTCTCCATCCCACCACCTTCACAGGTGCGCCTCAAAAGAACACATGAAAGGGCCTTCTCTATTGCTACTCCCAGACTCGGGAACTTCCTCCCACTGGAGACCGGGAATGCACCGTCTCTGCTGTCTTTCCGGAAGCAGGCAAAGACCTTTCTCTTCAGGCATTGCCATGGGATTGCAACTTAATGTGAAGAAGACAAAATGGATGGTTATCAGTAAAAATCAAAATGGTTCAAAGAACCTTTTTCAAGATTGGCAGTGATACAATTGGGAGAGTATAATTTTATAAATATTTGGGATCCTTTGTCAAAGATAACTGGGATCCTTCATGTGAAATTCATTGTAGAATTGAACAAACTAGAAATTCCTTCTAGAAAATAAGGAAAATCTTTACAAACCGGGACTTATCTATCAGACTTTGTACTCAAATACCTTCATCCTATGTATTCAGCATACTTCATTACATTATGGTGTTGAAATTTGGACCCTTACAGACACATTATGCAGGGAGCTGGAAGCATATAAAATGTGGACATACAGATGACTTCTGAAGATACCTTGGACAGCCAGGGTCACTAATGCAGCTATGTGAATAAAAAGCTAGAAATCCCCAATGCCATAAAGAGAAGAACATTGCAATATTTTGGACGCCTAATGTGCAATTAAAAAAAACAATCTGCTGCAAGTTATCCTTCAAGGAAAAAGAGATGGGAAGCATAGCCCAGGGCCTATAAGAACATTCTGGATTAAGAACTTAAACCAATGGTCTGCAGTGAGCACAGCTGCTCTGTTTAGAATAGCTTTAGGCCGTGGTCCTACCAGCATTTTCTGGGTAGTTTCCTGGCAGCGAACTGCGTAGTAAAAGATCACATGCTAACCAGGAAGAGAAGTAAATTCTGGTCCCGGTCAACCACGCCCCTGAAACAGCACTTCCAGCAAAGTTTCCTAAACCACCGCTAGGGGCTGGATTTCTAAACTTTGCTCGAAAATGCTTACTTATTTGCTTCTGTAACCACGACAGAACCCTGAAAATACACAGTAAAATCAGTTGTTCCCCTTTATCACCACGGAGGCTTGGAAACTAGGGCTGGAAAGAAGGACAAAATGCGAAGTAGACAGGTAGAGACCGAACCAGAATACGAAAATACGATACAGAAGAGAGGATACTAACTGCACATTAAAAACCACGTGACTGCCCGAAAAAAATACTCAGGCAATTTATATACGAAGAAAACTCTGGTAAGACCATGGCCTTAGATAGAAGCCAGTTCAGGCTACTGATTGCCAACGTTCTACGAAGACATGGCATTTGAAGAAGAAGATTCCACACTCCTACATAACAAAAAAAAATTTTCTTCCCCGCCATCTGCATCCTTGGTCCTTATTGTCCTGTTTTGTTTTGTTTTATATTGTTTTATTGTTTTATTATTTAGCTAGTTAGTTAATTTGCTGTTATTTTAATCTGTTGTTTTGTTGTCCCCTTGTTGTAAACCGCCCGGAGTTCCTCTCAGGAAGACAGGCAGTATATAAGCTTAATAAATAAATAAATAAATAAATACATTATACGAAGTTTGGATTACATTCTATTTCTCACAGTGGGGAATCCTTTGAAAAGGACTAATGCTTGAATACAAGCAGCATTATTTCTCGAGGACGTGACCCCTGTTGTTTGTATTTGAAATGATATTTTTGCACTCACTTTGAAAAGGAAGAGGGAGGTTGTTTGTTTGCTGTCCAAAGAAGCTTTGAATCATATGTCCCTTTCAACTGGAAAATGAAACTCCCCACAGAAAACCCATCAGTTTGCCAAGCAGACAGAGTTTAACTGAGGACGGCTTTTTGCAAATGCTTCCCTTATCTACAAAAAAAATGGTCTAAACAACATTTTGTGGGCAATTCTCTGTAAAATGCAAAATGAAAATAATTAAACACGGCAGTGCCTAACTACCAGTTCTAAACAGCGGGACTTCAGTTCCTAGAATTTTTAGATTATTATTCTTTTTACAATCACATGTTGGAAAACAATACATGTTGGAAAACATTTGAATCCAGGAGAATTCTGAAAGAAAATATGGCCACCTCTTTCACTCTCTTCCTGCCTCCAAAACCCACTCACTTCAAATTCACCGTGAGCTGTCTTCTTTAATTGCTAGCAAATTAGTGCCACACTAATCATCATCTTACCTAATTGTTTTTTTTAATCAAGAGAAGCTTAGGTGCTTGGGAGGGGATGCTGGGAGGTATTGAGCTACACTAGAGATGGGCACAAAATGAAAATATAGTGTTTTGTTTTGTTTCATTTCAATCTTCATTTTGTTATGTTTCATTAATAATGGATTTGTTTAAAAAAAATCATCACAAAATGAACACTTTGTAAGGCTATAAATAATGGGGAGTAGAGATGGACACGACCAGAAAAAAATTACAATTCGAGTTGTCGTTTGTCGGGATGGGCCCGTTTCGGGTCGTTTCCATTTGTCGCGAAATTTTTCAAAAATTTGTCATTTCCGTTTGTCGTCTGTCGTTTGTACAGTGGTTTAGGGAGCATAACGTGTAGCCGCCGTTATACATTATGTTGGGGTTGTTAGTGTGACAGGAAACCTCGTCGGCACTTCTCTGTCTCACTAAGAACATTATGTTAGGGTGGAGGTTAGTGTGTCAGAGGAACCTCGTCGGCGCTTCTCTGACTCACTAAGAAGGAAAGCATACTGGCGTACTGCCGTACAGGTTACGCTTAGGGAGGGAGGGAGTGGGTCTCTGGAGTTGAAAGCACATCTCTGGGTGCATCACTCTGACCCACTAAGAAGGGAAGTGTACTTGCGTACGAATCTGGGTTAGGGTTGGGGTTAGGGTAAGGGCTAGGCTTAGGGTAACGGTTCAGGTTAGGGTTAGGGTTAGGGTTAGGGTTATGGTTGGTGGGCTTTTTATGCCCTCTCTGGCACATCCAGAAGTCTGAGCAAAACCTGGCCATGCGATTGGTGGAATGGCTCCAAAAATTTGCATGGTCCCATCCCATGTCCAGCCCATCATTGTGCGTGCGCAGGTGTAAAAAAATAAAAATAAAATAAAATAAAATAAAATAAAATAAAATCAATACGACGTTTTATTGCTATAAAAAAACCCACTGCTGCTACTATAAAAATTCAGGCATTTAAAATACCTAATTTTCACATGTTTCTGTGGTGCTTTGGTGGGTTTTTGGACCACGATTTCAAAAGAAAAATTGCGGTCACCATTTTGGATCCCCCCCACCACATGGCAAATGGAGACGATGAGGATGACCCCCCCCCAGCCTGGTGCAAGCAGCCCAGGACAGGAGAGGGGGGGAAGGCCGGGGACCCCCCCAGAAACCAACCCTCAGTAGGTGCCCTCACTGAGGCAGGCATATTCTCGCCTGCTTTTATGGCTGGGAATCGGGTTTTTTATTTTTAAAACTTTTTTTCTGTGCTGCTTGGCATCGCACGATGCCATGAACGACAACGAAAAATTAGACCCAATTTTTCTTTTTCGGTTCGGGTTCGAGCTGCAGCGGAGTAATTCTCGTTACCGTTACCCGTTACGTAACGATAACAAGAACCAAAAACAGAAACGACAATTTCGCCTAGTCGTGCCCATGTCTAATGGGGAGCTTTCCTTTTTTTATTTAACAGGGAGCCCACTGCACTTAATCAAAGACCCTCAAACCTTCCATTTAATTTGCTTTCAAGTAGAGAACCTTCTGTAAACAAGCTTGAAACCTAATGGCTAGCTTTTGCACAGAGAGACTTTGGAGAAAAACACAGCTGATCTGCAGTGCAAGCCAGGGGAGGAAAGAAAATAGTTTTTTAAAAAAATAACCTCCACAGTCCTACTTAAAAGGGAAAGGAAAACAATCAGTTTAAATCAACTTGCATACACAACCAGCAAAGGGAACAGCTCAGCTCCTGGCTAGTTTCAGGCAGATCAAGATTGGAGATAAGCTATCTCAACAGCAGAGGTGTGGGAAGAAAGGAAAAAAATCAGTTTAAAAATAAGCTGCCTGTTCTCAAGAGGGTTGGATCAAGAGGCTAGGATAAATCGTTTCATTTCCAAAACAAAAAAAATATGTTTCATATCATTTCTTGATGGCACGCTTTTGCTGTTTCATTTCATTTTGTAAGGTTTCGTAAACGTACAAAATGACAAAACAGTATGACATTTTTTGTAAGGTGCCCATTCCTAAACTACACCTTTTCCACCATGGGAGGGATGGGAATAAAATTTGCCAGTTTCTTGTTGAACTGGGGGAGACTAGGCTTATATTCGAGTATATACAGTACTTTAAGTTACATCTGTGAAGATTCTCAGTCATCCAGGTGCGTTTATCTGGGAGTTGAGTCATGGCTACTGGACTTCTTTTTTGAGAGATAGAAACGTTTCGCTGTTCATCCAAACAGCTTCATCGGTCTGAATGCAGCTGGTGCAAACCCTGACTCTTATAGGCAGCTTTGACCTCTAGTCACCCTGGCCTCAATTAGGCTCATCAGATGAACTAAATAGGCTCGTTAGAGAGACAATGGTATCCTTAGCCTTGAGGTGAACCATGGCTTAAGGTGCTGAAACCTATCAAGAAAGGGTCGTTAATGGTCGTTAGCTATGGCCTTGGTGGTAAAGGCTTTTTGATTTGTCTTGGTAGTGTGGAAAGCACAGCTTGATAAGTAGCAGATAAACTATGCCGGAGGCCACCACCTCTGTTGAGGGAGGGATTTTCAATGCTCACATGAATGGCCTCCCTTACTCCTCTTTCAAACCACCTCTCTTCTTTGTCTAATATGTGTACATCCTCATCTTTGAAAGAGTGCCCTTTCTCCTTCAAATGGAGGTGTACTGCTGATTCTGGACCTGAGCTGTTACCCCTCCTATGTTGGGCCATCCTTCTGTTTAATGGCTGTTTGGTTTCCCCAATGTAGAGGTCTGAACACTCCTCACTGCATTGGACCGCATATACTATATTGCTCCTTTTATGGTTGGGTACCGGATCCTTTGGGTGGACAAGTCTCTGCCTTAGTGTGTTTGTGGGTTTGAAATAAACAGGGATGTGGTGTTTGCCAAAAATCCTTTTAAGCTTCTCTGACACTCCAGCCATGTAAGGAATGACCAGGTTCTTCCGCTGGGTCTGGGTCTCAGACTGATCCCTTGTTCTTCTGGGATGGCCCACTGCTTTGTTGAAGGCCCACTTTGGATATCCACAGGCTCTCCAGTGTCACCAATTGTTGCAAACCTATACATGGAAGAAGTGGAGAAGAAGGCACTCAACACCTTCCCAGGGACAACACCATCTCACTGGTTCAGGTATGTAGATGATACCTGGGTGAAAATCAAGACTCGGGAAGTACAGGCCTTTACAGACCACATCAATGCAGTGGACCCTAATATTAGGTTCACTAGAGAAGACACCCAAGACAACAGGCTGGCTTTCCTGGATTGTGCAGTCATCATCAGACCTGACCGTGGCCTGGAAGTAGAAGTTTACAGGAAACCCACCCACACAGATCAATACTTACTGTTCGACTCCCACCATCCATTACAGCACAAACTAGGAGTCATCAGGACCCTAAGCCACAGAGCAGAGAGCATCCCCACCTCCACAGAAGCCAAGAAGAAGGAAGACAGGCACCTGAAGACAGCACTTAAGGCCTGTGGATATCAAAAAGCCTTTACCACCAAGGCCATAGCTAACGACCATTAACGACCCTTTCTTGATAGGTTTCAGCACCTTAAGCCATGGTTCACCTCAAGGCTAAGGATACCATTGTCTCTCTAACGAGCCTATTTAGTTCATCTGATGAGCCTAATTGAGGCCAGGGTGACTAGAGGTCAAAGCTGCCTATAAGAGTCAGGGTTTGCACCAGCTGCATTCAGACCGATGAAGCTGTTTGGATGAACAGCGAAACGTTTCTATCTCTCAAAAAAGAAGTCCAGTAGCCATGACTCAACTCCCAGATACTTTAAGTTACAGTTCTTCCCAAATCATTTGGGTTTTTAAATGGCAATATTCCCTTTCAATTTTCAAAAACAACTACAGTGGTACCTTGTATAAAGGAATTAATTCGTTCCAAATGAAATTATGTGAAGCAAATTTTCCTTTATACAAATTTCCCATAGGAATGCATTGAAAACGGAGTAATCCCACTTTTATGTTGTACGGATTTGCACCATAGCTGATTGTGTTAAGCAAATTTCCTCTATCTCCGGAATATTTTATGTTGTACAAATTTTATGCTATACAAACTGTTTGTTATACAAGGGTCCACTGTAGTTTCTTTCTAGTTACTTCAGAGGACTAACATCTGATTGCTGCAGCTTGAGGAAAAGCACAAACCAGAACCATGTCTTCCTTTCTAGCCCCTTAATTACTATACTAATTAAAAAAAACAAGTTTGGAAAAGGCTCCCCACCAAAACAAAATTGATTAAAAATAGTATTTATAACAAACTACTTCACAGCTCTTCAAGGAGTTCTGGGGAAAAGACTCCTGATATAATCAGCTTTATGTCGGATTTATTACTATTAAAAGCTATTTCTAGAATGCTGGAACTTGTTGGCTCAAAAAAGAAAAAAAATCACCAGAGTATCCAACAGCTATGTGGGATACTCAGTGTGCAGCGAAGGTGGACAAAAGAGGTCAGCAAATAAACAAAAAGGAAATGAGTAACCCCAAAAGTATATATTTTGGGTTATTCGTGATGCAGTGTTTAAATGCCTATACTGCAGCTAAAACTGTGCTCACGACCTGAGGTTCAATCCCAGGTAGCAGGCTCATGGTTGACTCAGCCTTCATCCTTCCGAGGTTGGTAAAATGAGTACCCAGCTTGCTGGGGGTGGGAGAAAGCAATGTGTAGCCAGCATACTGTAAACTGCCCAGAGACTACTTGAAGTGGTATGGGGCGGTATATAAGCAGAACACTGCTTTTGCTTTCCTTTACTATAAAGTAGCAGATGCACTCACTCACCAATTGCCATGCACAGCTTAAATAAAGAGAACAAACAGCTTGTATATAAGAAAAATATGAGCACATTTTAAATTAGTATAAATAGCATCAGAGCAAAAAGGGGGTTGAGCCGTGGGGCCATCACAAAACACAATTGCAAAAATAGGTTATACCTTTTTTGCCACTATTAAAAATAAAAAATACCTTTATAGGCCACTATTAAAAATAAATAAGCAAGGAACATTGCAAGCTTTCGAGTTTACATAACTCTTCTTCAAAGCAGGTCCCAGAAGTTCAGACATGGTAAAATATGTGCTTTTTCAGCATGTAACTCTTAGATGTTCTTAAAATCAATTGCTACAGGAGATGGTGTTGCTGCCAGGGCAGACACCTATAAATAGTATAAAATTGTGTTTTTTAAAGTCCCAGTTAATAGCCCAGTCTTTATTCCGTGCACCCCGTTAAAGGGTTTCCGTCAGATTATACAATGCAACAGGTTGTATAAAGTAGCCCGTAATACTGACACAGTAATACCTAGCTTGAAATGTTGCCCTGGTCTCTCTCCCTCTCCCTCCTTCCCTGTCTCAGGTGGCTGTAACTCCACGGAGGTGCCCATAGATAGGCACAGAACTGTTTCTGTTCAGCAGATACATCTGACAGAAATAATAAATCACGTCGTGTTTTTAGTCATTAAAAAGAAATCTATAAGATGCTTGTCCAAAACCCCCCTCCCCTCGAGCCCTAGAGCCTTTAAAAAGATAATAATGGAGCCTTCATTCTTTGTAAAAAGAATGGGAGACAATTATTTTCTTCCTTTCCTCCTAGTTGCAGGCTTTCATAACCTTTGCATTGTTTGATGTAATGGATCGTAGCAGGAGGACGTTGTTCCCCAGAGGCCTCCCACCCTCCAGAATTACCTACCATGGGCTAGATGAGTCAGAGATCTGACATATTATGAGACAGCTTTGCCATGCTCAAATTATTATGGCTGCTGACTGGCCATCCCCCACTTTGTATTTGGCCAGGCATGTATTTGTGGTGAGTGGGTGGAAGGGTACACTTGCACACTCCTCCAGACATTCTTCTGTGACAGCTAGAGGAAAACTTGGGGGTTTCAGCACCTTAGGCCATTGTTCACCTTAAGGCTATGGAGACTATTGTCTACCTAACAAACCTATTCAGGTCATTGCTCAGATTATGAGTTTAATTCAGACCAGGGTGACAAGAGGTCAAAGCTGACTATAAGACGGAGGACTCACACTAGCTGGATTCAGACCGTTAAAGCTGTTTGGATGAGCAGCGAAACATTTCTGTCTCTCAAGAAAAAGAAGTCCAGTTGCCGTGACTCAACTTCCAGATAACTTGCGGATAATGACAGTAAAAGAAAAGAAAGTGCCCAAGGCATCCAGAAACTCCAGCCAGAGAAAGGTCTTTGGGTCCGAAGTCCAAATCTTGATCCTGAGTCACCAAGACCCAAGTCCGAATACCTATTAAAAATCAGGTGGTTTTTTTTTTCTCAGAAAAGAGGGAGGGGCAGGTGAGTTCCAAGTCACAAGCTGAGTCCGAGCCACTGAAAACTACAACAACCCTGAGTCAAATCCGGATCAAGTAATGGGTGCAACTTAAGTTTGACTTGATAGCAAATCCTGCAACTTGATTCCCGGTCCGTGCCCCCAACCTTGATTATAGGGTCCTTTGAAAGATAACTGTTAAGAATTTATAATGATGAGAAAATATTAACAGACCCGAATGTGCTGAGAAGGCATGAAGTCAACATGACCCATCCTCTAAGACTTGGCATAACCGCACATTGCATAGGTGTCATTTTGATTAGAGCAACATTTGGCGGTTAGCCAGGAATAAGGAACCGACTTGAAATATCAAACAAACTGGGTCAGGCTTTGATGGCCAACTAGCTATGAGCTAATGAACAGGCACGTGAAGGGGCGTACAAGATAACGTCAGTCTGAGATCATACACACCATACAGAGAGTATATAAATCATGGGAAACCATTTGAACCCAGTGCAGACCAGCAGGGTGTGATCTGTACAATGGATCACCCAAGCCAATCTGATCCCTTAAGCAACAGGCTTAAGAATTCATACTAATAATATCTGTGTTTTGTGTACTGCTGGCTTGCTAATTACTTTCCATATTTCTGTATTCCTGTGTATGTCTAATAAAACCCTTGCTGTATAACTAACTATCAGCATGCCAATTATTGAGGAACCACAAAAACTAACAAATGGTGCATTGGCAATATATTTTTAAGGACCCTCTTAAACTTATCAGTAACCATGGTAGATACCTTTGCCTTCAAGTTGGGAAAAGATCTGGCCACATGAAGAGCGTTTGATGGAAATGGATACATTTAGCCTAGAAAAGAGAATGCTGAGAGATGAAATTATATTGGCCACGTTTATATATCTGAACGGTTATCATGTGGGAGTGGAGGATTAATTTTTGTGGCCTTCTGTAGCTGTGGAGATTGTTCCTCTAAACAATAGGGAGAATTTTGGATGGTAGAATGGACGGTGGCATTTACCTGTTGTGATGAATAAAGCATGAGAGGTGCCTGTACTGATTGATGGATTTTTGGACCAATGGGAGAGTCTGGGAAGTGGCCTGAGAGGATTTAAGGCTCTGCTCAGCATTGTTTTAATCAGATAGGGATCTACACTTTCTGAAGAAATAAAAGTCCAGATAGGAGCTGAAAGAAAGACCTACACTTGGGAATCTGACAGAGGCTGAGAGAATCGGACAGGGTATGGCACCATTTAAGTAAGAGAAAGATGGATAGGGTTAAAAAAGAGATAGGATTTATAGAGTGTTTATGAAGACACTAAAAGTGTTTATAGTTTGTAAACTTAAGAGCTGGATGTGCATATATTCAACTTTATTGCTCAAACTTGAGTAGGTTTGAGCTATTTTCTTTTTGTTTATAATTTAGCACGTTACCATTAATGATTTTGATTCTACTTTGTAATCAATAAACTTATTTTATTTTTATTCAACTTGAAAACAGTCTGAAGGTTTCAATTTACTAGCGAAGCAAGTTGGTGTCCGCGAGTGAAGAAAATCAGAAGTGGTGTTTGTCAACAGCCTGTGAAAGGGCTGGGGGCGAGCATGTTAACGCTACAAGGACCGCCTTACGATTACTGGAATTCGAGCAACTGGCGCTGTATCACAGTTGACGGGGCTATGCTGGCTTTTTAGAATGGTTGCATTTGGGGATTTCTCCCTTGCCTGCCTGTCCCTCTAGAATGCCAGAATGGGACTGAGCCTTCCACTGAAGCTGAGCATGCAACCTAGACACAAGAGCTTCTCTGGGAAACTGTTGGGGGTCAAAAGAGCATTTACTGTTTCCTCTGTGCTTTGATAGGTAAAGAAAAGATTGCAATAACAATAATAATTGTAAAAATCCCTAAATTGTTGATACTGTCTTATCTACCAGTAAATGAACAGCTGTGCTCTTGAACAGCCCTCCTGTATGGGAAATGGAGAACATACAACAATATGTTCTTTCTACTTGGGCTTTTATGATTTGCTGGGATGTATTTTTCTTTTAAAAAAAACAGATATGCAAGGTTTTGGGGAAAAGATCATTTATTCGTGTCCATTATATTTCTGCTTAACTGAGGGGTGTGGTGGCTCAGTGGACTAAGGCACCGAAACTGTAGACTGCAAAGTCGGCAGCTCGGCGGTTCGAATCCCGGGTGCCACGCAGCGGAGCGAGCTCCCGCTGATAACCCCAGTTCCTGCCAACCTAGCAGTTCGAAAGCATGTAAATGCAAGTAGATAAATAGGTACTGCCGTAAAAAGCGGGAAGGTAAACAGTGTTTTCTTGCAGCCGTGCAGGCCACATGGCCATGGACTTGCACAGCACTGGCTCTTCCGGCTTGAATACGGAGATGAAATTAAGTTCATGTATTTCTTTTAAAGATTGAGAGAAAGAGAAAGACCCCCAAGGCTGTGCACAAAATTAAGCCCATAAAACATTTCACAGCCATGAAATTAAGTCCATAAAATGCTGTTTAAAATAATTTTTCAAAGGAACCAGAAAATGTTGCTCATTATATTCCAAATGAAATTATGTTAAGCAAATTTTCCTTTATACAAATTCCCATAGGAATGCATTGAAAATGGAGTAATCCCATTTTTATGTTGTACGGATTTTCCCCATAGGCGATTATGTTAAGTAAATTTCCCCTATCTCCGGAATGTTTTATGTTGTACAGATTTTATGTTATACAAGCTGTTTGTTATACAAGGGTACACTGTATACTCTTTCTGCCTTGGATATGAGTTTCAGAAACTATTTGTAATTTATTGCCTTATAATTTTGAGACAAAATGCTGTAATATGAGTATCAGCTTTTTATATACAGTTGCAGGAATGCACTGACAGGCATGGTTTGTGTACTAGTATGATCCTATTAGCTTTCATCAATGCTCAAGCAGATGGATTTTCCATCCTCTGGCCTTTTTGATGGCACATTTAACCTCGGGAAAAAGAAACTTGTGGGGGATAACATGTTGTTTGTTGTTGTGTCATTACAGTCATGATTGACTCTTCCAAGAGAAGAGAGAAACCCTTATCCAAGAGAAAATCTTAAAACACATAGAAGAAAAAACCTTGCTGAGAGAAAATCAGCATGGCTTCTGTAAGGGTAAGTCTTGTCTGACAAATCTTTTAGAATTTTTTGAAAAAGTCAACAGGCATGTGGATTTGGGTGAACTGGTGGATATAGTCTATCTGGATTTTCAAAAGGCTTTTGACACAGTCCCTCACCAAAGGCTGCTGAGAAAATTGCACAGTCAGGGGATAAGAGGGCAGGTCCTCTTATGGATTGAGAACTGGTTGAGATCCAGGAAACAAAGAGTAGGTGTCAATGGGAAATTTTCAAAATGGAGAGAAGTGAAAAGTGGTGTGCCCCAAGGATCTGTCCTGGGACCGGTGCTTTTCAATCTGTTCATAAATGACCTGGAGGCAGGGATAAGGAGTGAGGTGGCCAAGTTTGCAGATGACACAAAACTTTTCCGTGTGGTAAAAACCAGAGAAGATTGTGAAGAGCTCCAGAAGGATCTCTCCAAACTGGGGGAATGGGCTGCAAAATGGCAAATGCGATTTAATGTAGCCAAATGTAAAGTAATGCATATTGGGGCAAAAAATCAAAACTTTATCTATCAACTGATGGGCTCTGAGTTATCCATGACAGATCAGGAAAGAGATCTTGGTGTGTTGGTGGACAGCTCAAGGAAGGTGTCTACCCAATATGTGGCAGCGATGAAGAAGGCCAATTCCATGCTAGGGGATTGAAAATAAAACAGCCAACATTATAATGCCATTGTACAAAACGATAGTAAGGCCGCACCTGGAGTACTGTGTACAATTCTGGTCACCGCATCTCAAGAAAGACATAGTGGAACTGGAAAAGGTGCAGAAGAGAGCGACTAAAATGATTACTGGGCTTGGGCACCTCCCTTATGAGGAAAGGCTAAAACATTTGGGGCTCTTTAGTCTGGAAAAAGGCGCCCGAGGGGGGATATGATTGAGACGTACAAAATAATGGAGGGCATGAGTAAAGTGGATAGAGGGAAGGTCTTCTCCCTCTCACAAAATACCAGAACTAGGGGACATACACTCAAATTGAGGGTTGGGAGAGTGAGAACAGACAAAAGAAAATATTTATTCACCCAGCACGTTGTTAGTCTGTGGAACTCCCTGCCACAGGATGTGGTGATGGCATCTGGCCTGAATGCCTTCAAAAGGGGATTGGACAGATTCCTGGAGGAAAAGTCCATCACAGATTACAAACCATGATGGAGATGTGTCATCTCCAGGCTTAAAACCCAGGTCCTTCAAGAGCCAGATGCAGGGGAGTGGTATCAGGAGACAGATATCTGGTCTCATGCGCTCCCAGGGGCATCTGGTGGGGCCACTGTGAGATACAGGAAGCTGGACTAGATGGGCCGGTGGCGTGATCCAGCATGGCTCTTCTTATGTTCTTATATTCATCACCCCATGACCATGGAGTTTTCTTGGCAAGAATACTGGAGTGGCTTGCAAGTTCCTACTTCAGGGAGAGAGGGTTACACTTCCCAAATTTTTAAAGATTTTTGGAAATGAGGGGCAGGATCGGTTCTTGATCCTCCCAGAATGCGGGACACATCATAATGAGCTCAGGCTACAGGAAGCCAGGTTCAGACTGAATATCAGGAAAAACTTCCTAACTGTTAGAGTAGTATAACAATTGAACCAATGAACCTCCAGAGGTGGTGAGCACTCCAAACCTGATGGCATCCAAGAGAAAACTAGTTGTTATCAATCTCCCATATCTGCTTTGATCTGTATTCCTGCCTTGAGCAGGGAATCGGACTGGGTGGCGTTATCACTCTCTTCCAACTCAGTTATTCTATGATTTGTTGAAGATGCAACTACATGGGGATTCATTCCACAGTTTGGGCTGAGTTGGAGATGGGTTGGTTTCTCCCTGTTTTTTTTTTTTTTTTTTTTGAGAAATTACATGATGTGAATGCAATTGTTAACCATCCTGCCCCTGACCAATGCTTGCCCACACCATTTTGGGGTCCCTGGCAAGGGATACTTTTGGGGGGAAGAGGGTCCATGTATGTCTGCTTTGGTTTGATTCCAGTGTTGGTATCAAAACAAAGGCTGGCTGGCTGGCTGGCTGGCCGTTTGCTGAAGCCTCTTAACAATTCTTAGAAATGGGAAGCGTCGCTGCCACTTGCATTTGGAGAGCAAAGGAGAGGAAGTTTTGCATTTTGTTTTTATTGTTCAATCTGCACCAGCAGTGCTTTGAAAGAGCAAAGTGTTCTGCTTATATACCGCCCCATACCACTACAAGTAGTCTCTGGGCAGTTTACAATTTTGATTACAGTGTGCAGGCTACACATTGCCCCCCCCAGCAAGCTGGGTACTCATTTTACTGACCTCGGAAGGATGGAAGGCTGAGTGAACCTTGAGCCTGCTACCGGGGATTGAACCCAGGTCGTGAGCACAGTTTTACCTGCAGTATAGGCATTTAACCACTGCGCCACGAGGCTCATGACGCTCCGTGTTAAGCCCTCTTACATCATTGCTGAAGCTTGTTCCCATCATGGAATAAACGACCCACCCGTTCTTCCCAGGCCCTCTCGCTCCGGATTGCCACGCCGAGGGAAGCCTGTAAGACAACCACTCGTAACCGGGCTTTCTCGGTGGTTGGCCCATCTGTTTGGAATGCCTTGCCAGTCGAGTTGCGGCAAGCTCCATCGCTGGCATCCTTCAAGAGAGCCTTAAAACCATGGCTATTTAAGGACGCCTTTGGTAACTTCCAGGAGTAACCTTCCCCCCCCTTAGCTGCCCTTCCTACATTGGCTTGCCGTCCTGGACACCGCTGTTGATTGTTTTATTGTTTTTATCTGTTTTATTTGCTATGGTATTGTGTAAACCGCTCTGAGTCCCCTTTGGGGAAATAGGTGCGGTATATAAGTTTGAAAATAAATAAATAAATAAATAGAGTCTTTTGGATTCACGCTAAAGTCATGTGGACTTCAGCTCCTCTCCAGAAGTTTTGTGTCGGTCTGAGCACCTCCACGCCGCACTGCCGCTGCCAGACAAACAAGGTCTGTCTCAGATGGCAGGTAGGCAGTGGGGGAGCAATTGGGCAGGTGATAGAGCAGGTGGGGGACAATGGGGTAGGTGGTAAGGCAATCGGACATGTGATGGGGCAGGCAGGGAGACAACTGAATAGGTACAGAGGTGAACAGGTGGGCGAGAGAGAACGGACAAGGGATGGGGTGGGCAGGGGGCTTATCAGGGAAGCAATAGGGATGATGGGACAAGCAATGGGGCATGCATGGGGTGATGGGGCATGTGATGGGACAGGCAGGTGGTTGGGCAGTGATTGGGAGCTACCGGTTTTTTACAAGCATGGTGCTTCTTAAAAAAAGTTCCTGCTACTTGGCAGGAAGCAAAAAGAAAGCAAAAAGAGGATTAGAAAAACTTGCACCCCAGCACAGCAGTCCACATGTGCATACAACTCATGTGCACTCTAAAAATTAAATCTGAGAACTTGCGTTTAGAGATGGGCTCGATATGAATTTTTACTTCGTTTCATTATTCATTATTTGTTTCGTTAGTAAACAAAACGAATAATGAGCTAACAAATCAAAGGAAAATGAAACAAACATAAATTTCCATTTCATTTCATTTTGTTTTTCGTTCCCCCGTTTCCTACCTTGTCACTGCCAGTCTCCTCGCCTGGAACTCCGGCAGCAGGCCAGGAAGGGGGGGGGGAGCCCTTCATTTGGGACTTTTAAAAATAAAAATAATTTTAATATTAAAATTAAAAATTAAAAACTAAAAATTAAAAAAAGTCCCTCCGGCCCATGGCCCAGAGTGTCCAGCCTGTGGGCGAGTCAGTTCGGCCTGCAAGCCAGCAGGCTAGTAGAAAAATATTTTAAAAATAAAACCAGGGTGTGCGGCAGCTAGCGCCTCTCAGCTGTGTGTGGCGGGGGGGGGGGGAGAGAAAAGCCCCCAGCATCAGAGAATTTTTAAAATAAAAAAATAAAAAAAAAAGAGCACCAACCCACCCTCTGGGGCCGTGTGGTCGGTGCTGTTAAAAAAATTTGAAAAATTACAAAGTGCAAACCCGGCCCCTGGGGCCGCATGGTCGGTGCTGTAAACATAAAATAAAAATTAAAAATTAAAAAATTATAAGTGCTAGCCCTTTGGAGGTGGCGGTGGGGTGGTCCACTGCAGCTTGGCGCGGCCACAGCCGGGGCTCTGGAGGCAACGTTGAGGCCTCCTTCTGCACAGCGTGACCTCCTGCTATCTGGCGCAGCCTCTGCCAGGGCCTTCCAGGCCGCCACCGCCGCCACTGCCATTCACGTAAGCCGAACCAGTTCTGCTTGTTTAGGTTCGTACAAATTTTTGTTTTAGACATTTGTATGAACTGAATCCAGTAGTGATGTATGGAAGTGAGAGCTGGACTATAAAGAAGGCTGATCGCCGCAGAATTGATGCTTTTGAGCTGTGGTGCTGGAGGAGAGTCTTGAGAGTCCCCTGACTGCAAGGAGATCCAACCTATCCATCCTGAAAGAAATCAACCCCGAATGTTCACTGGAAGGACAGATTTTGAAGCTGAGGCTCCAGTACTTTGGCCACCTCATGAGAAGAGAGGACTCCCTGGAAAAGGCCCTGATGCTGGGAAAGGTTGAAGGCAAAAGGAAAAGAGGACGACAGAGAATGAGATGGTTGGACGGTGTCATCGATGCAACCAACATGGATTTGACAAAACTCCGGGAGGCAGTGGAGGATAGGAAGGCCTGGCGAGCTCTGGTCCATGGGGTCACAAAGAGTCGGACACGACTGAATGACTGAACAGCAACAACATGAACTGAATTGAACCGAACCGAGGGTGGGCCCTTAACAGAACGAACCAAACTATCGGTTTTCTGTTTTGTGCCCACCTCTAGGGTTTTGATGGACAGTGGGATCAGGCCCTTAGTTTAGAAAAAAATGCCCTTTTGGACCACAGCCCTCAGAATCTCTCCCACAACCACACACAAAAAAGTAACTTCCCAAAACTTTGGCTGGTTGACAGTTTAATTATTCACACCTCTATGCCTGTTTATGACTCTCTGGTCATGCTCTTTTTTGGTGGGGGGGGGGGTCTGGGGATATAGAGCATACAATCAAAAAAGTGTCCGGTCTAAGCTCCACACAGGCAGATGAAGATGTTGGAAAGATGACAAAGAGGATGTATAAGACTTTCCCTCCGCTGAAGAAGAATGGTGCTAAAAATAAGTCTTCAAACAAGGAAAAATCCAGACACTACGATTTAAAAAAAAAAAAGCCAATGCAGACCCAGAGACCACACAGCAGGAGGGAAATGACATCCATCTCCATTTTGACCCCATTCTTTAAAGGGCACACTTTCCTCCAATCTCCGAAATGCATTCATCAGTCCATCAAAATTGGTCACATAAAGAGGCAACCATTAAGAGAGCCTCAGATTGGGTGAAAGGTGTTTAAAGGGATGATCAAAGGAGTTTCTTTTGTTGTCTGCCCTGGAAGCCCAAAGCCCTCAAAGGTTGTCTGATGCACTTTATAATCAAGACCTCTCAGAGATTCTCGGCCAGTCAGAGAGAATCAGGTTTTTATTCTGGTCAACAGGTAGGAGAGGCAAAGTTCTCTCCCCTCTGTCCGGCCTTATTATTTATTATTTTTATTTTTTCTATTTTCTATTTCTTAATTTTTTTAATTTTTTTTTTTTTGTTCTATTGATGAACTGGCTTTCTGGCTGCAAGGAGCATATTCTCTATAGCAATTTGCAATACAGAAGGAAGGGTGAATACCTTCATCATGCTGACAATTTAAAATACCACTTAGGTGTCTAGAACTCAGTATCTTGCAGGACATTCCCTGTGGCAGGTTATAGGGTGACTTACATTTAAAGACAATATATTGCAAAATAAGATACGTGCCTTTTAAATTAATTTCAGTTTTATCATTGACAGGTTACAAGAGTGAAATCTATTTATATGGGCTTCAAGGGTGATTTTTTTCCAGCTGGTTAAAAGTTTTTTTTTAAAAAAAGAACACATTGCTTCTAAAATAAATTTAATTAAATGGGGTTTTGTGGGTGGGAACACTGCTCTTGTTTTAATGTGTGTCTGTGTGTATTTTGGGTGGCAAGGGCACCACTGTTTTTCTTTAATTAATTTTTAATCTTCCTTAAAATGTTTATTGCTGAAGTGCAATATGTATGTTCAACATTATAACCACCTATCTTGTTCTACCCATGCGGACGAGGAAGTGAGCTGGAACAGCAGTAGAGGATGGAAGAGATAAATAAATAAAAATATCTCATGAAGAATATTCCCGAACAAAGAGGCATAAATCAGGATGACACTTGAGCAGCACCCAAAAAGGACAAAATGGAAGGCAATTTTCCATAAAATAATGAGAAAATATATGATTTGTGTGGGGGGAACTAAATTGAATGCAAACCGATGGTACAATTTGATTAGAAGCCCCTGGCATCCTACCCTTGTGAGAAATACATGACCAGCGAACTGTGTATCTGCTGCTCAGTGTAGGAAGAATTCATTGAATTATAGCTGACAAAAAGGGATAGACAGGATGTGAAATCACTAGCTCTGCCGAGCTGTGTTCATTTTGGCTTTGTTCCAGGCTGTGACAGTATATCATGGGCAGGGGCATATCTGGGGGGGGGGGAGAAGGGTACATCTGCCCCAGGCACAGCAATCTGGGGGGGGGGGGCTGGAGGAGGAGGAGGAGGAGGAAGCCATGCACCCTCCCACTAGCAGTCCTCAGGCTTGGCAACAGGACCCACTCCATTGCAGCCTCCTCCTCCTCTGCCGCGCCCCAGGTGAGTGGTGAAGCAAGCAGGCAGGCAGGCGTGTGAGCATGGTGGCTGCAGCGCCCTCCTCCTCCTCCTCCTCCTCCTCCTCCTCCTCCAACTCTTCCTCGCTTGAGGGGGGATATGATTGAGATGTACAAAAAAATGCAGGGCATGAGTAAAGTGAATAGAGGGAAGCTCTTCTGCCTCTCACAAAATACCAGAACTAGGGGACATACAGTCAAACTGAGGGCTGGGAGAGTAAGAACAGATAAAATAAAATATTTTTTCACCCAGCCCGTTGTTAGTCTGTGGAACTCCCTGCCACAGGATGTGGTGATGGCATCTGGCCTGGATGCCTTCAAAAGGGGAATGGACAGATTCCTGGAGGAAAAGTCCATCACAGGTTACAAACCATGATGGAGATGTGTAATCTCCAGGCTTAAAACCGGGGTACTTCAAGGGCCAGATGCAGGGGAGTGGTATCAGGAGACAGCTATCTAGTCTCGTGTGCTCCCAGACGCATCTGGTGGGGCCACTGTGAGATACAGGAAGCTGGACTAGATGGGCCGTTGGCCTGATCCAGCATGACCCTTCTTATGTTCTTATGTTCTTGCTCTGGGCCACCACGGGAGAAGTGTGCGCGCACACACACAAACACCCGCACGCCCGCAGGATTGCTGCTCCTTGCTGGGTGTATGTGATGGGGTTGGGGAAGGCCAGAGGGGCATAACAACTACGTTGTCCTCAGGCACCCCAAGGCCTTGCTATGCCGCTGATCATGGGGACCTGGGGGTGGGGCTGTATGCTAAAAGTTCACCAAACAGGGAGATGGCAAGGCTACAGAGAGCTCCTGTGTGGTAGATATTATCAGGTAATCGAGATTAATTCTCAGGTACCCGTTATCGTGGCAATTGGGTTTATTTAAAAGCTTTCACCATCCCTTTACTCCAGGTAATGTTTTGTGGTGTTCCTATCAGCACATTCCTCAGTGGATGCTCCATGTGCCTTTATTGAGAAACTGGAGAAAGGCACCAGACAGTCTTTGTTGTGAACAATATTGGAATACGACTCAGTTTCCATCTCCCTTGTGTAGGCCAATCTCGCACACCGGCACACCGAAACCACAGCTTTGCTCTTGCAAAGATCCTACCATGCATGGGAAAGTTACTTTGCCAGACTACAAAATATGGAGCCCAGCATGGCTGCCGGATGGTTGTCTTTGCAGTTTTGCAGCTGGAATATTCAAAGCGGCATACAAAATGTGCTGTGCTGACTGATCATAAAATATATTTTAAATTGATCTGTTTGAAATGCAGAGAGGTTTGTGGATCCCCTGGACCTGCCAGAAAGACGGTTACCTCATGTCTCTCTCATCGCGGTTTGCTGTCCCGCTTGGGACCGGTACAAAAAAGGTTACTCCACGTCCATTGCGTGATGGCGGGAGTTTGCCTTGACCACACCCCCTGAACTGGGAACAGAGCATGATGAGACCTACCTCTCCCTGGCCTCGGGAATTGTCTTGTCTCAGTTCTTGTTTCGAGATATGTGCTCATGAAGTAACGCTTGTCACGCAACACACACACATTCTCCATCTAGTGGCAGGAGTGGAAAGTTGCATTCTCCAGTACAATCCCAAAGGTGTAAACAATGCATTGCAGAGAGGGAAGAAGGCATGAAACCAGGAGTTTTGCCGGTTAATGCATGAAAGGCAAAGTTGTGGAGATTCAAAATATCGAAAAATGGAAGCCCGGGCCAAAAAAAAAGGGGGGGGGGTAAATGAAGCCAGGAAAATCCAGGAATTGTCACGAAACAAGGACGTGAAGTAACAGTTGTCACGATACCATCAATCACGCCCATGGGTAAACAGAAACAGGGATAGAACAGGACAAAACCACATGACCGCAAACGTTATCATGAAACGAACGTAATCTCGGAATGAGGAAGGATGTGAAGTAACCATCAAAGATGAATAAGCAGGTCTTAGAGCAAATCAAGCCTGAACTATCTCTGTCAGTCGAAAAGATGGTGCTGAGGTTGTGCTACTTCAGTCACCTCCTGAGAAGGCAGAGTTCTCTGGAAAGGACACTACTTCTCAGGAACAATGAAAGGCAGCAGGGAAAGAGGAAGAGCGAATATGAGATGGACTGAGTGTCTAAAGGAAGCCAATCGGTTTGAGTTTGCAAGAGCTGAGCAGGGCTGTTGAACACAGGCCATTTTTGGAGATTGTTCATTCATGGAGTCATCCCAAGTTGGGGACACTTGACAACAAAATATGCAAACAGAGGGATGAAGCCAGAACAGTGTGAACGTATACACACAAAACACACAACACATGCATGAGAAAATGTACTTGTGGGTAGGGGCACATGTGCATGCACAAACCCATCTAAACATACACGTGCATTTATGACTCAGATTTAGATGCTCACTGGAAAAGGTGTTTGCCCCATCTCAGCCTGCATTCTCCAAAGGGGACAAACGTCAGGTCAGGAGGTGCTGTAGAAGTAACTTCCCTGGCAAAATCCATCTTGCCATGAGCTGTTGGATTTGAAATTCTTCACACTTCTGCAAGCCTGATGGTCTTGTTTCATGAAACCTTGGGTGTTGTGTGATGATTTTTAAAGTAGCCAATAAAGGTGCCACCTTCTCTTGCACTGGGATTCCTAACAGAGAAGCTGTCCTTGCAATTGCTTTCAGTTATTTAGTACACATTCCTGGTTTGGCTTGTTTGAACTTAGCAATCAACACTTGGAAGTGCAAAGGGGGAAGCACTTGAGTGACTCTCCTGCTTTTGAAAGCCATCAAGTTTGCTTTTATATTACTAAGAACCTTATACCACGTCCACTTTAGTGCACTAGAAAGTGCTCTCTGTTGCAGAACATAAATTCCTTTCCCCATGTCCACCACATTTTAAGCAAAATAAATTGCAATCATGCCCTCCGAAGCGCAACCCAGTGCATTTCCCTTGTACCTGGCCTCGGAGTGGTGGAATCCTTGTTGCCATTATGGTGCAGGTTTTATACTGGCACACATGACTGTGGGGTACTGTTTATTCCACATTATTACCTTTCCTATCACTATTTTGGTTTTTCCCTTTTAAAAAATTTCTTTTTGAAGTACTTCCTATTGATATATCGATACGGCGTTATCTATCACTCCTTTTTTCCTGTTGTTAATATTTCCCCATTTATAATATTTCCATTTACAAACACTGTTCCGCTGTAAACAATGACTAGTCCACGAGGTGTCATCAGGGCGTATGCACGTCGTGACGTATTTTTTTACCTGGATGCTGTAAATACTTGGAAAAACACTTGGTGGCACCTTTGTTTTCAAAAAAATGGGGCTTGTCATTAGTCGTCTGCGCCTTGGTTACTTTTCGAGTGCTGTTCCATCCTTAAAGAGGTTCCACCCTGCCAACCTTCCCTTCCCTGAAATTACAAACTCCAGACCATGTTTTGGATGCACCATTGACCACTATGTTGCCTTGATGAATCCTATTGTCCTCACTCTTTGTTCTGTTTTGTGACCCTCAACCAGCTGGGACAGCTGCCTAGATGCCCTAAGCACATCCGATCTTGCCTGATTTTGGAAGCTAAGCAGGGTCGGCCCTGGTTAGTACTTGGATGGAGACCACCAGGGAATACCAGGTGCTGTAGGCGCCTGGAGTAGGAACTGGCAAGCCACTCCAGCATTCCTGCCAAGAAAACTCCATGGACATGGGGTCAGGAAGGGTCGGTCACAACTGTAACGATGCAACACACACCAGCTGGGAGAAGTTTTTCCAAACACCCACATACAGTATGTCATGAATACAGCTATGACATGGAGTAGGGACATGGCACATTTGCCCCCTTGCCCAGTGGCTGAAAAAAATATCTCTCCTCGCTCTGGGTTCCATGTTGCCTGGCTGGCCATCTTTTATCTGGGTCCTGGGCTCAATAATCTAGATTCCCCTCAAGCCTATTTCTGCAACTGCATAGCCCAGAATTAGTTTAGAATCTCCTCTGAATACCTCTTTGCTCTGCCTCTTTCATAACACAGGAACCCAAGCCATGACAAAGAAGTGGCCTCTGGTCTCAGATCTGGGCCCCGAATATCACAGATGTGGTGTGCTGTTGTTCTGGCAAGTCTATGGTAAGGCAGCCCATCTTTATCCAAAGGCAACATGTTTTGTGTTGGATTAAGATCATTATTATTGAGGAATTTCTGGTAAAATTATTTTGCTACACAAGAAAAATAGCTACAGGTTCCCCTGAGTACATCCCCTTCCACATGAACTGGCTCTTAAATTCTCAATGACTCACTCTGAGACATTTGCATGAATAAAAATAATAAAGTAATTTCAATTAAAAATAATTATTTTTCTTTACTTACAGTTGCTTGAAATTACAAACTTGTGTGTGCTGCTTTCTTTACCAAACATGTACTAGCAACCAACTAAGCAGATCAACAGCAACAAAACAGTTGCCACCAACTGATGAGAGAGGCGGGGAAGGCTTTGAATTTCAGAAGCCAGAAGGAACAACTGGTTGGTGGTGGCTAGATGGACAAGGCTGAGAGGGGATATGATAGCTATGCTTAAATATTTGAAATGATGTCATATTGAAGAGGGAACAGGTTTGTTTTCCATGGTTTCAGAGACTAGGGCTCGGGGCAATGGTTTCAAACTAGAGGAAAAGAGATTCCATTTGAACATTAGGAAGAGCTAGCCTGCTGGTTAGAGCTGTTCGGCAGTGGAATATGCTGCCACTGAGGGTGGTGGAGTCTCCTTCCTTGGAGGAGATTTTTAAGCAGAGGCTGGATGGCCATCTGTTGGAAATACTGTGATGGGGGTTCCTGCATGGCAGGGGGTTGGACTGGATGGCCCTCGAGGTCTGTTCCAAGTCTATGATTCTATGAATCATCCCAGCTCAGAAATGTCTCTTCCAATCAAACTACAGACAAAGCATGAGGATGTTAAAAAAAAACCCAAGCCTCCAACAATTATCATATGTGCTTATGCTTGGATCGTGTCCACTGAAAAAAATTGGATGTACAGTAACACTCCCATTTCTTCTATCATGTCTGCTCTAGGTATGGCTGCTTGCCAATCAAACCCATACCACGTTGTTGCTTTTGTAAGTTAATGTTGCTTTTACTTTGGGCTGCAGCATTAAAACTGTTCTTTGAAAGGGGGCACTTATTTTGCAGTAGAGGAAAACAAAAAACCCACCATCTGAAATCTCATCTTCCAACAGTGTTCAGTGTGTACAAGATTAGGAGTGAGAACAGCCTTTAAGAAAGGGTTTCAAGGTCATCATGAAGACGTCAAAACCTCAGCGCCGATCTGTCAGCCAGGGGTGCTCTTTCATTTCATTTCTTTCCTACCGCACATAATTAAGCTACTCTTTATAGGTACACTCTTTCAGATTGCAAATATGTCCATTTGAAGTCTATTTGTTTGTCTCAAATGACATTTGCTTTAGCGCGCATGGCTCAGAGAACCTTCCTCAGACGTTTCTTTCTTTTTTCCACATTTTATGTTCCTGTTACATGGTATTTATATCTTTTTTAAGGTCACTGAATGCATAAGCACTTTCCAAACCTGATTTTTCCACTTTGCAGATAATCTATTCAGGAACTGGGCATTGAAACCCTCGGACTGAATGGAAATTATGTCATTCCTCATGCGGGTTTGCAACGGCCTGGTGTCAGGTGGATGCATTTGCCTCTTTCATTTTTTCCAGCAGAGGGGCAAATTCGGCCCCTCCAATACTGCCTAATGACACCCCCAGAGTTTATGTCCTCAAGGAAAATGTGGGGTTTCTTACGCCTGATCCATTTTGTATTGCAGACATTATGGGTAGAGGTGGGCACGAAACAGAAAACCCATGGTTCAGGTTCTTCTGTTTCAGGCTAACCCTTGGTTCGGTTTGGCTTGGGTTCGTACGATTTTTTTTTAAAAAAAATCCTATGAACCCGAACCAAGCCGTACTAGTTCGATCCAATTTACTGGGTGGTGGCAGCGACGGCGGCAGCGGCAATCCTTGCCGCGGTGGTGGTGGCAGTGGCTTTTTGAGGCACTGCTTCTACAGGACTACCTTCCCCCGCTGAGTTCCAGGACCAGGAGGACTGTGGCGAGGATAAGGCGGGTAACGAAAAAACGAAGCGAATGAAATTGAAATTTCCATTTTGTTTTGTTTTGTTTTTCTTTGATGGGTTGGTTTGTTATTTGTTTCTTTAGCTAACAAAATGAATAACGAATAATGAGATGAACTGGAAGTTCATTTCGTGCCCATCTCTAATTACGGCGTGTGTGTGCAAAAAGTGAACTGGGCAGTTGCATTCCAGTTTGGAAAATTCAAGAGCTGAATGTCAGATTAGTTCGGAGGAAAACACGAACCAAACCACCTTCTCCTCTGCCTTCCTGTTTGTTTGAATTAGACTTCCACACAGGTTGAAGTAGAGGAAAAACAGGCTCTGTGAGGCCCCGGCTTTTATTCTAGAAGTCTGTGATGCAGGTGTGGGTCTTTGTGTGCTGTCGCACCGGAGTTAGGTCATCTCTTTTGCTCACAGGTTTGATTCGTGGCATCTCCACGAAGGATTGGGAGAGAAGTTAGCTTCCAGCTCTGCAGTTCTAAGATAAGGATGAAGTAAGATTATTATTTTTGTACCGGTCCCAAGCGGGACAGCAAGGAAGGACAAACAGGATGTGAAGTAACCGCCCAAGAGGAAGAGGACTGAACTGAATCAGAGAACAAAAGAAAGCCAAGAAAATGCTTTCTCAAGGAATGCTAAGAGGGAGAGGAGAATGTGGGGTTCAATTTTATTTTTGCCGCTGTCAAAATGTCTCCTGCTCATCCCCCCCCACACACACAAAATGCACACCGACACATATGCACAATGACCTTAGCTCAGTTTGGGGAATGTTCAGTTTAGAAGACCTCACAATTTTCATATTTTCTTTAATCTCTCCGTCTCTCTCACATACAGTCTCTCTGTCTCTGTTTCTGTCTCTGTCTCTGTCTCTGTCTCTGTTTCTGTTTCTGTTTCTGTCTCTGTCTCTGTCTCTGTCTCTCTCTCTCTCTCTCTCTCTCTCTCTCTCTCTCTCTCTCTCTCCCCCCCCCCTCTCTCTCTGTCCCCCATCATGAAATGAAAATTCCACTCTGCCTTGGGACCCAGGAAAGTGGGAAATGCTGAGAAGGAGTCACATTCCATACATCCCATAGCACCTTCAGCATTTCTCCTGGGAACCAAGAGCTTGGCCTCAGACCTCTCCTCCTGTCCTGCCTCCTCCTCCTCCTCCTCCTCCTCCTCCTCCTCCTCCTCTTCCTCCTCCTCCTCCTCCTCCTTGCAAACATGAATTAACCACGAATGTTCGAGAATTATTCCTGAATAATTCATGGCCCTGAATTAATCATGTATTTCCGCTCCCCCCTTCTTCCACCATGAATTATTCATGAATTCTTCATGGAAATGCAAGGTTTATTCATGCTCCACAGAAAGAAGGGGGTGGAGGATGGGAGAAGCCCCCCCTTCTCAACCAAGATCTCTTCCCCCTCCCTCCCTCATTCTTTCTTTCTTTTCCACCTCCCTCTATTTTTGCTTGCCTCCGTTTATTTATTTATCCCCCGCTACCCCTTTCCTACAAGGAAGTGGCTTGGACGGTGGCTGTTGTTCTTAATAATCTGGGGGGGGGGGTTCTGTTTGATTTGGAGACAAGGAGGGCCATTTTCTAAGAAGAAGCACTAAGGGCCCACGTGTGTTTTGAGGAGTTGGTGCCCCCTCAACCAAAGGAAATCCAGCCAGGGGTTTGGCTGATGGAGGAAGACAACCCTACCATCTGGGACATGTTCTCATCCTCTGGCAGTACAAGAATGCTGAACGAACAGAAGACGTTATCCAAGGCGACTCCGAAGTGAAGCAGGCAAGGATTATTTATACTCCTTACTTTTCTGCCAGAGTTCTGCCTTTTCCCTTCCTCCCCTCCCCTCTCTAACCCCTTTCTCTGGGCTAAGAACATGCCTTGGTTGATGGTACTCTGAAATGTATTGGAGCAGTGGCTCCTTGTTGCACACACCAACCTGGCTAACAGGAAAACAGGGATTAGTTCCAACAATGATCCCCAGCTAAAGTTGCTCATAGGAGACTTATACTCTATGTTTTCTCCCCCTATTATTTTGCCATTCAGTCCCAAATGCTCTAAAATTGTGCTGCTGGGATTGGGGGGATGGATCCAGTGGCGGGGAGTTCCAAAGCCAAAAGGGCAAGACCAAACACATCAGCATCTTTTAACTTCTATTAAGATAATTATTCCAGCCTTCCAGGAAGGGGGAAACCCAGGCAGTGTGATGAAGATTTCAGGCCAGCCAGATTTGGCCTCCTGGCCGCGGGCTGCAGACAGTGCTCTAAAACGTCAAATGAAAGGGCACTGTTGGATAATGTACTAGTGCAAAAGCCACAGGGTCTTTGCTGTTCTTCTTAATACTCTGGCATGGTGGTGCTTTGGCAGTCAGCGGCTAAAGGGCAGGTTGTTTCCCCCCCATAAAGTCTGCTAAAAGCCTTTGGAAAACCCAAAGCTGTTCCTTGTCTTCCCCTAAAAAAAAGTGGTGGAGTTTTTCTTAGGACTTGTGGCAGCCTTATGAATTAGTAAGTGTCCATTTATTAAGAGCTCTGTTTTTGTCTTGCAAACTGAAGGCTATTACTGAGTGAATCTATTCCATCCAAAGTCTTCCACTTTCCCTGTTTTCCATCCTGCCTCCTGCTTTTTTCTAGCATTGCTATCCTGTCCTCTGTTATGGCCAAGGCATAATAGCCTCAATGTAATCATTGTAGGTATTAGGCAGAACTCAGGCTTGATTTGCTATGGAACCCACTTATCTAGCCCAAGAATGTTATTAGTGTCTCATCATCAGGGTATCTGCATCTTCTGCCCTTTGGCTTACACAGGACTCGGATCTTTTCCTTTGGGGAAGGATGCATTTCCACACATATTGTAAGCAAAAAAAATGAATGGCTGATTCTTTCAAGAGGCACAGATATCCATCGGAAGCCTTTCATACATAACCGTCCCTGCAACAAATCGGTTGCACCATCGCCATTTTGTGCAAGCTATACCGGTGGCCTTGCAGGGCTTCTTTTGTGCAAATTCGCTCAGCATGTACAAACATCTTTCCTGTTCTCGCTCTCTGCTCTTGTCAAGAGCATGGAAAGATACCTTCCTCTCTTTAAGGGCCAGCAGCTCATTGGCTTCACCCTGTGAGCATGAAGCAAGTGGAGGTGGACACCTCTGGTGCAGCCTAGGAATGGAGGCAAAACGAAAAATGAAATGCTGTTTTGTCGTTTTGTTACGTAATGGTAACGAAATGAAACAAAATGCTGAGGCATTACAGACGAAACGAAATGGTCGTTTTTTTTCCATTAAAACCAACTGCTTCGTTTCCTCTGTAAAACACCACCGGCCTCTCACAGATTTTTTTTTAAAAAAAAGCACCGACCCTGGTTGCGGACCAGCTGTTCAGCACGATAAAAGATAAATAATTTTTTAAAAGTGCCAACCCCGCCCTCAGGCCAGCTAGTTGGTGCAAGATAATAAAATAATAAAATAAAATAAAATAAAATAAAATAAAATAAAATAAAATAAAATAATAAAAAAGCCCCCACCCGGCCTGCAGGCCAGGTGGTCAGTGTGAGAAGAAATAAATAAAAAATAAAAAATAAAAACGTGCTAACCCAGCCCGTGGGCCAGCTAGTCAGCACAAAATGAAACAAATGAAATAAGAAACAATTTTTTAAAAAAAATTATTTTGTAATAAATGAAATGAAATGGGAGGGGGAGAAACAAAGAATGAAACAAAATGCCATTTCGGCGTGTCATGCCCATCCCTAGTGCAGCCACTCCCAGGAGACCCCAGGAATATGTAACAGAATGCTGGTTATATGCACGGCTCAGAAAAAAATAACTCTGCTTCCTGGGGGAGCCTGGGGGTTGTAGTTCAGAAAATAGACACAGAGACTTGGCCACATATGGGGAGCTGGATTATGAGGCCCCAAACCTACTGGCCTTTGCCAGATCAATGAAAACCCTAGCCCATATGTTGTATTGTATGGGGTATTGAATAAGGGCTTGGGAAATAGAGACTGCAGCCCCCTCCCCCCCATTTATGCCAGAAGCATAAATGGGAGACCCTGATGAAGGTTCACTCTTTCACCTTGGCCTACCTCAAAGGGAGGGTGTAAGGATAAAAAAGAGGAGGAGGAAAGCCATGTAGAGCTCATTAGAGCAATGATAGAACAAATATATTAGACATGGGCACAAAATGTCAAAATGGTGTTTTGTTTCATTTTTCATTTTGTTTATCTTTGTTTCATTTCGTTTCATTTGAAACATTTTTTAAAAAAATCATTTTGTTTTTCATTTTGTTTCATTTTTTGTGTTTTTTGTGTTTTATGTAACTCCGGTGTGTGTGTGCGTTGATGTGTTTTTTATGTTTTTCACTTTTGTTTTATGTCTTTCGGGGAGTGGGGTGGGGAAGCGCGGGCTTTTTGAACGTTTTATTAATCCCCAAGGCAAGCGCCGATCAGCCAGCTGATCAGCACTTGCTTTGGGGACTAAAGATGTTTTAAAAGCCTGTGCTTTCCCCCACCTGATCGGGTGCATTGGGAGGAATGACATGGGCTTTTAAAACTTTATTTTGCCGCCGAAGCATGCACCAATCAGCATAACTACAACATCCAGAATCCAAACTTTACCAAACTTGCAGTGCTTGTGTAGGGATAATAAGAACCTAAGAACCTAAAAAGAGCCATGCTGGATCAGGCCAAAGGCCCATCTAGTCCAGCTTCCTGTATCTCACAGTAGCCCCACCAGATGCCTCTGGGAGTGCATGAGACTAGATCTCTGCTTCCTGATACCACTCCCCTGCATCGGGTCCTTGAAGTACCCCGGTTTTAAGCCTGGAGATGACACCTCTCCATCATGGTTTGTAACCTGTGATGGACTTTTCCTCCAGGAATCTGTCCAATCCCCTTTTGAAGTGGTACTTCAAGGGCCAGATGCAGGGGAGTGGTATCAGGAGACAGATATCTAGTCTCATGCGCTCCCAAACGCATCTGGTGGAGCCGCTGTGAGATACAGGAAGCTGGACTAGATGGGCCTTTGGCCTGATCCAGCATGGCTCTTCTTATGTTCTTATGTTCTTATGTTCTTATGAAGGCATCCAGGCCAGGGGTGGTTCTGGAGATGCTTTCCTGCAGGTTTGCTGTCTCTAGGTGTCTTGGATGCCATTTTATAGGGCTTTAAAATGAAAACAAAGCAACAAACCGATTAATCAGTTTGCAAGAACGATTTGTTGTTTGTCAACCTTGAGGAATCGTGACTCAGAATGAACCACCATTTTCCCGATTCATGCCCATCTCTATTAACTACCTTTCCAAAGATTGCTATTTATTTCTGCTGAGGCTTTAAAACAACACAGAACAAAACAAACAGTTTCCCTTTCCTGCCTCTCTCCCACCTATCCCAGCAGCAGCATTTCCAGGAAGGCAAGTGTTAAAATAAACGCACTTGTGCATTACGAATGTAATGAAATTGCTGCCAACATACTGCATGCTATCTTATTAAGGATCCCTTAAAATTCACTGTTTGACAGCACAGTTTGTTCACAGGAGAAAATTCTGCTGTGTATACTGGCATTCACTGAATAAATTCCATGCTCTCATTGGGTGGGTGAAAGGCATAGGAATGATTCCAGCAACTGGAGCTTTTTCCTGCCATTTTTCTCTCTTTTCTCCCTTAAGATAAGATGTCGATTTCCATCAAAACACCTGCAAAACAATTTCAGGTCCACAGAAAGCATTTTCAATGTCATTCTCCCATATCATTCATCTACAATTAATGCATATAAAATATCTGGGTCTGTATGAGTTTGGATCAAATGGCATAACCCTGTGAACAAAATGAGAAATTTAAAAAAATAAATCCAGGAAAAACTGCATGAGAGTACAAATACACAGCAAGAAAAACACAAATTGACCCACTGTGAAGTCGCATGTGCGGAGGCTGGTTTCCCTTGGAAAATTCATGTTAACTAGCCACGTAGGGAGAGGAGAAGAAATTGTTTGCAGCTTGTTAAGGTAACTTTCCTGTAGCCCCTTTGATTTGCAGGAGGCATGGCTATAACAAAACTATGTTATAAAGCAATAAACAAGAGCTGAGCAGTAGTTTCCTCTGTTCACTATCTTCCTGATTGGTTGGTTGGTTGGTTGGTTGGTTGATGTTCTTTAGTGGCCCTAACTCAGTAGCACTGGCACTAGGCCATTTTAAAAAAAATTAAATATGGCATTCTTTGCAGAGATCCAGCCCTTTTGGTGCTTTAACACTGCCTCCTACAGCCAACAATTGTGCCCTTGCTCCAACTGTAACACACAATTTGATGCATCAACTCCAGCCCATCATACATCCTATTCCTGAATGGATGCAAATGGAGTCTCTCTCTCTCTCTCTCTCTCTCTCTCTCTCTCTCTCTCTCTGTGTGTGTGTGTGTGTGTGTGTGTAGATAGATAGATAGATAGATAGATAGATAGATAGATAGATAGATAGATAGATAGATAGATAGAAAGTCCATGAGGTGGAGAAAAAAGACGATTGATAAGTGCACTGAGTCTAGGTTGATTTGAATTGCCTTTTACATGATCTGTAGAGATGGGCACAACCAGGAAAAATCACGTTTCGAGTTGTCGTGTGTCGGAGCCGGCCCGTTTCGGCTCGTTTCCGCTTTTCACGAAATTTTCCAAAAATTTGTCGTTTTGTTTGTCGGTTTTTTGTCTGTTGTTAGTACTGGTTTTGGGGGGGGGAGCGGGCTCCTGGAGGCACCTCTCTGGGGTGGGTGCCTCCTCTGGCCCGCCATGAAGGGAAAGCGGGCTCCTGGAGGCACCTCTCTGGGGTGGGTGCCTCCTCTGGCCCGCTACAAAATGGCATGCATAGCCAATTGGATATGCATACCATTAAGTTGCAGTTGCAGCAGGCAGAGGCACCTCTCTTTCAGGTGCCTCTGTGACTCACTGCCTGTGGTGCACTTGGGCTGGGGAACGAAGTGAGAGAGGACGCCTACAGGCGCCCGCTGTGACTCAATAAGAAGGGAAGTGTACTTGCTGTAGTGCAATGCGAGTACACAGATCTGGCTTGGGGTTAGGGGTTAGCGCAAGGGCTAGGATTAGGGTTACTGGTAAGGTTAGGGTGAGTTACTGGGGTGCACCTCTGGGTGCCTCTCTGACCCACTAAGAAGGACAGTGTACTGGCGTATGGGTTAGGGTTAGGGTTAGGATTCGGGCTCGGGCTAGGGTTAGTGGCTTTTTATGCCCGACTGGCACATCCCAGAAGTCTCGGTCAAAACCTGGTCAAGTGGCCATGCAATTGGTGGAATGGCTCCAAAAATTTGCATGGTCCACTCCCATGGCCAGCCCATCATTGCGCAGGTGTGAAAAAATAAAAATAAAAATAAAATAAAATAAAATCAATTGGAGACGTTTTGTTGCAAGAAAAACCCACTGCTGCTACTGAAAAAATTCAGGCAGTATTAAAATAGCTATTTTCGCATGTTTCTGTGGTGCTTTTGTGTGTTTTTGGACCACGCAATTTCAAAATAAATATTGCGGTCGCCCCATTTTGGATCCCCCGCCCGCACCGCATGGCATGGCGAGTTGGCGAGATGACAAGGATGTGCAGCCCAGGAGAGGAGAGGGGGGGAGGCTGGGGACACCCCCCCCCCAGAAAACACCCTTCTGGTAGGTGCCCTCACTGAGGCAGGCATATTTTTGCCTGCTTTTTTGGCTGGGAATCGGGTTTTGTTAAAAACTTTTTTTCTCTGCCGCACCGCTTGAGTTGGCGACTCGAAGAGGATGCGCACTTTGCGCAGCCCAGGAGAGGGGGGGAGGCCGGGGACCCCCCCCAGAAACCACCCCTCTGGTAGGTGCCCTCACTGAGGCAGGCATATTTTCGCCTGCTTTTTTGGCCGGGAATCGGGTTTTTTTTATTTTTAAAACTTTTTTCCTGTGCCACTTGGCATCTCACGATCACTGTGATGCCAGGAACGACAACGACAAATCAGACCCAATTTTTCTCTGGTCAGTTCGAGTTCGAGTTCTGGCAGAGTAATTGTCGTTCTTCATTCCGTTACGTAACGGAAACGAGAAACGGAAACGGAAACCAGAATTTCGCCAAGTCGTGCCCATGTCTAATGATCTGTTCTTGATCATCCCTGAATACAGGATGTGTAATGATGGGCTCAAGCTACAGGGAGCCAGATTTAGGCAGAATATCACGGAAACTCTTTAGTCTGGAAAAAGGCGCTTGAGGGGGGATATGATTGAGACGTACAAAATAATGCAGGGTATGAGAAAAGTGGATAGAGGGACACACTTCTCCCTCTCACAAAATACCAGAACTAGGGGACATCCACTCAATTTGAGGGCTGGGAGAGTGAGAACAGACAAAAGATTTTTTTTTTACCCAACGTGCTGTTAGTCTGTGGAACTCCCTGCCACCGGAGGTGGTGATGGCATCTGGCCTGGATGCCTTCAAAGGCGGACTGGACAGATTCCTGGAGGAAAAGTCCATCACAGGTTACAAACCATGATGGAGATGTGTAATCTCCAGGCTTAAAACCGGGGTACGTCAAGGGCCAGATGCAGGGGAGTGGTATCAGGAGACATATCTAGTCTTGTGTGCTCCCAGAGGCATCTGGTGGGGCCACTGTGAGATACAGGAAGCTGGACGAGATGGGCCATTGGCGTGATCCAGCATGGCTCTTCTTATGCTCTTATGTTAACTGTTAGAGCAGTTGGACAATGGAGCCAATGACCTCAGAAGTTGGTGAGTGCTTCAACACTGGAGGCATTCAAGAGAAAACTGGACAACCGTCCATCAGATCTTCTTAGATTTGGATTCTTGCCTTCAGCAGGGGGAGGACATGATGGTCTTGTAGCCCCCTTCCAACTCAGTTATTCTGTGACTCTATGAAATGTTCAAAGAGAAAAATGTGAATCAAATTATCCCAATCCTGTAGCATTCCCCACATTACGTGTCAACGTGACTGCCCCTTCACTGCTATAGAATTCTCAGGAAGTACATTGTTCCTCCTGGGCAGAAGTGCAAGTACCCACCTTCAGAGTTTCCACAGTCTCTGGTGTGCCATCACACAAGCCAGAGATCACCCCATTCAGTGATGGTCCAGTATTTCCTTGTGGGAGAAACAGTGCCCCCCCAGTGCTCCTGTGCCTCTTTTCACACAATGCCATCATCTTCACTGGCTTCATATCTGAGTGCTGGGCATGGCTGTTGCCTTGCCAATTAGTACTTCCAGGCAATGTTTCAGCTGCCTCTCTTGGCTACCGCTGAGACTTCCATAGCTGAGTTGGCCTGACACCAACATAGGATCCAGCTGCAGGAATTTTGACATGAGAACATGGTTCTCCTCTTGAGGAGTCCATTGAAGAGACTTAACAGTCATCTTGAATGCAAGGAGAGCAGGAAAGGGATGACAGGTTTTATTTATTTTGTAAGGGGCCAGACTTTTTCACACTTTGGCACTTTTCTAAAGCTAACTAATGTGCAAAATATGCTTTTTATCATAGGAAAACTGTGTGAAAACCTTATGCTTTCTGTGAAGGAATCAATTTTCCATGCAAAATGGAAGATTTCTGTACGAAATCTGCACTTTTTGTGAACTCTGTCAGTAATGAAGAAGTGTTGCTTAGATCTTGTGGGGGAAGTTAAAAATCACAAAATGTGCAAATATTCCTTCCGTCCTTACTTTAGCTATTTGATTAAACCTCCCTGTCACAATTCAGTTTAAAAAGGATTGGAAATTATTGTTTCTGACTTTAATTTGCAAGCAAGACCACAGGGTCTAGAGCAGTGTTTTTCAACCTTTTTTGGGCAAAGGCACACTTGTTTCATGAAAAAAAATCACGAGGCACACCAACATTAGAAAATGTTAAAAAAAATTAACTCTGTGCCTATCACACACACACAAACACACTTCTCACCCCCCCCCCAAAAAGCAACAACAAATCCATCCTCCAGCCCAGGCCCTCCCAAGGCATCCCTATCAAAATGTCCGCCTGCCCTCACCTTCCCCCTCCCTCCTCCTGGCACTTTTTTTCAGAGGAACTTGCAAACCCAGGAAGGTGGGGCTGGGGGAGGCTCTTCATATACGACCCCCCAACCCCCATCTTTTACCCCTTCCAGTATAAGCCTCCCTTCTCTCCCCCCCGCCTCCTTCCAGCCAGGCAGCCACAGGGCCCGGAAGGGACCCCCCATCCCCGTCTCCTCCCTAGGTCCTAGAAATCCCCTCCTCAGACTCCCATGTCCTCCCCTTTATTTACCCCCCCACAAAAAATGACCATTGTCAACGGCCACCCGCTCCCCACCCTTAAAAGAGGGGTGCGCACGCGCGCTCCTACATGGCTTGGCAGGGGCGTGCGCCCACCCTCGGGAGGCAAATAGCGAGTGCGCGAGGCGGGGGAGGGAGGGAGGGAGGGAGGGAGGGGGGTTCGGTGAGCGAGGAGGGGGAACCAACCCCAAGAACCTTTAAGAGCGGCTTCTGGAGTGCCCTTCGCCGCAATGCGCCTGCGCGGGTCTCCCGGCTCTCTCTCACTCTCTCGCTCTTCAGTCTCCTCCTCCTCCTCCTCCTCCTCCCTTATTTCTTCTCCTCCCCCGCCCACGGCCAGCCTTTCCTCGCCGCACCACTGCCTTGGTCGCAAGCGGGATGCGGGGGGGGGGCATTGCTGGTGTAGGGAGAACTTTTCCCACGGCACACCAGGCAACATCTCGCGACACACTACTGTGCCACGGAACAGTGGTTGAAAAACACTGGTCTAGAGATCAGGAAAGGCAACTTTTCTTGAAGAAGAGAAAGTCCTGGGGATTTTAGCCCAGAAAATAACATTTCCAGATACATAAGCTATCTGTTCCTCGCTGGTCCTGTCAGCAAATTATCTCTGGGATGGTGATTTGACATCTCAATAGAGATCGGTATGGACAACTGGTTTGGTAGTTCAGGCTGGTTCGTTTAGCAGATGCACGGTATTTCCCAGCCTTGTCCCCTCTGGCAGGTACCCATGTAAGAGGCCGTGTCCCAGATTTCCTGTTCACTTCCTCTGGACAGGTGGGTGCCCATAAGAGGAAACAGACCTGGGAAGCACGGAACACCCTTTTGACTATTAGCGAACTGCCACGAACTGCCAAATCAGTGGTTAGTGGCCATCTCTAAGCTTCCTGCCTTGTCAACCATGCCCTTGAAGCTTCCAGAAGTACTTTGCATCAGTGTTACCTTTTTTAGACCACTCAAATGAGGATAACACAAGGTCTCAAACAAACTTTCCTGCCTCTTCTCTTCTTCACTCAAGTGCCCCAATTGACGATGGCTGCAAAATTATATGTTCTCATCCGTTGGCCAGATGGAAGCCGTGTTATCAACATCGAAAACATCAAAGAGCCTCGGAAGCCCTTCCACATGTATGCAGTGGGGGAGCAGGTTTTGGCCCGATGTCCAGGCTTTACTGGTTTGTACTGGGGGATCCTGGAAGGAATCAATGGTGAGTAGAAGTGAACCTCCACAAACCGTTTAGTACAATTGTACCACCAAAAAAGCAGTTGTGCTATTGGATGATTTTTTTAAAGCGTGGCCCTGAAAATATCACTTCTAAAATATAAATAAAGAAATACAGTGGACCCTCATATAACAAGCAATTTGTTTAACAGAAAATCCACTTAAAGGAAAAAAATTCCAGAGATAGGGGGAAATCGCTTAATAGAATTGCCTATGGGGCGAATCCATACAACAGAAAAATGGTCGCGATTAGGGATTAATCCATTTTTATGCATTCCTATAGGAAATTTGTACAAAGGAAAATTTGCTTAACAGAATTACATTTGGAATGAATTAATTCCTTTATACAAGGTACCACTGTATGTTAAATCCTCATCCCTTCTTCAGGTGTTTTATTGAAGTAGCAAGGCATCTCAAAATTCTGGTTCTTGTTTTAAGAATGTTTTTTTCCCCCAGTTCTCTTACCAGTTCTTATTCCCCTCTTCCTACTGGGAAATCGGAAAAAAATTCTGGCTTATTTTCAGTGCCACCAAGGTAAATGTAGATTGACATATTTGAACCATCCAAATGCTTAGTTGAATGAGAGATATCATGATCATAAAATTTCGTTTGGAGCAGGATATCATGAGGATCAGCTGTTTTGCTATGTACTCCTGCAGATTTGCATAGATCTTACATAAAAGATTTAACATTTAAACTATGTTTCTTCCAACAGAGCATAAACGTGTCCTGGAGGAAAAATTACAAGACGATAACAAATTTCCAGAGATGTTGGGTAAGAAGCTGAGAGCCTAGAAATGATTTGAAGGTGGGGTGGCAGGGCTCAGAGCTATCCAATCTTGAATGAAACATGATATTCAAAATATATCACAACAACATTACTGGATTTAAAAAAAAGTCTTTTGTAAGAATTTCCCCACATTCAAGTTTCTTCTCATTTAGAATGGAAAGAATTTCAGAGTTTGAATCTGAATTTGAAGCCCTTAGCAATGTCACAGGGTTTGGGGGTTTTTTTTAGTGGGGGGTTATGTATGTATGTATGTATGTATGTATGTATGTATGTATGTATGTATGTATGTATGTATGTATGTATGTAAATCCAAAACCAATATGGATTTGACCAAACTCCAGGAGGCTGTGGAAGATAGGAAGGCCTGGCGTGCTCTCGTCTATGGGGTCACGAAGAGTCGGACACGACTGAACGGCTGAACAACAACAACAACAACAATGTGTGTATGTATGTATTTAGCTTATAGGTCTATGGGCAGCTTACAATTAAAATGATTAAAATAAACATTTTTATTAAATGAACAATTAAAACATTAAACAATTAAATGAATAATGAAAACAATTGAAACATTAAAATGCCAATACAAATTAAATGAAAAAACATTTAAATAAAATAAATACAATACTCAAAAACGATACACTAAAATTGCCATGAAGACCCACAATCAATGTTATATCAGTTAAAAAATTTTTTGGAACAGGAAGGTTTTTACCTGGTGCCAAAATGTCATCAACGTCAACGTCAGGTGGGTCTCACTCAGGAGGGTGTTCCATAGCTTGGGGGCAGCTGCCCTAGACCTACAAGCCATCCCTTTGACCTCCTTGAGGGATGGCTCTTTCAGGAGGGCCCCATAGCTAGATCTTAATTGCTGGGTAGGTTGATATGGAATTCCCAGAATTCCCTAATCAACATTGTGGCTAGGGCATATTGGGAACTGTACCAAACTTTCCCAAGCTGTCTTTGTTCTCTAACACAACTTACTAATGCATATTTCATGGTTTCAGAAGAACAGGCAACAGTGAAGAGTTTGGGGGCACCACAGCCCAAAAGATCAAGGACGTTCTTGAATCCAGGGAATGGTTTGAGGCAAACCCAGAGTGACAAAGCCTCCGAGGCCATTACGGAAGATGCAAAGGAGAGTCTTTGGCAAGGTCCTCCTACACCTTCTGGCCAAAGAGAAGGCCACCCTCTCAACCTCACGGCCAAGTCCCATTCTTCTGCGTTGGGGTCTCCACCGTCTTCTTGTCCCTTTCAGGTGTCCTCTCCTTTTCGCACAAAATATGTGACTGGAATAACGCAAAGAGGTGCAACAAGACCAAACCAAGGAAACAGAGGTAAAAAAAAAGAACAACAAAGGAATAAAAATGGGAAAGACTGAACAAGACGCACCAGATAGGAGATAATTACAATAGGACCCCAGTATCCACTGATCCATTAACCACTGATTCAGTTATCCATGGCTGGCAGAGGAAAATAAATAAATACATGATTCAGCACCCACAAAGCAAGATACTCTCACAAACAGCAGCCACAAAGCAAGCTACTGTCACAAAACATAAGTTTTTGTTTGTTTGGCATTCTGTAGGTGGGGTATACTACAGTCTTGTTTGGCCGCAATGCAGAGCAGATTCTACAGCAGCCTTAGACTGTGGTTTCCTCTAGGCTTTCTGAATAAATGTCTTTTGAGAAAGCCACACATTGTGAGTACACAGTGTAATACTCTTGAACGCTTACAAGAACACTGCCTGATGGCTGGTAGCTATAGGCAGAATACTGTTAGATTAGAGCAGTCTTTGATTCAGTCCAGTCCACTCTTTGGTTTTAATATGATAATAGCAATCTTGGAGCTGCAGAGCCGGTTGATTACTGAGTCCAACCCCAGTGGGGAATCAAACTCCCAACCTTTGAGTCTGCAGTCAGATGCCTAAACCACCGAGCTATCCAGCAGTGCCAAGGTCACTTTGGAGCTCTGAAGGTGTTACGGTTACGGTGTGTGAGACAAAGCTGTGAAAGTATTCCTATGAAATATTTCTTATATTTGTGTATGACACAGGGGGCTTATTATAATGTGTAATGTTATATAATCTCTCTGTCTGTGCTCTTTTAAAAAAGATCATGCTACCATAGCAACAAGAAGGAAATCAGATGATCTTGTAACACAATGCCAGAAACGCATCGATCTCAACAGGTAAATAAATCCCTAAAGAACATAATTATACAACTCTTATTGTACTGTGTGCATCTAAATGTGTGAAACAAGCATTTACATTTTGCTCTACCTTTAGGGGTACAATTTTTAAGATAAAAGAATCTGTCATGGAATCCATTCAGTGAGACATTGATAGAGATATATATTGAAATATTCTTTTGTTCCTTCTGAGCTATAAAACTTCCTGCTGTTTTGCGAACAGTAGATACATCTCTGAATGCTGGGAACTGACAGAAATGACTGGCTGGGATGGAAAACATCTAACCTGAAAGTTATGTTTTGTTGCATTTTTCTCCTTGCAAAAGGCCCTCATACATATCTGATTTTTTTACCAGCTAAGGTATGCGTCAGATTGCCTGCTTCAATGACATTCCATGGAACTTGCTAATGAAAATGAGAACTGCAAGTGATATCCTATGAAAAAGAAGAAAGGGAAGCAGCAAATCCCTGGCTGAAATCCTGCTGTTTGTCACCGTAAGCTGCAAATAATGTTGGTCCATGAATTCGGTGGGAATGTAGTAAATTTATTATTCTTTACCTTCCATCAATTCAGTGGGCCTACACTAGTTGTAACGTACTCAAATAAGCAACAGGATTTTGGCCAGAAAAAAATCTCATGCAGCAACACCGCAGTAGAAATCCTTAAAGCAAAATTATGAGATATTCACTGTACTAATATCTCACCTGATTTTATCTTGAAACAGGAAACAATTTCTAAGCATCGTTCAGATTTATGGTAGGCAAGATTCTGGAAATTGGTTGTGAAGATAGGAAAGTGGCCTCTACTTGGGCATCATGCAATCATTGTAAGCCTCGGCACAAAACAGCAAATGCCAGTCTTAACTTGTAGCCATTTGCTGCTAAGACATGCACTTACTGCATCATTGTTGTTGTCATGCTTATGTTAGATCTGCCGAGCTGGAACAGACCCTATGGATCACTAAGGCTGCTATCCCACGGCCAGAAAATCTGGATCAAAGTAAAATGCGGATTTTGGTCACGTGGTTGAAAACACTTTTCCTGTGTTGCCATGGATGCAGTTTTTAAAAAACACATCATTTGTGTTCCCATGAGCGGAAAACGCAGCACAGCGGAACATATTTTCCAAGTCCCCACAGACTCAAGTACCGGTTAAAAATCTGCATCGGAACTGAGACTAGCTTTGTAGCACCCTGAGACCAGATACTGTACTTGCAAAACTCGCTAGATCACACTTAAGTGGGCATGGTCACATCCACTGGTCGTGGGGACACAATTTTATTAACTGCATCTTCAAGCAGTTTGAAGCAGTTTTTAGTGGTCATGAGATAAGAACATAAGAAAAGCCATGCTGGATCAGGCCAAAGGCCCATCTAGTCCAACTTCCTTTATCTCACAGTGGCCCCACCAAATGTGTCTGGGAGCGCACGAGACTAGATATCTGTCGCCTGATACCACTCCCCTGAATTACCCTGGTTTTAAGCCTGGAGATTACACATCTCCATCATGGTTTGTAACCTGTGATGGAGTTTTCCACCAGGAATCTGTCCAATCCCCTTTTGAAGGCATGCAGGCCAGATGCCATCACCACATCCTGTGGCAGGGAGTTCCATAAACTAACAACGGGCTGGGTGAATAAATATTTTCTTTTGTCTGTTCTCACTCTCCCAACCCTCAATCTGAGTGTATGTCCCCTAGTTCTGGTATTTTGTGAGAGGGAGAAGAGCTTCCCTCTATCCACTTTACTCATGCCCTGCATTATTTTGTACGTCTCAATCCTATCCCCCCTCAGGCGCCTTTTTTCCAGACTAAAGAGCCCCCAAATGTTTTAACCTTTCCTCATAAGGGAGGTGCCCCAGCCCAGTAATAATATTAGTTGCTCTCTTCTCCACCTTTCCCAGTTCCACTATGTCTTTTCTGAGATGCAGTGACCAGAATTGTACACAATACTCCTTACTAAATATGGGCACAACTCGGGCGAAATTTTCATTTCCGTTTCCGTTTTTTGTTTCCGTTACGTAACGGAAACAGTAACGATAATTAAGCCGTCAGAACTCGAACTTGAACCAAAAAAAGAAAAATTTGGTCAGTTTTTTCATTTTCATTTGTGGCATCGCAGCGATCATGCAATGCAAAGCACAGAAAAAGTTTTTAAAAGTTTATTTAAAAATCCCCGACTCCCGGCCAAAAAAGCAGGCGAAAATATGCCTGCCTCAGGCTTTGCCACCTACCAGAGGGGTGGTTTCTGTGGGGTCCCTGGCCTTTCCCCCCTCTTCTCCTGTCCTGGGCTGTTTGCACCAGGCTGGGGGGGTCATCCTCGTTGTCTTGCCATGCCATGCGGTGGGGGGGAATCCAAAATGGCGACCGCAATTTTTCTTTTGAAATCATGGTCCAAAAACCCACCAAATCACCACAGAAACGTGAAATTTATTTATTTTAAATGCCTGAATTTTAATAGTAGCAGCAGTGGGTTTTTTATAGCAATAAAACGCCGTATTGATTTTATTTTATTTTATTTTATTTTATTTTATTTTATTTTTAGACCTGCCCATTTGGGCTGGACATGGGATGGGACCATGCAAATTGTTTGAACCATTCCACCAATGGCATCACCAGGTTTTTGACTGACACTTCTGGATGTCTCGGAGGGCATAAAAAGCCGAGGCACCTTCCAGAAATCGCAGTCGGGTGTATGGATGTGTTTGAGGGAGGAGGGCTGGCTGCTGGTGCTGGTGTGATCCAATCGAGATTGAGGAGGGAGGCTGGAGGCTTTAGGATTTAAGTTAGGGAGGCAGGGAGGGAATTGAATTTAGAAAATAATTTCTTTGATTCCCTGCAGCTTTGTCTGCTGAAGGGAATAGCAGTTTATTCTTTATTTCTTCTCTGGCAGTTTGTGAGGATTTTTTTCTGATATTGGATAAAGGGGAGGTTCAACTGTGAGTGGGAGGTGTGGATTTATTTTAAATATTATATACTACCATTTATTTTCTGTTTTCCCAACTTCAATTTGCTTGCACACACACACACATTTGGGGTGCAAGCTAAGAACAGAACGTCTATCCTAAGTGATATCCTAACTGCCCACTCGCCTGTCTGCCCATGCCGCCACCCGCCTGCGGCCGCTGCCCACCCACTCGCCCACCCGTGCCTCCCCCTTGCCACTGTCACCGCCTGCCCATGGCCCCCACCACCACCGCCCGCCCGTACCTCCCCCCCCCCACTGCCGGCCCCCCGCCCCACCTAGGGCACAAAAACACCTAGCGCCCGCCCTGATTGCGAGACGCCCCTATGCTCTGGGGGAAGTCAAATCATGCTAAATCGCGGTGGAAACGACAAATGACAAACGACAAACGAAATGACAAATTTTTGAAAATTTCGCGACAAATGGAAGTGACCCGAAACAGACCCGTTCCGACAAACGAAAACTCAAAACGTCATTTTTTCTGGTCATGCCCATGTCTACTCCTTATTGTTGTTTTGTACAATGGCATTATAATGTTGGCTGTTTAATTTTCAATCCCCTTTTTGATAATCTCTAGCATGGAATTGGCCTTCTTCACCACTGCCATACATTGGGTAGACACCTTCATTGAGCTGTCCACCAACACACTAAGATCTCTTTCCTGATCCATCATAGATAGCTCAGATCCCATCAGTTGATAGATAAAGTTTTGATTTTTTGCCCCAGTATGCATTACTTTACATTTGGCTACATTAAAATGCATTTGCCATTTCTCAGCCCATTCCCCAGTTTGGAGAGATCCTTCTGGAGCTCTTCACAATCTTCTCTGGTTTTTAGCACACGGAAAAGTTTTGTGTCATCTGCATACTTGGCCACCTCACTCCTTATCCCTGTCTCCAGGTCATTTATGAATAGATTGAAAAGCACCGGTCCCAGGACAGAGCCCTGGGGCATACCGCTTTTCACTTCTCTCCATTGTGAAAATTCTCAATTGACACCTACTCTTTGTTTCCTGGATCTCAACCAGTTCTCAGTCCATAAGAGGACCTGCCCTCTTATCCCTTGACTGTGCAATTTTCTCAGCAGCCTTTGGTGAGGGCCTTTGTCAAAAGCCTTTGGAAAATCCAGATAGACAATATCCACTAGTTCACCCAAATCCACATGCCTCTTGATCTTTTCAAAGAATTCTAAAAGGTTTGTCAGGCAAGATGTATCTTTAAGAAGCCATGCTGATTTTCTCTCAGCAAGGTTTGTTCTTCTATGTGTTTTAAGATTTTCTCTTGGATGAGGCTTTCCACCATTTTCCCTGGGACAGATGGAAGGCTAACCAGCCTGTGGTTGCCCAGGTCCCCCCTCCTTCCTTTTTTTAATACAGGAAGCTGGACTAGATGGGCCTTTGGCCTGATCCAGCATGGCTCTTATGTTCTTATGTTAATTCCAAACTGTAGGTTTGTAAATGGGAAAGTTGAAACTATTTGTAGCCTATCTCGGGCATGCAAGCGAGAGCGCACTGGCTCCCTTCCTGCCGGATGTGAGATTGTGAAATGGTTGCTCTACCCTAGACAAATTTTCCATTCTCTGTTCTTTTGGTCAGGATACTCAAACACTATGTTCTCATTTTGGGCACCAATGTATATTTTAATCTTTGGAACAACGTACAGAGCATTTTGTGCCGTCCTTGAAGAGTTTGTCTCTCTAGCTCTAATGAATCAGAGGGTGCCAATTCCCGGGGAGCGGGTGGTTTGGAGATTGTTCAGAAAGCCTTTGAGATGGAAAGGTAATTTGGCTGAGAAGAAGCCCCTAATTACATTTCCAGCACCATGCAGAAATATAAAGGGATTTAGACGAGATATAGCCAACCATCTAACAGTAATTTTCAAGCCCAGAACACAAAGCCCCTTTACCGTAAAAGAGATTCTTGATGGAATATTGTCTGGTTGGTTTTGAATGGCAGCGTCTCTTAGAATGGTAATATTTCAGAATCTAGTGACAGATAATCCCCTCCACCCCCAAACTCCCATATTCCTTTCATCACCAGTTAGGTTTGACTACAGTGTCTAAGCCACGGACCGTCACCTAAAAATATCACGCCTCCATTGGGTTCCCCAGTTCACTAAATCTTGAGGCTTAACACCTCCCAGTGCCATAACACGATGCACTTGTTGGTTTCGTTTCCAATTTTTCACACACTGCTCTTTGTAAAATAGATCCAGGTGACTTAAGAAAACTGAAATGCAACCAATATGAGAACACAATGTTTTTTCAAGGTTAGATCAAGCAAGGATAACAGGGGAAAAACAAAGGAACAAATAAGTAATGTTTGTTGGTTGATTGGTTGGTTGGCGAAATATACTGCCCCATTAGCACAAAGCACTATTCTGGGCAGTTCACTGCCGCCGCCACCTTTGAACTGCAGAGTGGGAAGGGTCCCAATGGATCGCTGAGTCCAGCCTTTCTCAAATCAGCACCATGAAGTATTGAACTCCCACCCTCTGGCTCCTGAGTCTGATACCTAAATGACTGAGTCCATTGTGGACTTAAAACTGAGTCTTGTTTATATTTCTGCTGCTTTTAAATCTGTTTCAGAAATGAATTTAGATAATATTATTTATTTATTTATTTATTTATTTATTTATTTTAATACTTATATACCGCCCGTCTTTCGGGCGGTTTACAACAGTAACTATAACAATAATTAAAAAAACTGAGTAAAAAGAAAAAGCAATAATGGTAAGGAAAAAAAATCATACTTTAAACACCATAGTGAAGCTACAATGAAATTCACTGAGAAGATGGCGGGACAGGGAAATAATATTAATAATTAACAGTCGCCAAATGCCTCGCGAAAAAGCCAGGTCTTTAAGGCTTTTTTAAAGGCTGGCAGGGACTGTGCAAGGCGCAACTTACTCGGGACATGGTTCCAGAGCACAGGACCAGCCACAGAGAAGACTCGGTTGCGTGTCACTGTTTTCTGAGCCTCCCTGGGCGTGGCCACCCGAAGTGAGAGTGCCCACTTTCTTTTTTTTTACCTTATAACATGTTTCTGTAAGTCACCTTATATAGTATAAATGCATACATGCATATTGTATCCACAGAGTTTATTTCCAAGTTGGTGTCTCCACGGGCCAGACTGATGAAGCTGCTTGGATGAGTAGTGAAACATTTTGATCTCTCAAGAAAAGAAGTCCAGTTGCCATGACTCAACTTCTAAATAAACTCACCTCGATGACTAAGAATCTTCACAGGCATCTTGGTTTAAGAACGTTTTGCAAGACAAGCAAAAAAAAATTATTCTAAATTTTGCCTTGATCAACATGCAATGATTTGATATACAAGCACTGGAGCAGGACATATGATCATTAGTGAGTCAATGGTGGTGTTCTCTCTGTTCTTCCCCATGCTGGATTTTGGGTGATTAACTGGAACATTCTGTCTCAGGCAGCATCCAGAGGGAGGAGAGAGGCCTCGTCACTCTTTAACAATGGCGTCTTACATGTGACCTGATTGAAGTTTATAAAATCATGCACAGTATGGACAATGTAGATAAGGAAAAGCTGTTTTCCCTATTGCAGAACACTAGAACTAGGGGGCACTCCATGAAACTTTTGGGTGCTAGATCTCAAACAAATAAGAGAAAGTACTTTTTCACCCAGAGGATTACTGGTCTCTGGAACTCCCTGCCAGAATAAGTGGTGAGTGACAGCTGTCAGCCTTGACAGCTTTAAGAAAGGATTAGACAAGTTCACAGAGAACAATGGTATCAATGGTGATCATTATGGATGCCTAAGGACAACCTCCACGTTAAAGAGATAGGCAGGATATCTCTCAATACCATTTGCAGGAAATTGTAAGCAGGTGAAGACATCTGCTTGGGAATACCCTGAAGCAACTGGTGAGCCACTGTGTGAGACAGATTGCCTGTTCCAGCAAGTCTATTCTTATGTTCTTATGTTATGTTCTTATGAATTGAGGTCTTTCTTGCACCAGCCAGAAATGGGTAGATTAGGGTTTTATGTTTCTTTATATTCATATTTTTATTCAATTTGTTTTCAACATTATTTCTTATTTTTCAAACCATTTCTATTCATGGGGCAGCTGGTCAAGTGTGTATATGGTTAAAATTGTATTTTATTATTATCACATTATAAATACAGTGTATAATCCAGTTGTTAATCCCAAACAGAGTTGATTCCACAGCCAGGTACCTAAACCAAGGCAAAAATCCTGGGCATCACAGCTAGTGTTAAAACCTGATGGACGTTTAAGAACTTCTGGGGACTCACAGTTGGATTTAAGAGAACCATCATGAACTGCTAGGGTAGGGATGAGAGACCCTTCTCCCTCAATTGATTCCCTCCCTAATTTCACTTCCTTCCTATGAATGTGCACACAGGGACAGAAAAAGAAAATGTTGGTATTTGTTGGTACAGGCCAGCAAATAGTCTCTTGCTTGGTGTCTTTTTCTTGCGCAGAAGAGGGGAATTCTCTCAGGCCCGAGTATCCTTGACAGGCAAGTCCTGCTATACGAAGAAAGGCAGTTTGAAATATAAATGACTCTTTGGTAAAAATTTCTTCACGTCCAATGGATTTCTGTGATCCCGTCTTAACATTGTATTGTTGCTGGATTCCTCTAGGGAAGAGAAGATGGAGCAACTGGAACGGATGGTCTTAGGCCTTCACCAAGAGGTCCTCTACTTGAAACAGAAAGTCCAGCGTCTGGAAGCAGCCTCTTCTAAGGAACCAGAACCTGTGGGCCCACTCTTTGAGGTGCCTGAACATTTCAACGGGTACACGAAGGAACAGCTCAGGGAGGCCATTCGGTTTGACCAGAAAATCAGCACTGCTTGTAAAACCCTCCTGTACAAGCTGTTCACCTCAGACTACATCCAAAGCCACTCCATCACTGGGAGGCGAGGGAATACGTTCCGGGAGGCAAAGCCCATGATGGATGAGAGGTGTATCAAAGTCATTCGAGTTTTGCTCAAGCAGAAGTTTGGGGACCATCTCAGCAACACGGTGATCACAGAGAAGATCCAGAATGTGCAGAAAGCTCTGAGGCAGAAATACAAGACTGAACGTATGTGATTAGCACCGTTGTTGTTTTGTTTGTTTGTTGCATAGGGATACCTATAATATTCTCTTGCATCAAAAAGAGAGCAAATTTATATTCCTAGGAAGCATGCAAGTTTTGTTCAGTGAAAGGTTTCATGAAATGAAGCCCGTTGGAGTCAGGTGAAATGGACTGCAGTCCACAATAAGGTTAGGCCAGTGTTGGCAAACTTATGGCATGGATGCGTGCCAAAGGTGGCACTCGGAGCCCTTTCTGTGGGCACCTGAAATTGCCCCTTCATAGCCACCTGCACTCAGGTTAGAGTGCGGTATTGGCAATTTTGAAAGGAAAAAAAACACAGTAGGTTTTGAATCGTATTTTGGGCGCTGGGTCCCTAAAAGGTTTGCCATCAGTGGGTTAGGCAGAAGAAAACATGGTAGTCTTGAAGTTGCCATGAGTATCTGGCCATAGGCCCAACAACAACCCCAGTTGTCAAGAAAGAAAAAGATTTAATCAAATACAGTACAGTGGAAACTTGTATAAAGGAATTAATTTGTTCCAAATGAAATTATGTTAAGCAATTTTTCTTTATACAAATTTGCCATAGGAATGCATTGAAAACAGAGTAATTCCTAATCGCAACCATTTTTATGTTGTATGGCTTCATCCCATAGGCAATTCTGTTCAGCAAATTTCCCGTATCTCCGGAATTTTATGTTGTACAGATTTTATCTTATTCAAACCATTTGTTATACGAGGGTCCACTGTATATTGTACGTAGTACTTAAGTTCTAATTGCCACCGGTAGAGGCTTGGACCTGCCTTTTGTCATCTAAGACCTCAACAACTACTCCTATGAAAAAAAATCGGTGTTGTCCTGCAGTCTTAAAAGTTACAGTATTCTGGATTTGAAGATCCTTTAAAGTCTCAGTTTTTGTACTGCTGCCATAAAGGTAGTGAGAAAAGAGATCCACTCCTACTCTGCCAAGATCTAGGACCTACTTCTTGAGACCTACATGGCAACTGCTCATTAAATGGGTACCCACATGATATATGATGATGATGATAAAACTGGGCAAAGTTGGATAAAACTTACACCTTTGTTTGCCCCCCCCCAAAAAATAGTGACTTATATGTTTCATTCACTGTATTAGTTAGTGTCAACAGATGGTAGTCTACCCTTTTAATTTTGTTAATTTTCTATACTCTTTTCTTCTTTTCCTCCTTTTTGCCATCTTTTACATTTTCTCCCTGTCTCCTCATCTGTATGAAATGGTTCCTGGTTCACAGAGCCTGGATAAATTATATTATGGAGTGCACATCACACAACCCTACACTGGCTGTCCTGTCTGGGATGTTGCCGTGCATCTTAGATTTCTAGAAGGAAGTTTCAGATAACAACAAGAAAATGAACACATCCTAATGGAAGCATTGATTCTACTGTACCTGCCTTGGAAATCTACGGTATTTTCCTCTGAACTCCTTACCCAGATATATGTCCAACTTAAATGTATCTTACATAGTCAAGTAAATGTGCATAGTAGAATTCTATTTATTATTGCATTTAATAGTAATCAAATATTGTTTCCCAATCTGTGACATTTTTTCTTGGATTAAGATTCCCACTATCTCCCATAAGAATGCAGAAGAAAGAAAACCTGGTTTATTGGGAAATGACTTTGCTAGTTTCTTCCGTTGTAACAAAATGATTGTGCCTTGCAGAAGCTGCCCTATAAGAGGAAAGCCATTCTGATCTAAGCTAACCCTCAGCTTCATGCTATACCCCTCAAACTGAATCCAAATATCTACATATTCTGGGTCTTTCTTAGCAAAAAGTGTTCTGCTTATATACCTCCCTATTCCACTTTAAGTAGTCTCTGTTTAATTACGGTATGCATGGTACTCATTGCCCCCCCAGCAAGCTGGGTACTAGAGATGGGCACGACTCAAAAAATGGTGTTTCGTTTGTCGTTTGTCGTTTAGGGGGTCCGTTTCGGTTCATTTTCATTTTTTGTGAATTTTTTGCAAAAAAATCATTTTCGTTTTGTTACGTTACGAAATGAAAAAATGAAAACGAAAATGAAAAATTGCTGTTTTGTTAGCATTCATTACAGTTCAATGTATTTGCCGCAACGAAAACGAAACGCACAACAAAATTTGTTTCATTTCATTTTGGAGACAAAATTCATTTTTCGTTTTGTTACGTAACGAAATGAAAAAACAAAAACGAAAATGAAAAATTGCTCGTTTCGTGCCCATCTCTACTGGGTACTCATTTTACTGACCTCAGAAGGCTGGAAGGCTGAATCAACCATGAGCCTGCTACCTGGGATTGAACCCCATGTCGTGAGCACAGTTATAACTGCAGGACAGGCATTGAACCACTGCACCACGAGGCTGATAGCAGTGCCTCATTTGTTTGAAGGCTCCTTTTGTGCTGGAATGTTGGTTTTTCAGGATATGGCAAAGAGAGAGGAACGTAGGCATTGTCTCTAAGTGGGCTTGAGTGGGATACCAAGGGTTCAGGACTTGGTCAAATCCATAGTCAGTGAATCCACAGCATCAGAAAGGATGAACCAAGGGTAACTCTGATAATTAAAGTGAAACTCAAATGAAGAGTTACATATTTACCAACACAATTCAGTTTACATAATGGTTTGCAAGTATAATGTATGCATCTCGGCAGCCAGGCTAAAAACACTTCAAAACCTGTAATTCAACAAAAGCATTGTTCCATGGCATTGAACACGAAAACATTTTTTTTTCACAAACACATCAAAACATTTAGAAATGTCACTATAGGCAGATGCTTACACATTTAGATTAGATAGATAGATAGATAGATAGATAGATAGATAGATAGATAGATAGATAGATAGATAGATAGATAGATAGATAGATAGATAGATAGATAGATAGGGTGGATTAAGTTGATTCAAAAGCAGAGTTACCCAGTAAAGCAGAACAGAAGAAGAAACCAGGAGGCAGAAATTATTTCTTCCTATCCTTATCTAGTTATACTGTAAATTCAAGAACACAATATGCTGTAACAGAGCTGCAACTCCTAGGGGTGGTATTTTTGATTTTGTTTTTAACCACAACATCCAGATGTCTGTTGGAATTGCTCCAGCTAGATTTCTGTGGGTTTTAGCCACCTCTCCCCACCTGCCCCAAGAAGCCTTATCCATATATTTATATATTTTACATAACTCATGCGGTTCTGGATGGGTTGTGGAAATAAAGAAAAGAAAAGAGGATGGAGGACTGCCTTCCTCTATTTTCATCTTTTTAAAATATTTTTCCAAACGGATGCAGTGAGATTCTATTTCCATCTGGAAGTTGAGTCATGGCAACTGGACCTCTTTTTCTTGAGAGATAGAAATGTTTCACTGTTCATAAAAACAGCTTTGTCAGTGTGAATACAGCTAGTGCCAGTCCTCCATCTTATAGTCAGCTTTGATCTCTGTCACCCTGGTCTGAATTAGGCTCATAAGCTAAACAATAGCCTGATTAGGCTTGTTAGGTAGACAACAGTATCCATTAGTATCCATTAGACATGGGCACGACCAGAAAAAATGACGTTTTGAGTTTTCGTTTGTCGGAACGGGTCCGTTTCGGGTCATTTCCGTTTGTCGCGAAATTTTTCAAAAATTTGTCGTTTCGTTTGTCATTTGTCGTTTGTCATTTCCACCACGATTTAGCACGATTTGACTTCCCAGAGCATAGGGGCGTCCCACAATCAGGGCCGGCGCTAGGTGTTTTTGCACCCTAAGCAGCGGGTGGGGGGGCCATGGGCGGGCGGCGGCCGCGGGCGGGCGAGTAGGCGGGCAGTGGTGCAGGCCACAGGCGGGTGGTGGCGCGGTCAGACGGGCGAGTGGGCAGTTAGGATATCACTTAGGATAGACGTTCTGTTCTTGGCTTGCACCCCTGACTCCTCTCTCAAACAACCTATTTTCTCTGTCTCATATGTGTGCATCCTCATCTTTGAAAGAGTGCCCTTTGTCCTTGAAATGGAGGTGTACTGCTGATTCTGGTCCTGAGCTGTTGCCCCTCCTATGTTGGACCACCCTTCTGTTTAATGGCTGTTTCGTTTCTCCAGTGTAGAGGTCTGCACACTTCTCACTGCATTGGACCAAATATACTATATTGTTCCTTTTTTGTGTTGGTATTGTTTTTGTTTTGGTATTTCCATGCTAGATGGATGCATCACTCGTTCAATACGCCACATACTTTATTTAACAACAAAAGCCACTGTGGCCCATTGAATGGTAGATGTGAGACAAAACAGGAAAGCATGCTATAGGTTGATTCCATGTGCTGTCCATGAGGAAGTGCAGCCCGTCAGAGCCCAGCTGAGGAGGAAGTTGTGTGGGGGAAGGGGTGGTACCTCTATCCTATCTCCCTAACCTTCACCTCCACATTTCTCCCTTGTGCCTGCAACTGTCCGTTTCGGGTCATTTCCGTTTGTCGCGAAATTTTTCAAAAATTTGTCGTTTCGTTTGTCATTTGTCGTTTGTCATTTCCACCGCGATTTAGCGCGATTTGACTTCCCAGAGCATAGGGGCGTCCCACAATCAGGGCCGGCGCTAGGTGTTTTTGCACCCTAGGCAGCGGGTGGGGGGGCCATGGGTGGGCGGCGGCCGCGGGCGGGCGAGTAGGCGGGCTGTGGTGCAGGCCACAGGCGGGTGGTGGCGCGGTCAGATGGGCGAGTGGGCAGTTAGGATATCACTTAGGATAGAGGTTCTGTTCTTGGCTTGCACCCCAAATGTGTGTGTGTGCAAGCAAATTGAAGTTGGGAAAATAGAAAATAAATGGTAGTATATAATATATTTTTAAAATAAATCCACACCTCCCACTCCCAATCGAACCTCCCACTTTATCCAATATCAGAAAAAAATCCTCACAAACTGCCAGAGAAGAATCAAAGAATAAACTGCTATTCCCTTCAGCAGACAAAGCTGCAGGGAATCAAAGAAATTATTTTCTAAATTCAATTCCCTCCCTGCCTCCCTAACTTAAATCCTAAAGCCTCCAGCCTCCCTCCTCAATCTCGATCGGATCATACCAGCACCAGCAGCCAGCCCTCCTCCCTCAACCACATCCATACACCCAACTGCGATTTCTGGAAGGTGCCTCGGCTTTTTATGCCCTCCGAGACATCCAGAAGTGTCAATCAAAAACCTGGCGATGCCATTGGTGGAATGGTTCAAAAAATTTGCATGGTCCCATCCCATGCCCAGCCCAAATGGGCAGGTCTAAAAAAATAAAAAATAAAATAAAATAAAATAAAATCAATATGATGTTTTATTGCTATAAAAAACCCACTGCTGCTACTATTACATTCAGGCATTTAAAATAAAAAAATTCACATGTTTCTGTGGTGATTTGGTGTGTTTTTTGACCACGATTTCAAAAGAAAAATTGTGGTCGCCATTTTGGATCCCCCCCAACGCATGGGATGGCGAGACGATGAGGATGACCCCCCCCCAGCCTGGTGCAAGCAGCCCAGGACAGGAGAAGAGGGGGGGAAAGGCCAGGGACCCCCCAGAAACCACCCCTCTGGTAGGTGGCAAAGCCTGAGGCAGGCATATTTTCGCCTGCTTTTTTGGACAGGAGTCGGGGTTATTTTAAAAAACTTTTAAAAACTTTTTCTGTGCTTCGCATTACGCGATCGCCGCAATGCCACAAGCGGAAACGAAAAACCCGACCAAATTTTTCTTTTTTCGGTTTGAGTTCGAGTTCTGACGGCTTAATTATCGTTACCGTTTCCGTTACGTAATGGAAACAATAACCGAAAATGGAAACGACAATTTCGCCGAGTCGTGCCCATGTCTAGTATCCATAGCCTTAAGGTGAACAATGGCCTAAGGTGCTGAAACCTATAAGGAATGGGTCGTTAGCTATGGCCTTGGTGGTGAAGGCTTTTTGATTTGTCTGAGTACTGTTGAAAGTACACCCTGATAAGTAGCAGATAGACTATGCCTGAGCCCCCACCTCTGCTGAGGGAGGGGGTTTCAATGCTCACATGAATGGCTTCCCTGACTCCTCTCTCAAACAACCTATTTTCTCTGTCTCATATGTGTGCATCCTCATCTTTGAAAGAGTGCCCTTTGTCCTTCAAATGGAGGTGTACTGCTGATTCTGGTCCTGAGCTGTTGCCCCTCCTATGTTGGACCACCCTTCTGTTTAATGGCTGTTTCGTTTCTCCAATGTAGAGGTCTGCACACTTCTCACTGCATTGGACCAAATATACTATATTGTTCCTTTTTTGTGTTGGTATTGTTTTTGTTTTGGTATTTCCATGCTAGATGGATGCATCACTCGTTCAATACGCCACATACTTTATTTAACAACAACAAAAGCCACTGTGGCCCATTGAATGGTAGATGTGAGACAAAACAGGAAAGCATGCTATAGGTTGATTCCATGTGCTGTCCATGAGGAAGTGCAGCCCGTCAGAGCCCAGCTGAGGAGGAAGTTGTGTGGGGGAAGGGGTGGTACCTCTATCCTATCTCCCTTACCTTCACCTCCACATTTCTCCCTTGTGCCTGCAACTGTCCTTGGCTGCTGTTGCTGCCACCGCTGCTGCCTCATAAAAGAACTGAGCAAACATTTCTGGGTCCACTTTCAAGTGAACAAACTGGCATTCCGGAAACTTGTGTGGACTAGGGACCTTACAAAATGACACACTGTTTCATCATGTCATAAGGTTACAAAACCTTTCGAAACAAAACACCAGCCAGCGTTTTGTTACAAAGTGAAACAAAACACCATCCCCCCCTACAATGAAACTATTCGTTCTAGAGGAAATGGCAGGGGAGTTTCCTCAAGCTCTCCCCACAGTAACCCCTTGAAATTTGGAAAGGTTTGGTTTCCAGGGAACAGAGTTATTAAGCTCCAAAGGGGGTGCGGGGGTGCTTAATTGAAGATGTGTGGATTGGAGCTTTACCATAGAGAGGGGAAAGCTGCAAATTAACCCTATAATTGGTAAAGCGTGCCGGACACCCTCCTTCAATTAAGCACCCCCACACCTCCTTTGGAGCTTAATAACTCCGTTCCCTGAACCCCAAAACTTTCCAAATTTCAAGGGGTTCCCTAAAATCACTTGCAGAATGTACCTCTTCCATTTGCATATCTCAGATCAGTAATTTTCCATTGCATAGTTTAAAAACAATTTTAAAAAAATATGCAATGGTAAATTACTGATTTGAGGTATGTGCATGGCAGGGGCACCTTCTAAAAGCGATGCTTGGCTTCTATTATACAGGCTGCCTAACACATGCATCCCTAAAAGCCACCCGCAGACCATGCTAGCCAGGAGATTCTGCAAACAATGGTCCAAAAATTATGTTTTTCTCATTTCTAAAAGGTCCCACATATACATGTGTTTGTGTTCCAGCTCTTTAAAGGTGTAAAGGGAAAATTCTTACCCTTCCCCACACTAAGAGCCCTTTTACACGACCCCTAAGATCTGCTGGTAGCTTAAATTCAGATCCACCAGCCAGATATCATGTGGGTTTTGTTCTTCTTCCTGTGTCCCCACCCTTCCGCACTCTGTTGCTTCTGTCTGCAGTGAGGGGAGGGAGGAAAAAATGCAGGAAAAAATGCAGGCTCACCTCCGCTTGCCGTCGGAGCAGCCCCATAGGGATTCCTGTCTGTTAAAGGGGAGGCAGGGACAACAAAAACAAACAGAAGGCGAGGAGCATCCACAGCTTTACAATCCGCATCGGAATTTTTTTTACCTCTGGAGACCAGGTACTTGTAAAGTGTGCTGGGGTGCGCTTAAGTGGGCATGGGCATACTTTATTTTTTTTAAAAGTCCATTGCTGATGGGAAAACAATTTTATGCTCCAGATCTGCAAGTGTTTTGCAGCAGATTTTAGGGGCCATGTAAAAGGACTCTAAGAGTGGGGAAGGCATCATTATTGCTAGCCCATGAGATACTGTGTGCATGTTTTTCTCTCCCATCTTTCTGGTCTATGCATCCCAGTGTTACTGATGCAGTACTCTTAACAGCAAAGCACTTAATCAGTCTGGCATTTGTAGCATAGTGTTCCGATTTTCCATTCGTGGCTGACAGTCAAGTACCTTCTGTTTTTCTATCACATGGTGTTTGCATGTGAGGTTGAAGATGCTACCATTAGTCACTGCCATGGACATTTTTGTCAGCGCAAGAAGACATTTTGGCTTCAGCGTGATTTTTTGTTGGGAGAAAAGTAAACAGCAGAAGTACTACCTATTGATCTGCTCTGCCGAGTTTGTTATAATTCATTTGGCAGCTTAACAAAGCCCAGTGTAGACCAAGATCTAGTTAAAGGGACCATTGATAATGCAAATAAACCAGGCCTCTAGGCAGGATGGATTATATGCATCCATCAGGCTGGTTTACTAAACTCTATCTCACGTCAGTGTGAGCAACAGACAGAATGAGGCTGTTAATGCACCTAGAGCCATGACGTTACAATCTGGAGCTGGTTAGAGGGTAAGATGTTGTGACAAACTGGGGCTTTCACACTCCGGCTGCACTTTAAAAATGTATTGTGTATCTTTGCTGCCACCATCTATTAATAGTTCTTATTCTTATGAATAAAGAGGAACTGATACATGTGTTAACTTTGTGGTGTTTTTTTTCTTTACAACATATATGAATCATTAACGTGCTTAACTGAGTTGAGGTTTGCATTGTTCTTTAGCTGTAGCTTAACCAACAGTTGTACATTCATGTTCTTATGTAGTTGTTACTTGAACAATTACCTAACTATAGCCTACCCAGTCCCTATCTAGTCCCTATCCAGTGCCTAGTTTAACAGTCATCTCCTTATATAGGGCACAACCCTGCCCACAAACTCAGTGATTGGCCACACATCTTGAACATTCATGACCTCATTTTTAAGGTTCCGTCACAGATGTGTCTTACTGATAAGAACAAGAGGTCTACCCTCTTATACTCAAAGATCAGTATACACTAGGACTAGAGATGGGCAGGACTTAGCGGTATTCCCGTTTCCGTTTCCGTTACTCGTATCCGTTACTCTACGGAAACGGTAACGGGAATTACTCCGCCAGAATTCGAGCTCGTACCGATGAACCGATGAACGAACAATTTGGTCTGATTTGTCGTGCTCGTTACTTGCATCGCGGCGATCGCGCAATGCCAAGTGGCACAGAAAAAAAGTTTTTAAAAGTTAAAAAAAAATGATTCCCAGCCCTAAAAGTAGGCGAAAACTGTCTGAGGGCACCTACCAGGCCAGAAGGGTGTTTTATTTGGGGGGGTTCCCCGCCCCCCTCTCCTTGGCTATTGCTACTGCTGCGCTGCTGGTACCAGGCTGGGAGGGCGCATCCATTTGCCATGCAGTGCGGGGGAACCAAAATGGCGACTGCAATTTTTTTTTTGAAATCGTTGCCCAAAACCCCACCAAAGCACCACAGAAACATGCGAAAATTAGCTATTTTAAATGCTTGAATTTTTACAGTAGCAGCAGTGGGTTTTTCTTGCAAAAACCCACTTGATTTTATTTTATTTTATTTTATTTTATTTTATTTTTTTACACCTGCACATTCGCACCTGCACATTCGCCCATGGGAGTGAACCATGCAAATTTTCCACCAATGGCATGGCCACTTGGCCAGGTTGACCACAGAGACTTCTGGGATGTGCCAATCGGGCATAAACAGCCCACTAATCGTAGACCAAACCCGAACCCTAAGCCTAAGCCTAACCCATATGCCAGTACACTGTCCTTCTAAGTGGGTCAGAGAGGCACCCAGAGATGCACCCCAATACTCACCCTAACCTCACCCGTAACTAGCCTAACCCTAGCCCTTGCGCTAACCCATCTTAACCCTAAGCCAGATCTACTTGCATTGCACTACATGCAAGTACGTGAGACACAGCGAGTGCAAAGAGTCTGCCAGTCCGTCACTTGTGGCTCTGGCTGACTCCTGCAGCTCCCTCCAGGAGCCCGCTACCCCCCCCAAACCAGTACTAACGACAACGAAAAAACAAAAAAACGAACCGACTAATTTTTGCAAAATTTCGCGAAAACGGAAACGAGCCGAAACGGACTGCCTCCAACACACGACAACTCGAAAACGTCATTTTCCCTAGTCATGCCCATCTCTAACTAGGACTGCTTGAATACCATCTGCTTGGAATTGTTCCAAATTAATTGTCTTACAAATCACATCCTGCCTTATCTGATCTGCATTCAATAATTTTAAAGAGTGTATACCTATTTGTGTAGAGCAACAGAAAGTCTACATAAGTTCTATAACTGCATAAACATGAACAAGGAGATAGCAGGATTATTAAAAACTAACAAGACTTATTACTCATCGAAGACAATCATTCTGTGATAGAAATTATGGTGTGGAAGGAGAACGTGGAAGAACTGTATGAAGGCAACAGATAGAAAGATTTAATTGTGGTACATCCTTCTGCTGGACCCAAAGTAGAAAAATCTGAAATCCACAAAGCAATGCAGCTAAGAAAAAGTTCATCTTATGGAATCCGTGCTGCTTTCATAGCCGTACTAAAGCAAATAGAAGATGACAAATTGGGTGTTTCGTGAAACTTGCCTGTGATTTATATTCATTGTGTTACTCCAGAATAAAAATCTGAAAGCTTGTGTATATGCCATACCTGTACTCAGAGTAAATCTTTAGCAAAGCATTTGCTGAATCAATGGATATTGTTGTCCGCAGGGTGCAAACAGCAGTACTGTATATGGATTGCCAGGAACAGAGTTACTAGCTGGTGATATAAATGGTACTCATTAAAGGCTATGAAGAAAGTAAGCCTAACATAATTGCAAAGAAGACCGGTTTCCCAGCAATCTGTAGAAAACAGGCAGGCCAAGGGTGAAGGCCCTTTAGATCACTAGCAGAACACAAAGTGAACTTTAATACTATAACTATAAAATGTATTGCTTCCAAAAAGCAAAGGAACACTCACACACACAAAGTGTGGGTCATGCATACTGGGTCTTGCTGAATAATTACAACAGATTACTCTTTTATAGTTCTAAGTGGAAAATGTTATACTGGTCGTGGTCATACCTGAGTTTCCTTCGTATTTAAATTTTCTGCGTATTTTTTTCGGGAGCGGTCATGTGGTTTTTAATGAGCAGTTGGTGTCTTCTCCTCTGTGTTGTACCTTCCTATTCTGGTTCTGTCCTAACCTGTGTACTACACATTTTGTCCTACTTTCTGGCTCCAGTTTCCAAGGCTCCATCTTTTAAGACAGGTAGAAAGGGAAGAAACTGAATTTACTGCATATTTTCAGTGTCCTGTCGTTGCAACAGAAGCAAACAAGTAAGCATTTTTGAGCGAAGTTTCTAAATCTAGCCCCTGGTGGTGGTTTAGGAAACTTCGCTGAAACTGCTGTTCGAGGGGCGTGGTCGGCCAGGAGCAGAATTTGCTTCTCTTCCTGGTTAGCACGTGATCTTTTACTGCGTAGTTCGCCAACGGGAAACTATGCAGAAAACGCAGGCATGACCACAGTCTAAGTGTTTTATCTGTTATAATGCCTCTGTTTGATATGACCCAGTGAATAAAAACTTTTTGGGTCTCCTCCATTATGGACAATTCCACATCCCAAACATTCCAATTACATTTTTAAAACTGAGATATTAATATCTTCTACAGAATTCAGTAAGTCTATTTTAGTCTTCACTCCCTCTGAAACACCAGAGTTCAATACTGATTGCAATTTACTCTACTTGCAGATATCTTCATTGTAGGAAAGAAAGTAAAACCTGATCAACAAACAATTACTGGCAAATGAATAAATTTCCAGTTACTGTACAGTTAGAAACAGGAAGTTTCTAACTAAAGGTATAGTAGCTGTGAAAATTCTGATTAGCAATTTGATTATTTTCACTGGATGGCCTAGAACAGCAACGAGACTTTATCTTTGGGAAGAAATCACTGATCAGTTTCGGGGAAAGGAGAAGGGAAATTCATTTCTTTGAGCAGATAAGCTAAAAAGGAACAGGGAAGCTTTTGGTGGGGAGGGTCTGTGCTAGGCAGAAAGCCCCAGGATGTCAATCCTCCAGGCTTTGTTACACCACTGTCATAATCACAGGGATAGCCCATTAGATGGCTACTGCATTCAATCAGATTTAACGTTTTCCCCAGTTTTTTTTTTACTGTATGTGTTGTAGTATCTAGAACCGGTCTTTCTTGTGGGGGGGGGGAGGACTTAGCGCCACAGTACGTCCTGTGCAGGATTCATTTCCATGTCAGAGGATCTACGTTTGCAAGATTTTAATTAACTTTTTAATTCTCTTATGAAATGGAATGGGGTGTGTGTCAAAGCTTGCAGTGAGGAAGGAATTTATAAGGGTTTATCTCCTGAGAAGCCTAGATAAGTGATTTTCAAAGATTAGGGTACTGGAGTGGATTATCGGTAAGCCTGGCCACTTGGGGACAAACTGAATCAATATATATATATATATATATATATATATATATATATATATATATATATATATATATATATATATATATATATATATATATATATATATATATATATATATATATTGATTCAGGTTGGAAGATGGCTAATTTGGTGCCAAAAACCAAATAACAGTGTAATACCTGGATAGGAACTGATCTTGGTGATTGTCAGTGTGTTATTCATTACGTCCATCAAGGCATTTTTGGTTTGTGTTAAACCTTCAAATTAATGATGTCTCAAAGGAACTGCTATTCACACCTGGCTCAGATCATGCAGTTTAAAATCTATTTCTTCTTTTATTGAACCATCCATCTCTTTGATCTTCCCCTTCTTCCACCTCCCCTAGTTTTTTTATCTCCTCCAGTGGGTCACATCTACTTGTGATGTGTCCAAAGTTCAGTAGTCTCAGTTTAGTCACTTCTGACAAGAGTTCAGGCTTCATTTGACTTCTTTTTGTTTCTTCTGGCTATCTACATTATCTGTATACCCTGCCCACACTGCGCTGAACATATTTGCCATGATATCAGCTGCAAAGAGTTGTTAAATATTGGCATGAAGTGGCACAATGCCAGTTCATGATGGTACATCAGTGTCCATGAACCACAACCTGCACCATTTTTTAAAAAAGCAAACCTGTTTGCAGTTCATTCAGTTCCAATCCATATCTAAAGGAAAGGGGTTTTCTTTGTAGCTCAGCTTAGTCCTTTGAAGACTCCCTACATAAGGGTTGGCTCCACTTGTGGATGATAGGAGAGGCGGAACCGCTTTGCCTGTCCGGGCAAGATAATGCGAGACTAGTTTTGCACATTTTGCATACTGGGATGGGAGGAGGGAGGAGCACTGTTTAAAACAGCCCCCCAGGAGCAAGCCTGTTTTGTCGGGATTGCTCAGAGAGGTAGGGTGTGACTGTGGACTCTAGCGAGGTCCCTCGTGGCACCTGCCATCTTGTGGAGCTCCCAGCTAACCTTCTTACTGTGCACATTGGAAGGACAGTTGGCGAGGGAGGAGGGCTTCACCATTGGCTCCCGTACCAGTGGTGAAGGGCAACCGGGTGGTGCATACAATACCTTAATTCTCCCAGGAAGCACTGGGGGTGGAAATAAGCCCCAGATGGCCTACTCTTCTACTCAACTGGGCCACAGTGGTGGAGGGGAAGAAGAAGAGTCTTGGAGAAAGCCAAGTAAGTGCTGAGGTCCATTCAAGGTGAGCTTTCTGAAGGGATGAAGCAAAAAAAATGCCAAATATGAAAAAAGGCATTCCTTTTTGCTTCATGAAAGCATGTTTTCCCCAAATGCCTACAAAATGAAAGATGAACCAGCACAGTTGGAGGGTGGTAAATGTTCACGATCCATTTCTAGTTGTAATATTAGCTTTTCAAAGTAGCCTTTCTTCCTAGTTCTATTTGGAAATGAACCTTAAACATGACTAGAGAAGGAAACGAATAAAAAAATGGTGATCTGTCATTATTAGTGATTCATCAGGACTGACAAACCGACAAATGAATTTCCAGTGATGCATTGACAAATTGATGAATCAATGAGTCAACGAATTGATTTGTCTTCCCTTTAAAATACTCTAAAGTACCCTAAAATACCCTAAAATAGCCCCCTTGTATCCAGAGACCCCAAATTTGCAAGGATGCATCCTCTGACTCTCTTCTACAGGCCCCTAAAGTTGGATGAGAACTGGCATTGAGACGTCTGAGTTATACACCTGCAAAAAGACCCTCCCGTTAGGAAAATGCCCTTTAGCAACTGGGTTGGGATTGAAGAGGAGAGTCAGAGACAGCTTCTCTGCAAATTTGAAATCTCTAGGTACCTGGGGAGAACTTTCCTAGGGAGAGACTAACTTAGGAATGCATAACTCAGATATCCACACTCCAATAGAGGAGAGTCACAGAAACCTTCCCTCCAAAGTTAGTGTCTCTAGGTGCCTTAGGGGCTATCGTGTAGGCCAATGAATTAATGGGTCAACATTTGCTAAAATTCACCTCTTTGTATTCAATGGGGGAATTTTATATTTGTGATGAATACGAATTGACAAATTTTGAAGACTTGGCCAAATTCATCAGATTTTTTCCCAATTTGTCCCCAGCTCTACTTGTGACTTTCTATGAAGCACAGCTCCCAGAACTGACCAGCCTGCCTGGCCCCTGTCTACATTAACTAGGGAGCTCTATGGGTGTTATAATCCAAAAAAGTAATGAGAGCCAAGCTTGAGTCTTGGAGACAAGCAGACTTTTGATCCATTTTGTTTGACCCCACCACACAAACACTTTTTTCTGCTAGGTTAACTAGAGCATGAAATAGTGACAACTGGGTATCTTTCCAAGGTGGCTATGATTCATTTAAGAAGATACAATGATAATTTGTCAGATCATGGAGGAGAACACAGCTTATCTTTCCCTAGAGGTTTTGTTAAAAGGTACATTGTTTGCACACTGCAGAAAGAACACCAGCTCACTGGAGGGCAATTAGGGGAAATGGAGAAGGGAGAGCTGTCCTATTAAATTCCGTTTGAGAACCACGTAGACATGGGCACGACTCGGCAAAATCCTCATTTCCGTTTCCGTTCGTCGTTTCCGTTACCTAACGAGGAACGATAATGACAATTACTCCGCTCCAGCTCGAACCCGACCCGACAAAGATAAATTGGGTCTGATTTGTCGTTGTCATTCATGGCATCATGGCGATCGCGTGATACCAAGCAAGCAGCACAGAAAAAAAGTTTTAAAAATAAAAAACCCCGATTCCCGACCATAAAAGCAGCCGAAAATATGCCTGCCTCAGTGAGGGCACCTACCAGAGAGGGGTGGTTTCTGGGGGGGTCTCCGGCCTTCTCCCCCTCTCCTGTCCTGGGCTGCTGGTACCAGGCTGGGGGGGGGCATCCTCGTCGTCTCCATTTGCCATGTTTATTTTTAAATCGTGGTCCAAAAACCCACCAAAGCACCACAGAAACATTTGAAAATTAGGTATTTTAACTGCCGGAATTTTTATAGTAGTAGCAGTGGGTTTTTCTTGCAATAAAACATCTCCATTGATTTTATTTTATTTTATTTTATTATTATTTTTACACCTGCGCATGCGCAATGATGGGCTGGCCATGGAATGGGACCATGCAAATTTTTGGACCCATTCCACCAATCGCATGGCCAGGTTTTGACTGAGAATTCTGGGTGTGCCAGAGAGGGCATTAAAAGCCCACAAACTCTAAACCTAACCCTAACCCTAACCCTAACCCAACCCTAACCCATATGCCAGTACGCTGTCCTTCTTAGTGGGTCAGAGGCACCCAGAGGTGCAGCCCACTAACCCACCCTAACCTTAACCATAACCCTAAGCCTAGCCCTTACCCTAACCCCAACCCTAACCCAGATCTGTACACAAGTACACTTTCCTTCTTAGTGGGTCCCAGGCACCCAGAGAGGTGCCTCCCACAGCCCACTATCCCCTACCCCTAACCCATTCCCTAACCTGTACGTCAGTACGCTAGTACGCTCCCCTTCTTAGTGAGTCAAAGTGAGGCCCCCAGAGAGGTGCCTCGCAGAGCCCACTATCCCCTATCCCATTCCCTAACCTGTACGGCAGTACGCTAGTATGCTCCCCTTCTTACTGAGTCAGAGGCACCCAGAGAGGTGCCTCTGCCACCCCACCGTAACATAATGTAATGTATGGTACGCGGCGGCTCCGCGAAACGCTTCCCTTGCTTCCCTTCTTAGTGGGTCAGACTTCAGAGAGGCACCCAGAGAGGTGCCTCCCAGAGCCCACTTACCCCAACCCCAACCCCAACACAAACGACAAACAACAAACGGAAACGACAAATTTTTGAAAATTTCCTCGACAAATGGAAACAACCTGAAACGGACCCGTCCCAAAAAACGACAACTCGAAACGTCATTTTTCCTGGTCGTGCCCATCTCTAGAACCATGCATTAACCCAGTGCTTCTCCCCTCATTTGGGGGAGGAAATCAACAAGGAACGTTTAACCTTAATTCAGCTTTCATTATGTGTTGACAAATCCCAAAGCCAATTTCAGGGCAACTGGCTCAGGAACTTCAGAGCCTTTCAGTTCTTTCTAAGGTGTGTGTAGGAATGATTCCACATAGGCACATCATTGGGTTCAACAAGCCAGGCCTCATGCGACAGCTTCCTTCTGCAAGCATGAGTCCAGACTCTTTTATTAGTTGCAAAAGCAGAGCATCAGAGGTGGGGCGAGAGTCTACGTGTCAAGATGGTGTAGGCTGATTAATTCCTAGGAAGGGCTTATCTGACATAGCAGTGTCACGTAGCAGGGGTCTTGATGAATGACTACCAGACAGCTTGTTATTGCCTATGTACCATCTCATGGCCGTGCTGGATAATGTGGGGGGAAGAGATACAAGCAAGCTTGACTTCCCGTGCCTCAGGTCCCATGGGACCCATTGTTCCCTCATCCGGGGTTTCCCTGCACAGATGGGGTTCAATGCTTCTCAAGTGACCCTGCGCAGGAAGCCGGCTGGGGTGCTTTTTAATCTCTTCCAAGGGGATATCCCTATAGGTGTGCACCAAACAGAGCCCATGGATCTGTGAACCTTCTGGGATGTGTGTGGGACCCATGCAAAGTGAACCGAAAGCCTGGGGACACCTTAAGGAGGTCCAGTTTTATTCCAGTGTGAGCCTTTATGCAGTACAACCCATTCAGGCTGAAAGGGGATATATGAGGCTTAAGAATCTGCCCTCCGATTTCTGGTTTCATTCCTGCTTTGCTCCATTGGATCCTTTTCTCAATTATAATTTCATGAATCACCTTTGAACAACAAGTCCCAAGAAGTACTCTTTCTGAGCTTAGAGTGAATAACAGCACTTAGTGCCATGGGCTAAAGATGGCATGTTCTCATGCATTTCATCAAGTGCGTCCCTATTCATCTCCGTCCCAAACCACTAGCTGGCCTGCTGGGATCATCCCAGAGAAGCTATTGCATCTAGATGTGATGTGCAAAGCAATTATTCAACAACCAGTTGGATGGCCAAAAAAAAAAAAAAAAAAAGATCATTGATTGAAGCCCTGTTGGTAAAGTCAGGCAAACCATTACTTTCAGTCTTCCTCTCCCTGGAAAATGAAGTATCCCAGCTAGAGATGGACACAAAATGAAAAACAACATGCTGTTTCGTCATTTCGTAAGGTTATGAAACATTACAAAATGAAACGAAACACAAGCAAGCATTCCGTCAAGTAACGAAACGAAATGCCATTTTCTGTTTCAGAAATGAAATGTTTTATCCTCCCTTGTCAGAATGTACCAATACCATCCAAGGGAGTCAGGACAGCCGGCTGGAAATTGCAATCTGTGTGCAGAGGGATGGGACCTAGAAATGGATTATGTAGGTGCATAGCCACCAGCCAATCCTCCGTCTTTAAATTTAAATGAAAGCATTTTATGGGGAAAAGAAGCCGAATCTTACCGTATCATCTTGCATGGGAGCTTTCCTAATCACCATCAAATCTTCCTCCTCACTGATATACCTGATATACACAGACCACAATATCTTACTGGTACACCATTCATTTCTACATCCCATTTCTCTGCACACAAATTGCAATTTCCAGCCTGCTGCCCTGACTCTTGAGATACCCACAAAATTGTGTGCCTCTAGGACCCAGGGGGAAGCTGCCTAGTTGCCCTAAGCACATCTGATCTCACCTGATTTTGGAAGCTAAGCAGGGTCAGGCCTGACTAGTACTTGGATGGGTGGGCACCAGGGAATACCAGGTGCTGTAGGTGCCTGGAGTAGGAACTGGCAAAGCCACTGCAGTATTCCTGCCAAGAAAAACTCCATGGACATGGGGTCACGAAAAGTCAGTCACGACTGTAATGACGCAAGAAGAAGAAGAAGAAGAAGAAGAAGAAGAAGAAGAAGAAGAAGAAGAAGAAGAAGAAGGACCCAGAGGAGCAGACCCATATAGTATTTTTATTGTTTCATTTTGCTACAATTTTTATTTAAACATTAACAACAAAACAAAATGAAACAGCAAAGGAAACAAAACAAAACAAAACAAAACAAAATGCTATTTTTTTCTGTTTTGTGCCCATAGCTAATCCCAGCCATGGTTTGGTGCACAGGCACACACACAGCTTGGTGCAGACTCTCATGCCCACTGAGAATCATAGTGGGGTGCTTTATTTACCCAGAAGGAATGGACTGAGAGTTACAACATGGTGTATTGTGTAAACAGGATTTCAGCCAATAAATGCATCGAGTTGAATCCTGCAGAAGTGATTTTCCAGTCTCTTCTTCTGGTGTCACCCTGGAACCACCCTATAACTTGCCTTGGGTGGCACAGGGGGTGGGCATTTAACAACATCAGCCAGACACAGAGATACTTGGTGATCTCAGTTGGGCACAGAGGGGGATTGAACCCATGGTCTCAGGCACTCCAACTCACTAAACTAGACCATCCTCAGAGAGCTCAACTTGGGAATGTGTTAGATGGATGAGCCCACAACCCCCTCGTTGCCAATGTGTACTTGGCAGTGTACTTGGCAGTTCGTGCGGTAAAGATGTTCTGTTGGACGTGAATGCATGAGGCACACTGCTGGGTTGCCTGCATATAAAAGTTTAGAATAATATTGTTGACATTCTTCATTTGTTGCCAACGAAACTCAAGATCTGTTCAGGGAATATATAATGCACATCCATGCTATGTATGAATTAGTCATGAAGCAGTGGCTGATTTAGCAAATTTTATTCTAAATGGAGCATTTACCCTCCTGCAGGATTTTATATTGGTTGTAAGACATGTAGGAACTTCCTTCTCTTGTTTTACTGGAGAGAAAGGCTCTTAATTCTGGCTTATTTTTGAGTTGCATTACATAACATGGTACCATAGGCAAACACATTTTAATATCAGGTGGAGGCAAAGCACATACAGATCAATTTAAAATCCTAAAAGGGAGCAATGGGCAGATAGATAGATAGATAGATAGATAGATAGATAGATAGATAGATAGATAGATAGATAGATAGATAGATAGATAGATAAAGCATGATTCTGCTCAACTCATTTTCCTTCACCCGTCACATTATGAGCTATCCTTCTATCAACCATAGTCACCGGCAGTATCTCGTTTATTTGCAGAAAATATTTATCAGTAAGCCACTTCTGAGTAGTCTCTTTTAAGGAAAATGTCCAACCTTTCAAAACTGCAAATATGGGTCAGCTCAGGAGTACACCTAAGCCATCTCCATGCATGGGTGTTCACAGAGAATGTAAGAGGGCCACCACCACCACCACCCCCAAATCCTAAAAGTATTTATTCCTTTAATGTATACAGATGTATACAGATGGCTGAAAAACCTACTGCTGTAGCATTTCAATGGTAGCTCGAACTGCCGGATGCCTCAGAGGCTTAGTCACCCGGCTGTGGAGACAGAGGTTGGGAGTTTGACAGAGAGACTGGACTCAGTGATCCATAGGGTTGATTTTGTCAAGTAATGTAGTTTTGACAAAATGTCTGTAACAGGGTATTTAACAGAAACATAAAATGGTTTCTGTGTAAAATGCATAGTCATTTACAAGACACAGGTGTATGGAATAATCACATGAAAAGGTCAGAATGATTATGTCCAGGTGCCATGGATAATCCCCTAACACTCGTGTGATTGGTTTAAACTATGTTGCCAATGCTGGCTCTGTGGGCGGTTTGTCCGCCCGACGGAAGCCTTCTTGCCCTCTCGCGAGAGAGGCGAGAGAGGAAGGATGCCGGAGAGCGTCCAGATAGGAGAGGGAGCGCCCTATAAGAGGGCTGCTCTGACCCCCTCCAACAGGCAGACAATGTTGGCGTTCGGCGGAGGAAGACCTGCCGGACGCTATAGGGAGGCCGCCATCTCGGGTTGCTCCACGTGGCAGTAGCCATTTTGTTGGCTGGTGCGGAGTGGCTCCGAGTGGCAGCAAAGATCCGGTGGAGCACCGAGGGACCTAGGGGCTGCCGAGGCGGGTGGCATCTGTGCTGAGGCGGGCACCCGGCCCTCGGGAAGGCGATCGCAAGAGGCAGGGGGTTGGCATCTCCCCCCGCCCACGTGAGAGAGAGCCGAAAGGCCTCATACCGGCCAGTGGCTGGTTGTTTTGGGCCCAGGGAGGTTGCCGCTTGGCGGGCCGCGACCGGGAGGGGGGCCGCTGTGGGTCCGGGGAACCGGGGCGTGGCGTGCGCGGCCGTGAAGTCTGGTGGCATGCTTTGGGTCGTGGGACGTTGCGCGGAATCCTTTCTCGAGCGGGGAGCCCGAAGAGCTGGTGGGGGCGGCCCCGTAGGCTGTGGGGGGTGGGTTCCCGCGCTATGCTTCACCCGATCCCACCCCACCCTTCCTGTGGCTGTGGGCCAGTGAGGGCTGCACACCCAGGGAGCTGCATGCTGTGCGCCTCCTGTCGCCCCCCTCCCACAGGCCTCGTTTCCAGCCTCTAGAGTTGTGTGGTCCACTATGATACCCCGCCAATCTTGGAGGGCTGATTGTGATCCCCAAACGTTGAACCGCTCCCAGAGGGGAGTGAATCAAGAGGTATGCAGGGCGGTTTGCCTGGAGTTTGGGGCAGTGGTGGGCCACCCTGAGTTTCATGTATGCAGGACAGAGCTCTACAGGCCGGACGGAGTGCACCTGTCAGATGCGGGGATGGAGCTGTTTCTGTGTGATGTTCAGAGGGGCCTGGTAGCTGAGCTGGCCATGTTGGATGAGTAACCGGGGCCATAGCAAGGCTAGGCCCACAGTTGTGGTGGCTGAAGTAGATGGAGGGCAGCGGTGAGTATGCAACTAACATCTGTCCCCAAGTACCCATAACCACGGCATTGCGGATCAGGAAGTCTCGGTGCCGGGTCGGATACGAGGGGACGCCTCTCCTGCATTGGGCATTACCCAGATTTGGCTATTGGATGCAGGAGAGGGGTAACAACATCAACTGGCCTGGTGGGTGCAATCAGCTGACTGTACCACGTAGGGGTTATCTCTCGCCCGATGCTGCCCGGTTGGAGGGGTCCCGGGTGACCCCAGGGTTCCAACCACGTTTGCTGATGCCAGGCCCCTCCTGTTATGATGTTATTGTGTTGTGTTAATAAAGTGTGGCCCAGTTTACCCCATATTCCTGACTCGTCTCGTCATTTCGAGTGGGAGGGCAATGTGTATAAAAGGCAGCATTGAAATCCATTTACTTTGGGACCACTTTTTGGTGAGATAGCAGTTTCCCACTAATCTACATATGCTGTGTGTCTTATCTTGATGTATATTGTGTAAATATGCAATACAGTGGTACCTGGTATAAAGGAATTAATTCATTCCAAATGAAATTCTGTTAAGCAAATGTTCCTTTATACAAATTTCCCATAGGAATACATTGAAAACAGAGTAATCCGTAATTGCGACCATTTTTATGTTGTGTGGATTCGCCCCTTAGACGATCCTGTTAAGCAAATTTCCCCTATCTCAGGAACGTTTTATGTTGTACAGATTTTATGTTATAGAAACCGTTTGTTATACGAGGATCCACTGTGTAAGCTTTTAGGCAAAGTTCCTTAGTCTCCCAACTCCAATCTGTATTTTTGCAATTATCTTTCCACATCACTGTGCAACTCTGAAAGTTTCTAAACCACATTTAAACCCCATTCATTTATTGTAACAGATTTCAACTCAGCAGTTCTAAAATTATTGTTGTTATAAAGTGATTATCGCATCAGCCGCAGCGCTCCCCCACCCGTCCAGAAATTAAACATTTCTGATTCGTCTCCAAAAGGCTTCGAGGCTCCCCTATAGTAATTTTCAGTCTGCCCAGAAAGCACCTTGGATACGTCCTTTTGATTTCAGATTAAAAGATGTGGGAGAGACATGCCCCCCCCCCACAAGCCTAGACCATTCTATATAAATGTCTAACACTTCTCCATGGGAGAAAGGTCTCCATTTGGGAAAACCTCCTTCATCCAGTTCAGTCATAAATGAGCCTGCTTCTCTTTTCTTTCCAAGGTCTTGACTCTTGAGCAATTTACTATATCAAACATCACTATCCAAATCAATGCCATCCATAGCTGTCAAGTGTTCCCCATGGCTGCCTGGGACTGGGAGTGTTGCGTTACGAATCACACGGACACAGAGTTTTGGGGTGCAATCATCTGGTGCTCAGGCAGCATTCCTGTTCGTCTCTCTGTCAGGGTCCATGGATGTCTGTGTGATGTATGAATGTGTGGAGGCATGCGTGTGTGTGAGTGTGTGATGATGATTCGTGTGATGATTCTTGTGAGGATTCTGCTACTGCCTGAGCGACCAGTGTTTTATTAGTCAGAGAGAACAATAGATACAGGAGGACGTTTCTTGGTGAGAGGGGAATGCATGCCTTATCTGTGAGACCATACACAGTAAATACATACACAATGGCAGAGGAAATACATTCCATAGGTGGGAGGGAAAAGGCTCCCTAGCTAGTGAGGGATTATTGATAAGGACAGGAAGAGCTTTTCTTGGCCTGAGCAGATGTATCCTGATATCCTGTTTATCTGCCATCCTGTTTGCTCTGGCCTTCTTGCCTACATCAGCACATCCTGGTATCTGCTTCGGTCCTGGGGACTGCTGGGAAATAACAGGTCAAGCAGCCCTCCTAAGCCTTCAGTTTCCTTTGTGCTTGACCAATGTTGGGGCTCAGAAATATGGGCAATGGTATTACCACATGGGAGTTCCAGGGAAGTGGAGCACTGGCAGCCAGTCCCTTCGACTAGGGGGTAGAGCCCCATTTGCATACAGGGTTCCCAGAATCCCTTGCAGTGGCTTCAAAATGCTCACTGTGACCTAGGTATCTCGGCTTTCTAGGGGGATATATATACCAATCCAGAAAGCTGGTGGCATGTGGCTTAGGAGTTGTGCAGGGAGAAGAGCTCAGCCACCCGCCGCCGGAAATGTGGGACATTTCAGGGGAAAGTAATTTTTGTGATGATGGCGGGAAAGAGTGATTGATCCATGAATGTCCTGCCAAAAATGTGACACTTGACAGGTCTGATGCCATCCCATCTTCCCAAACGTCAGCTGAGACTGGAATGGATGTTGCAGTGACTACTGCCCAATTAATCTCCCTTTCAGGGGTCTCTGTAGGCCCATTTCACAGATGCCATGCTGTAGAAATGAGGTTTTCCTAACAATCAAGATCAGTAGGATAAAACTGGCCACAAGGGGCAGCATGATAAAAAATAAAACTCAATAATTCTTTATCACTCAACTGAGGTCCGTGCGAGTTTTGGGCACAGGACCTTTTGTGTCAACTACAACCATTATGCAATCTTTCTTGTGGTCTGCAGGGTAGAGGGAGGCAAAAACCTATGAGAAGACAAAGGTCCTAGAGGGAAAAATGTATTGTTTCAACAAAGGACACCTCCAAGATGTTGGCAAAAACAACCTGAACAAAGAATCAATACAATAGAAGCAATGAAAGTTTAGTGATCCTCAGGGGGATGAGGAGAATAAATTTTTGCACCGTTAAGTGAGTGGACAAAATGGTAAGTTAAGAGAAATGTATTAACTTTCAAATGTGCCAGGAGAAAAGGAGCAAGAACAGCCACTTTCTTGAAATTGAACACACAGTCTTATGCAAAAGAAACATTCTACACTTAATTTTATCTGGCAAATCATGACTCATATACCCCTTAATTTTTCCTCATGATGTACTGCTTAATTCTCCGCTGACTTGATTATCCTTTTTTCTACCTTTCCCAGACTTTTCTGAGAGACGCGTTGGAACCACAAGTAGCATCCCAAATGTTGCTGAATAATAAACACGGCTCTGTTGACCATTATAATTCCAGCTCTTTCCCACCAATTATTCAAAACACAATCTGCCTGGGCTTGAAACATCTTGATTAATTTAACACCAGGCACAAAGCTGGCCTCAGTCTGGCTCGAGTTTGTCAATATGACGTGTGGGTAATTATTACTGCATGAAAGTGCAGCAGGGATATTGTGCTAGCAGAGTATTCCACAAGGCAATTCTAAAAATAGGGGGAGCCCAAATGAAAAAATAGTAACTTGGAAACTGGGCTTCAGATCAGCACCAGTTTTGGTACATTTGTAGCAGGTTTGTGCCATATTTCAGGAAGTTTCGGAAATGGTTTTCAAGTTATGATGTGAAAGTAAAACTGCCCCTCCCCTCCAAGTCAGACATGTGTAGCCTTAAGTGTCCCCATATTCTATTTTATTTATTTAGTCCATTTATATCCCACCCATCTAGTGAAAAAGTATGCCTCTGGGTGGCTAGCAAAAGTTAAAACACAACTACCTGTCCCTGCCCACAAGGATGTAAACAAAGGGAACCAATTAATGTATTATCGAACCAATAAACATTAATAAACCAGGATGGTAAGAAACCAGGATGGCAAATTTTAAACAGATCACATAAATGAAAAATACAGCTCTTGCTTATTTTGACAGCGAATGGTTGGCCACACATGCTCTTTTTATTTGGAATAATCCAGGCTGCAGGGGCTGAAATACTTATCCTCAAAAAAGGAGTTTCAAAAAGAAAAGAAAAAACTGCCACTTTGTTGTAAGATTGAGCATGCATAGTATAGGCTAGCCAGCAAGAGCTTCATGAAATGAAACACTGCATACATTCATAGGCAGGGAAGGGATATATTCAGAGATAAATATATTCATCCCTCCACTACTTCACACCTCCACCACCAAGGCCATAGCTAACAACCAATACTTTATGGGTTTCAGCACCTTAGGCCATTTTCCACTTAATGGGCTATCAAGGCTATTGTCCACCTAAAGAGCCTACTAAGGCCTTTGTTCATCTTATGAGCCTATTTCAGACCAGGGTGACATGAAGTCAAAGTGAACTATAAAATGGAGGATTCACTACTAGCTTTTCTCAGACTGACAAAGCTGTTTGGATGAGCAGTGAAATGTTTCAATCTCTCTCTCTCTCAAAAAAAAAAAAAAGAAAAAAGAAAAAAAAAGAAAAAGAAGTCCAGTTGTCATGACTCAACTTCAACTTCTTTTCCTACTGCATCTCTCCATTTTCCCAGGATGAATATTGTATTTTCTTTTATTGTGCAAGGTAAGATTTACTCATTTTGCTCTAGTATCTCACTACCATTTCGCCCCTAAGCATTTTGATACCCCAAAAGCTTGTTGAGAATCATAGAGTTGGAAGACACCTCAAGGGCCATCTAGTCCAACCCCCTGCCATGCAGGAACCCCATCACAATATTTCCGACAGGTGACCATCCTGCCTCTGCTTAAAAACCTCCAAAGAAGGAGAGTCCACCACCCTTTGTGGCAGCATATTCCACTGCCGAACAGCTCGAACTGTCATGAAGTTCTTCCTAATGTTCAAATGGAATCTCTTTTCCTGTAGTTTGAAACCATTGCCCCGAGTCCTCACCTCTGAAGCTATGGAAAACAAACCTTTTCCCTCTTCAATATGACATCCTTTCAAATATTTAAACATAGCTATCATATCCCCCCTCAGCCTGCTTTTAGAGAGGCTAAACATTCCAGTTCCCTAAGCCATTCCTCATAAGACATTTCCTCCAGACTCTCAACCATCCTGGTCGCCCTCCTCTGCACCTGCTCGAGGTTGTCAACATCCTTTTTAAACTGAGGCGCACAGAACTGGACACAGTACGCCAGGTGGGGTCTGACCAGAGCAGAATAGAGTGCTACTATCACTTCCCTTGATCTAGACACTATGGTTCTGTTGATGCGCCAACAATTGTTTTGTGTTTCAGAGAGAAGTGGTTCATTGATGAAACAGCACCAAAAATTGTTTTGTGTTTCAGAGAGAAGTGGTTCATTGATGAAAAACAGAGTGAAGTTCTGGGATTATCCCTTGTTTGATGTCTTTTTGTGAATGCAAGTGACACGATAGGGCATCCTGAGGTAGACCATTGTGAATGCTGACATAGGTGTCATCAATAGAGATGGGCACGACTAGAAATTTTTTTTTCGAGTTGTCATTTTTCGGGACGGGTCCGTTTCGGGTCGTTTCCGTTTTTCGTGAAATTTTTAAAAAAATTGTCGTTTTGTCGTGTCGTTTGTCATTTGTCGTTACCGCCACCGCGATTTCGCGTGATTTGACGTCCCAGCGAGTGGCGTCCCGCTGGCGCTAGGTGTTTTTGTGCCCTAGGCGGCGGGCGGGGTGGCGGGGTGGGGCATGGGCGGGCGGCGGCAGCGGCAGGGGGGAGGGGTGGGTGCACGGGCGGCGGGTGCGGGTCCCGCAATGACCCAAAGCAGGCGGATAACACTTTAAACTGACTTGCTGCACAAGACTGCATCGAATAAAGCAATTGCAATTTTTGCAAACAAAGTGGGCAGTGCACCCACAGCAGAGCTGCAGGCAGGGTATGAAAGGACCTTGGCTTGCCACCAAGCAAATGAAATTTTTAAAATAAATCTACACCTCCCCTCCCACTCAAACCTCCCCCCCCTTTGAAGCACTATCAGAAAAGAAATCCTAACAAACTGCAGGAGAATAAAAAAGAATCAACTGCATTGCTATTCCCCACAGCAGACAGAGAATGAAAGGAATTATTATTATTTCCTAAAAATTCAATTGAATCAATTCCCTCCCTCCCTGCCTAACTGAAATCTAAAGGCTCCACGAAATCGAAACTAGTCTAGCACAGCAGCCAGCTACACACAGCCCTCTCCCACCCACATCCAAGCCCGGATTGCGACTCTTCTGGGAGTGCCTCGCCTTTTTATGCCCTCTTGCACATCCAGAAGTGTCAGCCAAAACCTGGCCATGCGATTGGTAGAATGGGTCCAAAAATTTGCATGGTCCCATCCCATGGCCAATCCGTCATTGCGCAGGTGTAAAAAAATAAAAATAAAAATAAAATAAAATAAAATCAGTGCGACCTTTTACTGTTATAAAAACCCACTGCTGCTACTGTAAAAATTCAAGCATTTAAAATAGCTAATTTTCACATGTTTCTGTGGTGCTTTGGTGGTTTTTTGGACCACGATTTCAAAAAAAATTGCGGACGCCATTTTTGATCCCCCCGCACCGCATGGCAAATGGAGACGCCGAGGATGCCCCCTCCCAGCCCGGTACCAGCAGCCCAGGACAGGAGGGGGGGAGGCTGGGGACCTCCCCCCCCAGAACCCACCCCTTTGGTAGGTGCCCTCAGGCAGGCATATTTTCGCCTGCTTTTTTGGCCGGGAATCGGGTTTTTTTATTTTTAAAACTTTTTTTCTGTGCCGCTTGGCATTGCGCGATCGCCGCACGATGCCAGGAACGACAATGACAAATCAGACCCAATTTTTCTTTTTTCGGTTCGAGTTCGAGTTCTGACAGCTTAATTGTCATTACCGTTTCCGTTACGTAACAGAAACGATATCCAAAAACAGAAATGACAATTTCGCCTAGTCGTGCCCATGTTTAGTCATCAACATTCAGGCTGTCCTTTGCTATGTAAAGTTTAGCAACCTTTCTTCAGCTAGCACGATGAGCATGATATTGTGCAACAATGTTGGACCACTTCCTGGAATTCTGAATTACAAGTACAGAAGCACAATATTCCACATTCATAAACTAGAGGATTTTTGAAGAATTGAATAGTTCTGAAATGGTATTGAAATAATTGGCTTGCATTATGCAAAACATTGCAATGTGTTAATGTGACCGGTAGGTGACATTTGGTAACATAGCAAATTACTGTACCTGTCACTAACTATTTTGATTACTTACAGCCTCTACAACCGGCTTATGCAAAAGATGTATGTATCAAATTAGTCAAAATAAGGCTATTACCTGGTATAGTACAAAGTTGTAAGGATATTTTACAAGGCCGGTATTTTGCAATTCCAGTAAAAGCAAGAAATTTATTTTAAAACATATTTTGAACATTTATAGAGCCCTGAGACTTACTGACCCAGCAAAATGATAGTGTTGAGATTGGGAGGGAGAAATAAGCAGTCATTTAATTTAGTTACTATATCTTTTTATTACTTTTGTTGAGAACCTGAAATACAGAAGTACCCCCATATCTGCTGATTCAGCGTTCAGTGATACAGCATCAGCTGATTCAGTAATTCACGGTCGGCTATCCAAATATAGTTAAATAATTATTCAATAAAACACTGTTGAAAAAGGAAGCCACAAAGTCAACTGCTATCACAAATAGCAGCTACTACTGGTTTGGGGGGAGTGTTGACAGGGTGTTCGCTCTTTTCCACAGATTTTGGTATCCACTAGGTGAACCCCAGAACCAATTCCCCATGGATATGGGGGAACTACTGTGTACTTCAATAATGTTCCCATTAAGTTTCAAAATTCCATGAGGCAAACAATGAGATAAAGATATTTTTCAACCATAATTTTGGCCTTGATAAATGAGCTGCATAATTTGCTTGCTTGCTTGCTTGCTTGCTTGCTTGCTTCCTTCCTTCCTTGCTTCCTTCCTTCCTTGTTTCTTTCTGTCTGTCTGTCTGTCTGTCTGTCTGTCTGTCTGTCTGTCTTTCTTTCTTTCTTTCTTTCTTTCTTTCTTTCTTTCTTTCTTTCTTTTCTTTCTTTCTTTCTTTCTTTCTTTCTTTCTTTCTTTTTCTTCCTTCCTTCCTTCCTTCCTTCTTTGCTTGCTTGCTTGCTTCCTTCCTCCCTCCCTCCCTCATTCCCTTCTTTCCTTCTTTCCTTCTTTCCTTCTTTCCTTCTTTCCTTCCTTCCTTCCTTCCTTCCTCCCTCCCTTCCTTCCTGATGAACATGACAAGCCCCTGAATCTATTGCTTCAGCCCATTTTTTCCCACACCATTTCTTTGAAACCTCTTTTCGCAGTCACTTCCTGGATTATTTTTTTAATGAGAATCTCATTTCTCAGAAGCAACCCAATTTCTCCATTCTTCTGTGTATTAACCACCAGCTTGTTTTGGTGGAATACTAGGTTTTGCGGGGCTTTTTTTATCACTTACTTTCCACTGTGCACAGCATGTGGCTTGGGGAGGCTACATATTAACAGGATGAATCACCTAAGTGCACTACATTATTATTACATTCTCGATTTCCAGCTTATGTTTTAGTGGAGGAATCATAACAAAACAAAAAAAAAACAAAAAAAACCAACAATCCCAAGCTTCCAATCTATTTTTCCTGATCTTGAACATGACACTGAGAGGTACAGTTCTTCCACTGTGGGAGCTAATGCCACATCTCATTATAGCTGACATTTGAGACCAATGGATTATACTTAAAGGCAAGTACCCACTCTTGCATGAATCAGATCAGAGAGGTAGGTGCATTCACAGTATGTCTGAACATATTTAAGTGCCATCTCCAACCAAACCCATTATTGTAAATAATGGAGCTCCCTCTAGAATGTGTATAGATTAGAATTACAGAAATCAAGAGCTGTGAAGAGTGATGAATATAATGATAACTACAGTGGTACCTTGTATAAAGGAATTAATTCATTCCAAATGTCTGTGAAGATTCTGAGTCATCCTGGTAAGTTTTTCTGGAAGTTAAGTCATGGCTACTGGACTTCTTTTTTTGAGAGATAGAAACGTTTCGCTGTAGCAGCGAAACGTTTCTATCTCTCAAAAAAGAAGTCCAGTAGCCATGACTCAACTTCCAGATTCGTTCCAAATGGAATTATGTTCAGCAAATTTTCCTTTATACAAATTTCCCATAGGAATGCATTGAAAACAGAGTGATCCCATTTTTATGTTGTACAAATTTGTCCCATAGGCGATTAAGTTAAGCAAATTTCACCTATCTCTGGAATTTTTTATGTTGTACAAATTTTATGTAATACAAACCGTTTGTTATACAAGGGTCCACTGTATATACTTTTTAATGGATCTATCAGTGACACTGGTATGTTTCCAAAAGGCTTCTTTCCTAGATGGTGGTGAGCTCAGGATCTCATCTGCAGACACAAAAAGATACATTTCTTCCAATGAGAAACTGTACTATATAAGAAATGGAGTAGAGGAGTTTCAGTGAATGCCCCATAGATCAGTAGTAAAGCTACTCAGAACATCTCTGGTTCACATATCAGCATCTCTAGATAGAGTAAGTGGGAGGAAATCCACCCTAAATCCCAGAAATGCCATTGCATGTCAGTAGAGATGGGCACGACTCATCGAAATTTTTGTTTTTGTTTTCGTTTTTTCGTTTCGTTTCGCAACGAAAATGAAAACGAAAAAAATTTCAGAAGCAAAACGACAACGGAAACAAAACGAAAAAATTTGCCGTGTTTTTCGTTTTCATTACGGCAGACACATTGCATTGAAAAGAATGCTAACGAAACGAAAATTTTTCATTTTCGTTTATGTTTTTTCATTTCGTTTTGTACGAAAACGAAAACGAAAAATGTGCAAGAAAAACCCTCAAAAAATGAAAACGAACCAAAACGGACCCCCTAAACGAAAAACGAAAAACGAAAAATTATTTTTTTGAGTCGTGCCCATCTCTACATGTCAGCATAAAGAGCTCAGTGCAGCACGGCTGTTGTGCAGTTTAAGGTAACTTCCCATCTCCCACAGTCAGGTCTTCCAAGGCTGTTAATACAGTAGAACCACCATATCAGCTGATTCATTTATCTGCTGCTTGAACTTACTAAAATAAAAAAAAAACCAGATATGCATTTTATACCTATTTCAAGGGTGTATTTACCCAGATCTGGCCACTAGAAATTGAGACCATGTAATGTATAGCATTTGATACTTACTCATTTTTCAGCATCTGTAGGGGCTTTCAATCTACCCCTGTGGCTAATGATGTCCTACTGTACAGTAGGACCCCCGTATCCACTGATAAATAAATAATTCAGCAGCCGCAAAGCAAGCTACTGTCACAAAGAGCAGCTGTAAAGCAAGCTACCATCATAAAACAGCAGCCGTAAAACAAGATACTGTCACAGCTGTAAATCAAGCTACTGTTGCAAAACAGCAGCTCTAAAGCAAGTTACTATCACAAAACAGCAGTTTTGGGGACATTTTGACGTTCTCTCTTATCCACAGTTTTCATTCTCCACAGGAAGGCTTGGAACCAACCCCCAGTGGATACTGGGGTCCTACTGTATTTGCTTGGTTCATTTACTTCATACAGGTTGCTGCATCAGCTGCAGCAAATGTGGAGATTCTTTTATTGCAGCAGTGAAGCGGAGGATTGGGGTTTTCCCAAATGTACTTTTTAAAGCATAATTGCGACCCCCCTCTACTTAAACTTAGCCTCGCTTAGGTAAAAAATTGAGCAACATTAAACCATGGGAGTGGAGAAGGGGAGAGCATGGAAAAGTTATTTTTGATTACATCTCCAAGAATTCCCCACCTGGCATGGCTAGTGGAGAATTCTGTCATCTGCAGCTTTAAAAAAAGCAACACGAGCACGCTAGAGAATGACGAAATTGTGTGCTTTTGTCATTTGAAACTGATGACATATTGCCTTTTCTGAAGCTGGATTATGCAAATTTGTCCAAATATGCATCACACATTTAGGCACCCTCCATAAGAAGAAAAGATGTGCAATCCCCTCAAATTTCAATTTAATCCCCTCAACTCAAATTGTACTCTGTACTCTGGTTTTTGTACTATATTCAACTTTTCCCTTTATTTGCCCATTAGATGATTTTGAACATGAGAAACAGAAAAACCACCAGTTAATGGTATCAGCTGCACTTTTTCAGTTCACAAAGATGGATGATATTGCATATTCCATTGTGGTCCAGTCCAGTCCAGGACCCTCCTGACACAGTGGTTATACTGTAGTTCTGCAGTGAAGACTGTCACCATGACCCGAGTTTGATCCCAGATAACTGGCTTGAATCTTTGTTGTTGTTGTTGTTGTTGTTGTTGTTGTTGTTCAGTCGTTCAGTCGTGTCCGACTCTTCGTGACCCCATGGACCAGAGCTCGCCAGGCCTTCCTATCCTCCACTGCCTCCCGGAGTTTTGTCAAATTCATTTTGGTTGCATCGATGACACCGTCCAACCATCTCATTCTCTGTCGTCCTCTTTTCCTTTTGCCTTCGATTTTTCCCAGCATCAGGGCCTTTTCCAGGGAGTCCTCTCTTCTCATGAGGTGGCCAAAGTACTGGAGCCTCAGCTTCAAAATCTGTCCTTCCAGTGAACATTCGGGGTTGATTTCTTTCAGAATGGATAGGTTTGATCTCCTTGCAGTCCAGGGGACTCTCAAGACTCTCCTCCAGCACCACAGCTCAAAAGCATCAATTCTGCGGCGATCAGCATTCTTTATAGTCCAGCTCTCACTTCCATACATCACTACTGGAAAAACCATAGCTTTAACCATCCTGACCTTAGTTGGCAAAGTGATGTCTCTGCTCTTTAGGATGCTATCTAGGTTTGCCATTGCTTTCCTCCCAAGAAGCAGGCGTCTTTTTATTTCGTTGCTGCAGTCGCCATCTGCAGTGATCAAGGAGCCCAAGAAAATAAACTCTGTCATTGCCTCCATTTCTTCCCCTTCTATTTGCCAGGAGGTGATGGGACCAGTGGCCATGATCTTCGTTTTTTTATGTTGAGCTTCAGCCCATTTTTTCACTCTCCTCTTTCACCCTCATTAAGAGGTTCTTTAATTCTTCCTCACTCTCTGCTATTAGAGTAGTATCATCTGCGTATCTGAGGTTGTTGATATTTCTTCCGGCAATCTTAATTCCGGCTTGTGATTCATCCAGACCGGCCTTTCTCATGATGTACTCTGCATATAAGTTAAATAGGCAAGGTGACAGTTAGAGATGGGCACGACTTAGCGGTATTCCCGTTTCCGTTTCCGTTACTCGGTTCTGTTACTCTACGGAAACGGTAACGGGAATTACTCTGCCAGACTTCGAGCTCGAACCGAAATACAAACAATTTTGGTCTGATTTGTCGTGCTCGTTCCTTGCATTGCGCGATCGCGCGATGCCACGCGGCACAGAAAAAAGTTTTTAAAAGTTAAACAAACCCGGTTCCCGACAAAAAAGCAGGCGGAAAAATGCCTGCCGTGCCTCAGGGCACCTACCAGAGGGGTTGTTTCTGGAGGTCCCCGGCCTCCCCCCATCCCCCGTCCTGGGCTGCTCTGGTGGGACTCGCCGCAGGCTCGCAGCCAGCAAAAAGCCCAGTCTCGCCGCTGGCCGCCGCAATTAAAGCGCAAGCAAGCGGCACAGATGGCACAGGAAAAAACTTTTAAACTCTCCCCCCACCCATTCCCGGGCCAAAAAAGCAGGCGGAAAAATGCCTGCTTGACTAAGGGCGCAGGGCACCTACCGGAGGGGTGGTTTCTGGAGGGGGGGGTCCCGCCTCCCCCCCCGTCCTGGGCAGCCGGACTCGCCATGCCATGTGGTGCGGGCGGGGGATCCAAAATGGGGCAGCGAATGCAATATTGTTTTTGAAATCGTGGTCCAAAAACACACAAGCACAACAGAAACACGCGAAAATTTATAAACTGCCAAATTTTTCACAGTAGCAGTGGGTTTTTCTTGCAACAAAATGTCTCTCCTCTCCTCCTCTGTCCTCCATTGATTTTATTTTATTTTATTTTATTTACACCTGTGCAATGATGGGCTGGCCGAGTGGCCAGCCATGTGGGAGTGGATGACCATGCAAATTTTTGGAGCCATCCCACCAATCGCATGGCCACTTGGCCACGGAGACTTCTGGGATGTGCCAAAAAGCCCCCTAAAACCTGCCCTAGCCCCCTAACCCTAACCCTAACCCTTGACTCCAGTCCTTACCCATACGTCACAGACTGTCTTCTTAGTGGGTCAGAGAGGCACCCAGAGGTGCAACCCACTAGCCCACCGTAACCTTACCCGTTACTAGCCTAACCCTAGCCCTTGCACTAACCCACCTTAACCCTAAGCCAGATCTACTTGCATTGCACTACACGCAAGTACAATTCCCTTCTGTGTGAGACATGGCGGTGCGAGAGCCTTAGGCATCACTTCACCCTATGGCTCTGGGTTCACTCACTGGTCTCACTGTCTGCAACTGGTATGCATATCCATATGGCTATGCATGGCATTTTGCAGCAGGCGGCAGCAGGTGAGGAGTGGAGACCCCCATGTTGAGGGGTCTCTTGGAGCCTGCTTCCCCTTCCTAGTGGGTGAGGATAGGAGGCACCCACGGGTGCCTCCAGGAGCCCGCTTTCCCTTTATAGCGGGCCAGAAGAGGCACCCACCCCACAGAGGTGCCTCCAGGAGCCCGCTACCCCCCCAAAACCAGTACTAACGAAAACAAAAAAAAACAAAAAAACAAACCGACTAATTTTTGTGAATTTTCGTGAAAAATGGAAACGACCCAAAACGGAACCGGCCCGACTAACGACAACTCGAAAAAAAATTTTTTTCAAGTCGTGCCCATCTCTAGTGACAGTATACAGCCTTGTCGTACTCCTTTCCCAATTCTAAACCAGTCAGTTGTTCCATATCCAGTTCTGACGGTTGCTGCTTGTCCCACATATAGATTTCTTAGGAGACAGATAAGGTGGTCAGGCACTCCCATTCCTTTAAGGACTTGCCATAGTTTGTTGTGGTCTACACAGTTGAAGGCTTTGGCATAGTCAATGAAGCAGAAGTAGATGTTTTTCTGGAACTCTCTGGCTTTCTCCATAATCCAGCGCATGTTGGCGATTTGATCTCTAGTTCCTCTGCCCCTTCGAAATCGAGCTTGTAGTTCTGGAAGTTCTCTTTCCACATACTGCTGAAGCCTGCCTTGTAGAATTTTGAGCATAACCTTGCTAGCATGTGAAATGAGTGCAATTGTGCAATAGTTGGAGCATTCTTTGGCGTTTCCTTTCTTTGGGATTGGGATGTAGACCAATCTTTTCCAGTCCTCTGGCCACTGCTGGGTTTTCCAAATTTGCTGGCATATCTTATGCAGCACCTTTACAGCATCCTCTTTTAAGGTTTTAAAGAGTTCAATTGGAATGCCGTCACCTCCACTGGCCTTGTTGTTTGCAATGCTTTCTAAGGCCCACTTGACTTCACTTTCCAGGATGTCTGGCTCCAGGTCAGCAATTACGCTATCTTGGTTATCAGGGACATCCACATCTTTCTGATATAATTCTTCTGTATATTCTTGCCATCTCTTCTTGATCTCTTCTGCTTCAGTTAGGTCCCTACCATTTTTGTCCTTTATCATATCCATCTTTGCACGAAATGCCCCTTTAATATCTCCAATTTTCTTGAACAGATCTCTGGTTGTTCCTTTTCTGTTGTTTTCCTCTATTTCTTTGCACTGTTCATTCAAGAAGGCCGCCCTGTCTCTCCTTGCTATTCTTTGGAAGTCTGCATTCAATTTTCTGTATCTTTCCATTTCTCCCTTGCATTTTGCGTCCCTTCTCTTCTCCGCTATTTGTAGGGCCTCGTTGGACAACCACTTTGCTTTCTTGCATTTTCTTTTCTTTGGAATAGTTTTCATTGCAGCCTCCTGTACAATGTTACAAGCCTCCATCCATAGTTCTTCAGGTGTTCTGTCCACCAAATCTAGTTCCTTGAATCTATTCTTCACTTCCACTGTGTATTCATATGGGATTTGACTTAGGTTATACCTGACTGGCCCAGTGATCTTCCCTACTTTCTTCAGTTTAATTTTGAATTTTGAAATAAGAAGCTGATGATCTGAGCCACAGTCAGCACCAGGTCTTGTTTTTGCTGACTGTATAGAGCTCCTCCATCTTTGGCTGCAGAGAACATAGTCAATCTGATTCCGGTATTGTCCATCTGGTGATGTCCATGTGTAGAGTCGCCTTTTGTGTTGTTGGAAAAGAGTGTTTGCAATGACCAGCTTGTTCTCTTGACAAAACTCAATTAGCCTTTGCCCTGCTTCATTTGGAACTCCAAGGCCAAACTTGCCAGTTATTCCTTTTATCACTTGACTCCCTACTTTAGCATTCCAATCCCCTATGATGAGAAGAACATCTTTCTTTGGTGTTTGGAATCTTTATTTACGGTTTTTAACCAAATCCAGGAATACCAAAATATCAATTTGCCAGGATAAAACATTTTAAAAACATTATAAAACTTTTGATAAAAGCCACAAAGTACAAACAGGACTGTTATATAATTAGTCAATATTGAAACGATAGATAAAATAATATATTGAGAGTCAAGTCAACATCAAACCCCTAAGTGGAGACCACACTCTATATGATCATCAGGAGCTAGGATTACTGGCAACAATCATGAGCCTACGTACAACTACTGCAGAAGTACAAAATCTGGCTACACAATTTGAGATCTGCTGGGACCTGTCAGAAAGACGTAACTTCACATAGAATTTGGCAGGTCTCCCAGGAAATTTATTAATAACAGGTTGAATAAGTTCCTTACGTAGGTCACGATAAAAAGAACAATAGAGAAGGACATGAATGACCGTTTCTACCTGGTTCATTTCACATGGACACAAGCAATTTAGATGGGGAATATTCTGAAATTTCCCATCCAAAAGCTTGGAAGGGAGCACATTCAATCTGGCTAAAGTGAAAGCTCTTATAATCTTTGGGGGCATTGAACCAGTCAGGTATCGGGGTATAGTAAATTCATTATAAGTAACTCCACTGTGATTACCCAAAAGGCTCACATGTTCTTGGAGTTCTATATCCCAGATCCTATGTTTAACTGCAGCTTTGGCATTAATGTAGCCCATTTATTTTAGGATACTGTTGGAGAAGCCAATTTGCTGCATTTCTTTTACTACAAGCTGTTTCCATTCTGACTGGAAAGAGTCAATTAGTACCAGTGGGGCCAGCCCTTCTGTGGAGAATATAAGTTTTAACCAATAATTGATCATAAGGACTTTGACCCGTGCTCTTATAGATACTAAACCAGCCTCCAAGCAAAGAGCTACCTTTGACGTAGAAGGTGGTACAGCCAGGATTGATCTCAAAAATTTCGTCTGTACTACCTCCAAAGAATGAACATTTGAACATGTGAAAATTTGGGAACCATACAACATTTGAGAAATAACTTTACCTTTGAAAACCTGGATTGCTGGAGATGCTTGTCGCCCTCCTTTAGAATAGAAGAATCTAGTTAGTGCTGCAGCACTTTTCTGGGCATTCAATGATGCATGTTTTAGATGGGAGACCCAAGAGCCTGTAGAGCTAAAAACTATGCCCAGGTATTTAAAGCATGAAACCTGCTCCATGGGGTGGTTGTTTATAAGCCATTTATGTTTGATTCTTCTTCTACTGGTTATATGTACTTTCGTTTTTGTGTAGTTTATTACTAGTTGCTCATGGTTGCAATAGATGGAGAAGGCCCTCAAGGACCTTCTCAGGCCAACACAAGTTAAAGACAACAAAACTATATCATCAGCGAACAATAACATGGAGAGGAGGCGTGAAGATAACTTGGGGGGGATGAAATTCAGATTTCAATAGACTTCTCACAATACCATTTATGTAAAAGTTAAACAAGGTTGGAGCCAGAACACAACCCTGTTTTACCCCATTGCGAGATGGAATTGGATTGGACAACACTCCTGCTGGATTACAAAGAACTCGTGAACTAGAGTTTTCATAGAGACGTCGCATTAACAGGAGAAGTCTCCTGTCTATGTTTGTCTCTTCAAACTTTGCCCAAAGTTTGTGCCTTGGGATGCGATCGAAGGCCTGTTTGAAGTTGATAAAAGCTGCGTACAAGGCACCACCTTTAGGAGAGGAGTATTTATGAGCAAGATGTTGAAGAATAAGGCACTGGTCCAAGGTAGATCTTCCCGACCTAAAGCCAGCTTGCTCCTCAGCCAACAGATTCTCTGCTTGCAGCCAATCAGTTAGTTTATTCAATAAATGGCTGGCATATAACTTGCTAAAAATGCTAAGTAGGCTTATTGGCCGGTAGTTAGCAGGGTCCCCCCTGTTGCTCTTTTTAAATAATGGAACAATAATGGTGAGACTCCAGTCCTCTGGAAAATGGGCTGTATAATTGATCCAAGAGAACAGAGATGCCAATCCTGGGGCCCACCAATTGGAGTTGGATTTTAAAAAATCTGCTGAAATGTAGTCCACCCCGGGAGCTTTGCCAGCTTTCAATTTGCAAATCAGGGCAGAGATTTCCACAGGGGAGACTGGAGGCCAGTCTGGTAAATTTCCATCACCTGCCAGGGAACTTTGGGCACTATCAGGGTGTATAGAAAAAATATTCCGAAAATGTTCCTCCCAAGCATTAGGCAAAATGTGAGAAACAATCCGGAGGGAAAGTTCCCGCATTTCCCCTGCCACTGTTCTCCAGAAAGTGGCTGAGTCATTAAGGATGGTTGCTGTTATCAAACGTTGCCAGGTCTCTCTCTGGGCTTGAAATTTTTTCTTTTTTTTATAAGAGCTTTGTAATTTCTCTTAAGCATGAACCAATCAGGAAGGATCCTGGCTAAGTTATGTTCATGGCATAATCTGTGTCTGGCCATTAGCTCATTTTCTGCCATTTTACATTCAGAATCGAACCACGTTTTCCCCCAACTGGTATGGGAAAAGCGGGGTTTTGTGTTATATTTTAGATAGGGCTGGAGGTGCTGGACTAAGTCCTTATAAGTGTCTATGGCAATTGAGATGGAATCTGTGGTTGTGATCAGTGTACCAAGATGTGAAAAGGGTCTGTGAAAAGTAGTTGTCTCATGGAAGCGTCTAATTCGGTAGTCCACTTGACCTGGGCAGCTCTAATTTCAGATGAAGGTGGGAATGTCATTTCTTTGTCTGCAATCACCATGATGGCTCCAAAATTAAGTGTGGTAGACAAAGGAAAGTGGTCGCTTTCGGACCGACATTCGACCCCAAAATTAGTAATTAAGTTCATCAGGTCCTTTGAGACTATGATGTAATCAATGGTGGACGCACCTGCCAATGAGGTAAATGTGAATTCTCCAGGTATATCACCTTCCATGTTCCCATTTAGTAGTACCAAGTCAAAATTATTGACCATTTCCATAAGACAAAGACCAGCATAATTACACCCTCGGTCCTTTGATTGTCTATGGGAACACCAGTGGGGGGCTGGGTCCGGCGGCAACATATTAAACTGTGTAAATAATACCTCATCATTTTCTCCTGTTCTTGCATTGAAATCGCCTGCTATCATTAAAGAAGCACTTGGGAATAACGATAAGTTATCTATATGAGCAGCTAGTTTTGCCCATTGGTCTGTACATTCTGTACGAGAATGTTGAGGAGGTAGGTATACATCAATAATTAATAAAAGATGGGAGGTGAATGTCAAAACAGTTGCAAGGGCTAGATTACAAGAAGGCTGTAGTTTTTGAACAGATGCTTTAAGTCCTGTTGACAAAAGAATAGCCATGCCACCTTTTTTCCGCCCACCCCTTTCACTAGAGGCTGCTTTAAGAGTATGGGTCATGTAACCATCCAAAACCGGATCTTCTTGAGTCCATGTCTCTTGAAGTAGCAGGATGTCAAATTGGACAATGTAGTCAATAAAATCTGTCTCCCAAATTTTACTTGACCACCCCACTGTATTCCAGGACAGAATCTTAATGGATGATTTCCTGTTATTGTTCACACCATATTTGCATTGTTGCTGTTGCGAGGATTTAGTCTGGTCTTTGACACCATGTGAAGGGGTTTTCTCAATGAAAACTGGTACATTGTACTCTGATACAGAAGAGTTCGTGTTATACAAAATGTAATCGCTGCCACCCTTATTAGCACCAGAAATCTGTAGTTTCACAACCTCTCCATCTTCAGTATTAGTAACTCTACGACACTTCTGGGAGGGTCCAGTATCCCCATGTCAGACCATATTGTATCGAGCTGGATCGTCTCTCGCAAACTGGGTCCTTTTGGTTCTCCAATTTGGGTAAGGTTCAGAATTCCAGTGGTCTAACTGTGTATGGTTTGTTGGGGGTCTTCTCTCCAGTACTGGCCCTCTGAACGTCCTTCTTTTGTTTCTGGCGTGGATGCTCCTGTCTCTAATGAGCACTGGGATAGACATGCCCATAGTTGTAGTGGGGAGCCCGGATGTTGGATTTATAGACTGGTTTGTTGGTTTCTCCATGGTAGAGGGGTGTATTCCCCATTGGGGGCACTATTTACAGCTTTTTTGTTGGTATTGATTAGACAACTGTAAGAGCTGTTTTTTGAGCTACTGCGGGTTTTGCTCTTTGCTGCTCTTTTGTTTGGTTGTTATTCATTTTTAATTGTGAATTTCCCTCAGTGTGCTTTGCCCTTGGGCTGGAGGCCATGGAGTCTAACAATTTAAATAGAGGCTTAAAATTCATACTTCTTGCTTTCTTGGTGTTACTCTTGGAGACCCCTTTTTTCTTCTGGATTTTGTGAGTGACCTTTCTCTTCATAATTTTTGTGGTCGGTGAAATTCTCCTGGGTGTATCAGTATTTTTTGCTTTACTGGTTGGGGAAGCCAGTGGTGGACAAGCTGCCTTAACAGTTTTGGAAGTATCTGTGACTACTACAGCAGTTGATAGTTCCTGATTGGGTACATTTCTGTCCACATTGGCTGGAGTTGTAGTGGAAATTTTCTTAGAGGTTCCCGATGGAAGGCCCACGCACAGAAGTAATTCTTCTAGAGACAAACTGTTTATTTTATTTATAGTGTTGAAAGATAGATTATAAAAGTCCACATTACCTGTACCTTGCAAGGGGTTATAATTTTTGTTTTGCCTTGATTATCCATCTGGGGGGGGGGGGATCAAGATGGAATTCACAACTTCTTTCAAAGACCTCTGCATATCATACACGAGCCTCTTGATTTCTTGAAGAGTGTCTGATTTCTACCAGCAGGCCTGGGTTTGGCAGTTACTTCCTGCCTTTGCTGGATTGATTTTGTCATGGTGTATTGGAATGCTTGAGGGAGAAGCTGTTGGACTGGCAGTGGTGGATGAGGGAAGAGCACAGTTTGCTGTCACTACTGTAGTACTATTTGATTGGGAAAATTTGGGTGTTCCAACACTGGAGGCTTCATGATGTGAATTGCTGCTCTGTGGTTGGTTGGTTGCCCCAGTGTCTGTCACCAGGTACTCAGGCAAAATAGCAGGAGGAGACAGAAAATTGTTAATTTTTAGTTCACCAAAATCCATGTACATTGTACTATTAAACTGACCACAGTCAGATGACATGCCATCTGGTCATCCTTAGATAAATGGTCTGGCAAATCAATTTGTGGGCTTACAAACTTTTCTAGAGGATGATCACTTCCAGTCTCTGGTGTCTGGCCTGTTTTGCATGCAGAAGACATCTGTGGGTCAACAAAAATCTGTTATTTTAACTTGGCACAGTTTTCTCAATGTTATGTTTTGAACTCCTGCCTTTGGCTGAATGCTGGAGCAATTTACTGAGGGGCCATCAAGCAGGGGGAAAGTTAAGGATCCTCTATTCAGGAATGGTGACTGGTTGTATTGTAAGTCCTCCTTGCATCTGGCTAGATCAAGGACAGGAGTGATAGCAATTGGAGTGTTTTTCTTTATCTGCCGTAACACCGGGGGAGAAAGAGTGAGGTCCAGTATCTCTAAGTCCCCTGCATCCATCAGGATAATGAATTACAAGGTGGTAATTGCACCAGAGGCTCCAAGCAAGCAAGGAGTTAAGTTAAAATGGTTAAAATGGTTAAAATAGCAGATGGTAAAATGGTAAAAATGGTAAAATAATAAAATGCTAATAGTAGATGATAAAATAATAAACTGGTAAAATGGTAAAATAGTAAAATAAGGTTGTATTCAAGTAATACAGTTCTATAAAATTGTTCGTGGCATTCAGTGTAGTAACGGATGATTATCCAGTTTCCAGTTTTAGTTCTAATTATTGTTGTCAGGCACTGTCTTTCAAGGTCCCTTAATCACTTTAGTTTGCTGTTCCAAGTAAGTGTAATAGTTATATTGTTAAGTGGACAAAGAGTGGGAGAGATGATAAGTTTGATTTATAGTGTCATCTATATGTTACAAGGCCTTGAAGGCCTTGCTAGCAGCTGGTGGAATGCAGATTACTCTCGCTGCAAACAACTTTTTGCACTTGCTGCAGGACCAAATGCTTCCCAGTAAATCACAATAATGATAGTAGATTGGCAAGGGGGAGTAGAAGAGATATGAGAATAAAAGTAAGATTCGGCCTGGAGGATGTACCCGAGCGGAACCGGGACAGCCTTCTGTCCTTCCAAGGATGGCAAACGGACTACCCATCTCTCTCTCTCTCTCTCTCTCTCTCTCTCTCTCTCTCTCTCTCTCTCTCTCTCTCTCTCTCTGTGTGTGTGTGTGTGTGTGTGTGTGTGTGTGTGTGTGTGTGTGTGTGTGTGTGTGTGTGTGTGTGTGTTAAAGTTAGTGTTTGCATAATTATCTTGTAAATCACCCAACAAGAGCCTTAAGTACTATGAACAGTATATAAGTATATGAACACTATACATTGGCACCTTGTATAAAGGAATTAATTCGTTCCAAATGAAATTGTGTTAAGCAAATTTTCCTTTATACAAATTCCCATAGGAATGCATTGAAAATGGAGTAATCCCATTTTTATGTTGTATAGATTTTCCCCATAGGCAATTATGTTAAGAAAATTTCCCCTATCTCCGGAATTTTTTATGTTGTACAGATTTTATCTTATACAAACTGTTTGTTATACAAGGGTCCACTGTATAAGTAACACACTTTGCTTTACTATTTTATTTTCAGTCCCCTTTTTGATAATCCCTAGCATGGAATTGGCCTTCTTCACCACTGCCACACATTGGGTAGACACCTTCATGGAGCTGTCCACCAACACACCAAGATTTCTTTCCTGATCCATCACGGAGAGCTCAGAGCCCATGAGTTGACAGATAAAGTTTGGATTTTTTGCCCCAGTGTGCATTACTTTACATTTTCCTACATTGAAACGCATTTGCCATTTTGCAGCCCATTCCCTCAGTTTGGAGAGATCCTTCTGGAGCTCTTCACAATCTTCTCTGGTTTTTAACCCCTGGAAAAGTTAAGGAACTGATTAGATGATAGATAGATAGATAGATAGATAGATAGATAGATAGATAGATAGATAGATAGATAGATAGATAGATAGATAGATAGATAGATAGATAGATAGATGAATGGATGGATGGATGGATGGATGATTCCTTGTCATCTCCCCCACCATAGGATCCATTTAAATTTTCTTCTCAACAGCCACAGAACATAAGGACATAAGAACATAAGAAGAGCCATGCTGGATCAGGCAAAAGGCCCATCTAGTCCAGCTTCCTGTATCTCACAGCAGTCCCACCAGATGTGTCTGGGAGTGCACGAGACTAGATCTCTGTCTCCTGATACCACTCCCCTGCATCTACCTTTACAGGCTACCTTTTGGCAGCAAGAGGAGCACAGGAAGCTATACCTTTTCCAGTTCTGTTCTCCATATTCTGGTATGGATCATTTCCTCACTAGAATGTATTCTTTTTTTCTTTTTTTTTCTGCCTCTTAAGACCCCGCTCCAGGTGGTTCAAAATGCTTTGCTTCTTTCTGAAACCTCAGGAGCCCATTCCTCCTAAATGGAGACAGAGATCCAAATCCAAAGTACACGGCACACCGTCTCTGCTGCTGAATGCCTTAAGCCATTCATGATCTTCGGGAAGATCAAAAGCCGCCCACGGACAAGGCAAGAGGTGTGCAGCATCGACACAGAAACCGATAGCAGACACGTGGCGCCGTCACACCACCAGTTCATAATCTCCTATTTGTAGAAGTCAGGAAGCCTGAGGCGAATAAAGGCAGGAAGCTAAATGGCAACGGCTACATAATTGACTGATGGAGACACTGAGTTTGTCCGCTCAGTCCTTTTGAGACGAAAGACGAGGACCATCAGTTACGCCAAATGTGTTTTCCTCTTCATTCTGTTGGGCTGGGTGGCGGCAGGAGGGAAGGCTGCACAGCTATGCAGACTTAAGGAAAGGCAAGAGGTGAAATGTCACAACCCCCCCCCAAAAAAAAAAAATTCCTGTCCCACCTGACCAATTTTGAGCTTCTGGCCAAAATACAGAGAGTTTGCTTTTACCAAAACTACAAGGCTTCCCTCCAACTTTAAGAAACAAAAAAGCTCAAAATATCTTTTGTTTGTGTGTGTGTGTGTGTGTGTGTGTGTGTGTGTGTGTGTGTGTGTGTGTGCAGTCACTTCATATTGTAGGAGATAAGAGGTTGGTCAGCCTACAGAGGTTCAAGAGTAGGACGGAAAGTGGACGGGCCTGATTCACAAACTGCCCATGCCTATATTAATCTTTGGGTTCACATAGACTTTGTGTTTATGACTACTTATAACCGTGTTGCTTTAATGTAATCTTTGTCTGTTAATGCTGTAAGATGTCCCTCAATTCCTTTTTCTCAAATACTTGGTTGGAACATGTCTTAATTGTACTGATCTGTATATTATCCCTCGTTACTAGAGATGGGCACAAAACGAACAATTTTTGTTTCCGTTTTTGTTTTTTTGTTTTGTTACGTAACGAAATGAAATGACAAACGAAATTTGTCTCTAAAATGAAACGAAACGAACAGAAACACCGGAAATTTTGTCATGCGTTTCGTTTCCGTTACTGCAATATGAGTGAATTGCTTAAAATCCTAAAAAAAATATCACAAAAATTGAAATAAATGGTAACAAAATGGTAACAAACGAACGAAAATGAAAATGAATTTTTTGCAAAAATTCGCGAAAAACGGAAACGAACCGAAACGGACCCTCCAAATGACAAACGACAAACAAAATGCCATTTTTTTATTCGTGCCCATCTCTACTCATTACTGTAAGCCACCTCGGGTCCTTTTCCAAGGAGAAAGGTGGGGTAAAAATACTGTAAAATAAATAAAAAATAAATAGACTGGAATATGGCCAAGGGCCAACAGGCTGACACAGTGCTAAATCTACATCCACAAACACCTAAAAGAGATAGAAACTGTTTAAATATTGCAAGATTTGCAACCACTTTGTACCTGGCTTAACTTCTGCAGGCACTGTGGCCGTGCCTCTGGGCATGAGGAGGTAGAACATAAGAAGAGCCATGCTGGATCAGGCCAAAGGCCCATCTTGTCCAGCTTCCTGTATCTCACAGTGGCCCCACCAGATGCATTTGGGAGCACATGTGACTAGATCTCTGTCTCCTGATACCACGCCCCTGCATCTGGCCCTTGAGGTACCCCGGTTTTAAGCCTGGAGATTACACATCTCCATCAAGGTTTGTAACCTGTGATGGACTTTTCCTCCAGGAATCTGTCCAATCCCCTTTTGAAGGCATCCAGGCCAGATGCCATCACCACATCCTGTGGCAGGGAGTTCCACAGACTAACAACGCGCTGGGTGAAAAAATATTTTCTTTTGTCTGAAGAAGGTGACAGGTTGTGTGGGAACAGTGCATCCATTCCAAAGTCTGGTCTGAACTTGGCAGGAGCTATCCAAGGTTTCTGAGGAAAGGGCTCAGCCTCTTCTGTGTGGGTGCGTGCCATCACGTAGCAGGAAGCAGCCTCTGACACATCATATTTCCTTCTCCCTGGTGCTGGCCAATCAGGAGCTGTGCAAGGACATGCATCATCCCACCTCCCTGTCTGATTGGCCAGCACCAGGAGAAGGAAAAATGACATGTCAGAGGCTGCTTCCTGGTTAGAGTTTCACCCCGCCTGACCCAAAGGAAGCTAAGTCAGTGGTTGATTTCATTCTGGAGGGTGGGTTCCGGTTTCAAATTGCAGCTGTGCTGCCGAGTTTCATTTCCAAACCAGACCCCTTCTGAAATGAAATGCCCTCGGCATTTTTCAACTCATGCTTGTGGCTTCTTTTAGGGCAGTGTTTTTCAACCACTGTTCCGCGGCACACTTGTGTGCCGCGGGATGTTGCCTGGTGTGCCGTGGGAAAAATGTTTGACCCCACCCTTGGCCAGCAGGTGCGCCGTGCTCCTCAGGAGGACACCCTCCACTTTTTAAATCTCTCTCCCTTTTTATTTTTAAAACCCCCTTTGGCTGCTTCCCTCCCTCCTAAGGACGGAAGGAGCCGAAGTTTGGCGCGCGCAGTGGGGGTCGGGGTGGTGGTGGTGGTGGTGGTTGCAGCAGCGGCGGCGGCGGGAAAGGTGGCTTCTTGGCCGGGCGGGGGGATGGTGCCGGCCGCGCGTGTGGCGCCCAGAGTGAGCCCGCCGCGAGTTTGGGGCTTGCCCGATCACGACCGGCACCGGTGGAGTGGAGTTCGCCCGCAGTGCCGTGCAAAGGAGGAGGAGGAAGGCTGAGGGGGAGCATAGGCGAGGTGTGTGTGTATCTCTCTCTCTCTCTCTCTCTGGAGTGGGAGGGGCAGGGTCCTTTTTAATTGGCATTAACGCTTCCCTTCCAAGACACCGGGGGTGTTGGGGGTGGCGGCAATGGGCAGCTGCCTGGGACATCATGCTCGGGGATGGGTGGCCGGAGTGAGCAACCAGAGGAGGAGCGGGTTTGATCGAAAGCAGGAAGAGAGTAATTCGGGTTGCAAGGCAAGGGAGACTTGGGTGTGAGTGGGGGGCGGGGGGGAGAGAGAGACCCGCCAGCTCTTGCTTCTCTCCCCCCCCGCCAGCCAGCAGCTGTCAGGTTGCGAGGCCTTTTTAACGAGCTGGAAAAAAGGCGGCGTTGCGCGTGGCGCGTGTTTGTATGGGGGGGGAATTTGGCATTTTAACATTTTCTAATGGTGGTGTGCCTCGTGATTTTTTTCATGAAACAAGTGTGCCTTTGCCCAAAAAAGGTTGAAAAACACTGTTTTAGGGTATCAATCCATCCTGTTTTTGGTCTTCCTCTTTTCCTGCCCCCTTCCACCTATCCCAGCATCATGGTGTTTTCCAGAGAATCCTGCCTCCTCATGATGTGCCCAAACAAGGCCAGATGCAGTTTCAACATTTTTGCTTCCAAAGATAGTTCAGGCTTAATCTGCTCCAGTACCCTCTTGTTCATCTTTCTAGCAGTATCTGCAAAACTCTTCTCCAGTGCCACATTTCCAGTGCCACATTTCCAATTTAAAAAGGATTTGGTCAACCTCGAGCAGGTCCAGAGGAGGGTGACCAGGATGATTGAAGGTCTGGAAGAAATGTCTTAGGAGGAACGGCTTAGGGAGCTGGGAATGTTTAGCCTTTCAAAAAGAAGGCTGAGGGGGATATAATAACTATGTTTAAATATTTGAAAGGATGTCATATTGAAGAGGGAACAGGCTTGTTTTCCATGGCTTCAGAGACTAGGAGTCAGGGCAATGGTTTCAAACTACAAGAAAAGAGATTCAGTTTAAACATTTGGAAGAACTTCATGATGGTTAGAGGCGCTGTCCAGCAGTGGAATATGCTGCCACAACGGGTGGTGGAGTCTCCTTCTTTGGAGGTTTTTTAAGCAGAGGCTGGATGGCCATCTGTTGGGAATACTGTGATGGGGGTTCCTGCATGGCAGGGGGTTGGACTGGGTGGCCCTTGAGGTCTCTTCCAACTCTGTGATTCCATGATTCTATGAAAACAATTTCCCCCTATCAACTTTCCTTATTGTTCAGCTTTCAGACCCGTATGTGGTGACTGGAAATACAAGGTTGTGTCTCTGTCAACAGGTGGTCTTCTCCTCTTTGCGCCTCTTGGCTTTCTGTCAGAGCAAACCGGTGGCTTATGCTTTGCCCTGATAAGTGACATAAAGTGATCCTCAACTACCACACATCTGTTCATACTGTGATGTTTTCTTAAGTTTCTTCATGATCAGGATCTCCCATCCATCCAGCGAGGAGTCACCAGCTCCTAGGTGTTCTCTATCTCATTTCTCCAGGCTTGGTGGCTGCTTATTATGATTGTTATTATCAACACTCCAGTGAAAAGAATGATAATTATAGGAATCAATATACGGCAAGGCTGCAAATGAGCTTGGCTGATCCATCCCCATTCTGGGGAAATTGGATTAAATCACAATTGCTCAGTAAGTTCTCCCTCCCTAATTAGTGAATGGGAAATTATATGGCTTCTGTCAAGCTTACACAAGTTAGGCACAGTCATCATACCCCAAGAGATGGGACTGTTCTGACATGGCCCTCCTAATTATTCCAAACCTCACTTATTCCAGGGATCCTTGTGATTGTGGAAACCCGACTGCTCTGTTTGCTCTCCCCATATCTCATCAAATCATAGAATCATAGAGCTCGAAGAGACCTCAAGGGTTATCAAGTCCACCCCCCCTGCCATATAGTGCAATTCTGGTCACCACATCTCAGAAAAGACATAGTGGAACTGGAAAAGGTGCAGAAGAGAGCGACTAAAATGATTACTGGGCTGGGGGACCTCCCTTATGAGGAAAGGCTAAAACATTTGGGGCTCTTTAGTCTGGGAAAAAAGGCGCCTGAGGGGAGATATGATTGAGACGTACAAAATAATGCAGAACATGAGTAAAGTGGATAGAGGGAAGCTCTTCTTCCTCTCACAAAAATACCAAAACTAGGAGACATCCACTCAAATTGAAGGCTGGGAGAGTAAGAACAGACAAAAGAAAATATTATTTCACCCAGAGCATTGTTTGTCTATGGAGCTCACTGCCACAGGATGTGGTGATGGCATCTGGCCGGGATGCCTTCAAAATGGGATTGGACAGATTCCTGGAGGAAAATGTCCATCACAGGTTACAAACCATGATGGATATGTGTAATATCCAGGCTTAAAACCAGGGTACGTCAAGATCCAGATACAAGGGAGTGGTATCAGGAGACAGATATCTAGTCTCCTGTACTCCCAGAGGCATCTGGTGGGGCCACTGTGAGATACAAGAAGCTGGACTAGATGCGCCATTGGCCTGATCCAGCATGGCTCTTCTTAAGTTCTTATGTTCTGATCTTCTAACCTCCATCAAAGATGTCTTTCACCGAAGGGGAAATTCCTTATTTGCCTCAAAAAAAAAAAACCCCTCAATTTTGGTCCATTGCCCACACATGTCAGATGTGTTACCTTCAAATCTCATCCGCAGGCAGAGTCTCTGCTGGCTGCGGATGGTGGAAAAAGTGATCCAGTATATCTGGAGGGCTGTCAGTTGGGGTAGGCTGCATTAGGTGAAATACAGTGGCAACAAGTGGGATTGGGGAGGTGTTCATGGGATCCTTGCACACAATCCAAATGCACGGGGAAGTGGTTTTTCATGGTCTATCAGAGGTGTCACCCACCTTTAAACAGGGTGGAATGAAGAGATGGCCATGAAACACAGACCGTTGCAGTGCCCGTACAGGTGGGCCACGGACATTACACCCTCCTCTCTTGCATCTTCCCTGCAAGATTGCCCATTTCCCAGTACAGTGGACTTCCCTCCATGCCTCTTCAGCGTGACTGCCCACTCACCAGTCACATTGCATGCTTTCCTGCACCATGTCCTCAGACAGCTGCCAACTCAAAGGCAGTGCTTTGAGCTTTTGGAAGTGACCAGGTGAGTGGGCAGTTACAGTGAGGAGGCAGGGAGGGACATAAGAACATAAGAACATCCTTGCTGGAACACAGGCCACAGCCCATCCAGCCCAGCATTCTGTCTCACACAGCAGCTCACCATTTGCTTGAGGGTATTCCAAAGCAGATGTCTTCACCTGCTTATGATTCCCCGCAAATGGCATTGAGAGCTATCCTGCCTCTCTCTCCAACCCAGAGGTTGTCCGTAGGCATCCATAATGATAGCCATTGGCAATCTTCACCCAGGGCATGGGGAAATCCACAGAGACAGGAGAGAGGAGTACACAGAGCCCACCGAGCACCTGTGCAGATGGTGCTCTGAAGAGGGCCAAAGCACTGAACTGCAGTTTGAGCCCATCTGTGTCATGGTGGCTCAGTGGGCCACAGCAGCTGCAAAGTCAGCAGCTCAGTGGGTCGAATCCCGGGTGCCACACATTGGAGTGAGCTCCTGCTGTTCACCCCAGCTCCTGCCAACCTAGCAGTTTGGAAGCATGTAAAAGCAAGCAGATAAATAGGCACCGCTGTAAAAAGCAGGAACGTAAACAGTGTTCTGTGTGCAGAAATGTGCTTAGCCACGCTGGCCACATGGCCACGGACTTACACAACACTGGCTCTTTGGCTTGGAAACAGAGATGAGCACCGCCGCTAGAGTCAGGCATGACAAGCAAGCATGTGCAGGGGTGGGGAGGAGGACATTTACTTTTACCTTTACCTTTACCCAGTGGAAAGTTAACTTGCTGGTTTTCGTCTTTGTGAGGGGGTGCAGGTGTTTGGCCTGAACTAACAGACTGACTTTCTGGCCCAAGCACTCACATTTCAGGCAGCCAGGTAAAAAATTAGTTTTTCTCAGGATGAGGCTGACACCACTGAAGGAGAGACAGTTCCCTGATAAGAATATAAGAACAGCCTTGCTGGAACAGGCCACAGCCCACCCAGTCCAGCATTCTATCTCACACAGCGGCTTACCATTTGCTTCAGGGTATTCCCAAGCAGATGTCTTCCCTTGCTTACGATTCCCTGCATATGGCATTGAGATATATTCTGCCTATCTCTCCAACCTAGAGGTTGTCCTTAGGTATCCATAATGATTGCCATTGATTCCCTTGTTCTCCATGAACTTGACCAATCCTTTCTTAAAGCTGTCAATGCTGACAGCTGGCACCACTTCTTCTGACAGGAGTTCCACAGACCAGTGATCCTCTGGGTGAGATAGTACTTGCTCTTATTTGTTTGAGATCTAGCACCCAAAAGTTTCATGGAATGCCCCCTAGCTCTAGTGTTGTGCGACAGGGAAAACAGCTTTTCCTCATCTACTTTGTCCACACCATGTATGATGGTATTAACTTCAATCAGGTCACCTCTTAGGCGCCGTCATTCAAGAGGGAAGAGACCCATCTATACCCTTCCTAATGATCCCTAGTATTGAGTTTGCTTTTTTCACTGCTGCAGCACACTGGGTTGACACCTTCATTGAGTGTCCACCAGGACACCAAGGTCCCTTTCCTGGTTTCTTGCAGAGAGTTCAGACCCCATCAGTTTATAAACATAATTGAGGGTTTTTTTTGCCTCAACCTTCACTCTGTACTTACTAATGTTGAAGCTCATTTGCCACAGGTTTGCCCACACCCCCAGCGTCAAGAGACCCCTCTGGAGCTCCTCAAAATCACTCTCAGTTTTTACTACCCTGATGAGGAACAGGTGGAAGAGGCAGAATTAAGGGAAATATAAGGGCAAGACTGAGAGAAGATACAGGTAATTGCCTATTTTAAAAACACATGAAAAAGGAATGTAATTTTGAAACAATAAGGGCAGCAGGAACCAATGTGTGTTTGAAAGTCAGATTGAAGGACCCTTCCCAAACCCACTGGCTTTGTTTCTTTTTCGGAACTAAACATGCTAATTCAACTATAGTAAATCATTTTAATTACATTTGGTAATAGCAATGAATTCATCTGTCAATGTCAAACAATGCAAACGACTTAATTTCTAAACGTGACAAATTCTACTGTAGGTGAGACAGAGATTCTCATAAGGATGAGAAAAAGTGTATTTCTTACACCTCCCTTAAGGATAAAAATTCCCTAAAATCCTTCACATATCAGCACTGCCTCCCCGAAATGTACTTCGGCTGCCTCTGAATCAAGCAAGCTCCCCCACAAATAGAGGTGGCAGAACAATACCTAGTTCCCACTTGATGTGGAAGGAACACTTCTGCAAACAGTGTTGTATTTATATTGAGCAAGATTGAGAGTACAGTGGATATAAAAAGTTTACATATCCCTGTTAAAATGTCAAGTGTCTGTGATGCAAATAAATGAGGCAAAGATTAAATCATTTCATAACTTTTTCCGCCTTTAATGAGACCTATGAACTATACAACTCAGTTGAAACGCAAACTGAAATCTTTTAGGTAGAGGAAGGGGGAAAAAACCCTGAAATAATATGGTGGCATATGTGTGCCCACCCTTAAACTAATACTTTGTTGAAGTATCTTTTGACTTTATTATGCCATTCAGCCTTTTTGGGTATGAGTCTATCCGTGTAGCACATCTTGACTTCATAATATTTGCCCACTCTTCTTTGCAATAATGGTTCAAAACTGTCACAGTGCAAGGGTGTCCCCTGTGGACAGCTCTCCTTAGATCAACACACAGATATTCAATCATTCTGGTCTAGGTTCTGACTGGGCCATTCTAAAATGTTAATCTTCTTCTGGTGATGCCATTCCTTTGTTGATTTGGATGTATGCTTTGGGTCATTGTCATGCTGAATGATGAACTTCCTCCTCATTTTCAGCTTTTTAGCAGAAACCTGAAGGTTTTGTGCCAACATTGACTGGTATTTGGAACTGTTCATAATTCCCTCTACCTTGACTAATGCCCCTGTCTCAGCTGAAGCCCCGTGGCACAGTGGTTAAATATCTTTAATGCAGGTAAAACTGTGCTCATGACCTGATGTTCAATCCCAGGTAGCAAGCTCATGACTACTTGAAGTGGTATTGGTGGTATATAAGCAGAACACTTTTGCTATGAAGAAAAACAGCCACAAAGCATGATACCCCCACCACCATGTTTCACTATGGGTATCGGGTTCTTTTGGTGATGTGCAGTGCTGTTTTTGCACCACACATATCTTTTGGAATTATGGCCAAAAAGTTCAACCTTGGTTTCGTCAGACCATAACGCTTTTCCCCACATACTTTGGGGAGACTTCAGATATGTTTTTGCAAAATTTAGCTGGGCTTGGATGTTTTTCTTCATAAGAAAAGGCGTTCATCTTGCCACTCTACCCCATAGCCCAGACATATGAAGAATACAGGAGATTGTTGTCACATGTACCACACAGCCAGTATCTGCCAGATATTTCTGCAGCTCCTTTAATGTTTCTGTAGACCTCTTGGCAGCCTCCCTGACCAATTTTCTTCTAGTTTTTTCATCAATTTTGCAGGGACGTCCAGTTCTTGTTAATGCCACTGTTGTGCCATATTTTCTCCACTTTATGATGACTATCTTCACTGTGTTCCATGGTATATCTAATGCCTTGGAAATACTTCTGTCCTCTTCTCCTGATGGATGTCTTTTAACAATGAGATCCATCTGATGCTTTAAAAGCTCTCTGCGGACCATGGCTTCTGCTGTAGGTTGTGATTAGAGATGGGCACGAAACGAGCGATTTTTCATTTTCGTTTTTGTTTTTTTGTTTCATTACGCAACGAAAATGAAACAAAATTTTTAAAAAACAAAACGAAAACGAAAACGAAACGACCAAATTTGCCGTGTTTTTCATTTTCGTTGCAGCAGATGCATTGAACTAAAAAGAATGCTAACGAAACAGCAATTTTTCGTTTTTGTTTTTGTTTTTTGTTTCATTACCTAACGAAACGAAAATGAAATTTTTTGCAAAAAACGTCACGAAAATGAAAACGAACCGAAACGGACCCCTAAACGACCAAACGACAAACGAAACACCATTTTTTTTAGTCGTGCCCATCTCTAGTTGTGATTAAGAAAATGTCAGGAAAGACCTACTATCCTGGCAGATATTTATTTGGGATTCCAGGAAGCACTTTAAATGATGGCAGGTGTGTGCTGATTCCTACTTCACATGAGTTTGAATGCGATTATTTTTTTTTACTGCTGAGCCCAACTACATCCTGTTATAAGAGGGTGTGCACACATATGCCACCATATTATTTCATTTTTAAAAATATTTTTTAATTCCTCCACCTAAAATATTTCAGTTTGTGATTCATCTGAATTGTACAATTCATAGGTCTAATTAAAGGCGGGAAAAGTTCTGAAATGATTTATCCTTGTCTCTTTTATTTACATTACAGACACTTGACATTTTAAAAGGGGCATGTAAATTTTATATCCACTGTATTTGTTGAGCAAATGATGCTTTGTTGCTAGGAAGTTCTTTCCGTCATTTCAATTCAAAAGAAGTCAAGAAGAGGCATGTTCATAAAATTGATCTGAACACTAGTCAGAATGAGATCTGCTGATGCTTTAACCCTACACTTTAGGGATGGGCTGTTCGTTGCAGCAGCAACACGTTCCAAAATGATCCACCCGAGTTCAGGTGCTGTTCAGAAGCCTCAAGATGCAAGCAACCAACCACTTACCTTCCTGCCTGATCGTATTGGGCTAAACTCCAACCAGAAGTCTCCTGATGTCATCTGTCCTTCTCCTTGACACTGGCCAATCAGGAGCTGTGCGGGGAAATACATCATCCCACCTCCCTGTCTGATTGGACAGCACCAGGGGGAAGGACAGATGAGGTCAAGAGACCTCTTCCTGGTTGGAGTTTAACCTGATACGACCATGCTGGAAGGTAAGCAGTTGGCTGCTTGCATTTTGGAGACTTCTGAACAGCACCTGAGCTTGCGTGGCTCGTTTCGGAATGGGCCACTTCCGAAACGAACGGCCCATCCCTACCACACTCTCAGCTCAACCACAATGTGAACATGGAGAGGGATTCTTTTTCTAAAAAATGCATAAGGGGTGTGTCTTTCAAATGTTGTTTCTTTTTTTGAAAAAGCATTTTAAAAGCATTTTAAAAGCATTTTTGTAATACTTTTAGAGCGTGGCCTGAAATTTTCATGCAAAGCAAGGTTAAGGATTGCTGCTCAGTCATAAATGTCATACAAACTAGGGGGTTCAAGTCGAAGCAAATTGATTTCAGTGCCCCAAACCTCTGCCCAGGTGTTCTACCATTATTTAGCAAAAGAACATTGAGAGGGGGTGTGGTCGAGATGAATTTCAGCTGTTGTGTGACAGACGTGAAGTAAGATTTTTTTGTACCAGTCCAAAGCACAACAAAATGGATGTGAAGTAACTGCCTTTCTCAGACATAAGAGTGGGACTACATGGCAAAAGTTTATACCTTACTCCAAAACAAACAGACTGTTTCCTGGGCTCACGTTCTCGACAGTGTGGCATTTCACACTGGACAATGCCCTTTACAACCCCTGTAAATATTCAGTTCCCCTCCCCAGAAAGCTAAAACACATTCATTTTTATATTTTTCCTCCATCAGTCCTTTCATTTTACACAAAAGGGAAAGGCTCTTTCAAGTTATTTCATTTTTGAGTTTCCTTTTTGTGTTTTGACACTCCGAAAGCCTGACAGAAGCCTTACAAACAACTCCCCAAAACTATAGGGGCAAAGCAATAGAAAACCACCACCACCCCAATTTTCAAAGATACATGAGAAAGAAAAAGTCATCATCAGGACAAAACAGGCACTGATTGGTCGAGATAGCCTCTAGTAGTCCTCATGGAGGGTGTATCATTTGGGTTTTCCCCTTCTTCAAATTGGAGAATCCTCCATTCTATCTGCCAAAACCACACCTAAAACATACTGACATGAAGAAATGCCAGACTAAAGCACCTCATGAACTAAAACAGAAGCCTAGAATAAAGGAGTTGGAAGGGGCCTCTAAGGTCATTGAGTCTGACCCCTGCTCAATGCAGGAATCCAAATCAAAGCAGATCTGACATATGGTGGTCCAGTCCTGGAGTGCTCACTGATGCCATTGGTTCTTTTGTTGTATAGTTCAGAAGACAGGTCCGCCTCCAGCCTAGCTTCCTGTTAGAAAAGGAAGGTGCCATGGAAACAACTTTTATTTTGATGGAAATCACTTTTAGGGAAAGTGAAAGGAGAAAGGTTCACAGCTGGACTGCAGCTGACCACGAAGACAAATATACAGAAGGATGGTAAAACTTTAATGATGGATTGGGGGGGGGCAGACTGAAACTTTGTACACCTTGGTTCAATCCTCAGTCTAGAGATTGCAGCCAAGAAATCAGGCGAAGACTATATTCAGAAGAGCAACAAGGAAGGACCTAGAAAAGATCATGCAGTGAGAGGACTTTTCTCTAGAGACCAAGACCCAGATTGTCCACACCCTTTTATTTCTGATCAACATGTGTGGGTGTGGATGTTGGACCATAAAAATTGACGGGGGGCAGGGAATATATTTTCTTGAAATGTGGTGCTGGAAAAAAGCTTTGCAGATCACCCAGACTCTTCAGCATAGGTATAAAGGCTCAGATAATGTACAGGACAGTAAAACAGTTATTTACATGGGAAAGAAGCAGAGATAGCTAGGAGCGTGAGCAGCTTCTTTCTAAAGCCCCGGAATGAAGAAACCGAGGCTGTTCTATCTGGAAGTTGAATCATGTCAACTGGACTTCTTTTCTTGCAAGATCAGAAAGTTTCACTGCTAGAGATGGGCACGAAATGGAAATATAGTGTTTCATTGTGTTTCATTGCACTCTTCATTTAATTAATAACAGATTTTTTACAAGAATTTTCGTCATGAAATGAAACACGCTGTAAGGCTATAAATAATGGAGAGCTTTCCTTTTTTATTTAACAGGGAGCCCACTGCCCTAAATCAAAGACCCTTAAACCTTCCAATCAATTTGCTTTCAAACAAAGAACCCTCTGTGAACAAGCTAGAAACCTAATAGCTAGTTGCTGCACAAAGAGATCAGGGAGATAAACACACCTGATCCATGGCATGATGAGGGAAGGAAAAAATATTTTAAAAGATAACTTCCACAGTCCTACTTAAAAAGGAAAAGAAAGCAATCAGTTTAAATCAATTTGCAGACACAGCCAGCGAAGGGAAGAGCTCAGCTCCAGGCTAGTTTCAGGCAGATCAAGATTGGAGATAAGCTATCTCAATAGCTGAGGCATGGGAAGAAAGGAAAACAAATCAATCAGTTTAAAAATAAACCTCCTGTTCTCAAAGTGGCTGGATCAAGAGGCTAGGATGAATCGTTTTATATCTGAAACAAAAATGGTGTTTCTTGCTGACACGCTGTTTGCTGTTTCATTTTGTTTCATAAGGTTTCATAAGCTTACAAAATGACAAAACAATGTGTCATTTTTGTAAGGTGCCCATCCCTATTCACGACTCATCCAAGCCACTTCTTTGGTATACCATGCTACCCTTTCATTAATCCCCAGAGAAATCGGAACTTCAGAAGCACTTCATACCTCCAGCAGGAAGGCCACAGCTAACACCACATGGGGTGTTGGGAAAGGTTGCATAGGAGGGACTTTCATGCACCTCTGGTTATTGTACATCCAATGAGCCTATTCAGGCCATTTTCCATCTGATAAACTTATTCAGGCCACAGGCCCCCTAATGAGCCTGTGCAGAGCAGGGTGGTGTGAAATCTAGGTAAACTATAAATTGGAAGCCTTGCCAAGTTGCCACTAACTTTCCTCAGACGGATGAAGCTGCTTGGATGAGTGGCGAAAGGTTTTGATCTCAGGAAGAAAAGAAGTTGAGTTGCCATTGACTCAGCGTCCAGATAACCTCACCTAGATGATTGAGAATCTTCAGAGACATGAGGCAGGTCAGGGCTCTCTGAAAAATACTAGGAAAGGGGAAAGGCAAGAGAAAAAGAGGAAGACCAAATACAAGATGGGTGGACTTATTAAGAGAAGTCACAGGTCCGAGTTTGCACAAGTCAAGCAAGGCTTTTAAGGACAAGCCCTTTTGGAGACTGCTCCTTCAGAGGGCTGCCATGAGTCCGGAGAAACTTGATAGCAAATAACAACAAAAGAAGCAGCAGCAGCAGCAGCAGCAGCAGCAACAACAACAACAACAACAACACTGTGGATTGTGTTACAAAAATGAAGGATGACCCATTTGGTGGGGCCACTGTGAGATAGGAGGAAGCTGGACTAGATGGGCCTTTGGCCTGATCCAGCATGGCTCTTCTTATGTTCTTATGTTCTTATGTACTCTCTACCCAGTGTTTTCATGCTGGAGGTTTGAATCATGCCTGGATCGGGTCTAGTTCAAATCTGATCACGTCAATTAGCATTGTTATTTATTATTTATTATTTCCATTTATATGTGTGTGTGTGTTGTGTCATTACAGTCATGACTGATTTTTTGTGACCCCCATGTCCATGGAGTTTTCTTGGCAGGAATACTGGAGTGGCTTGCCAGTTCCTACTCCAGGCACCTACAGCACCTGGTATTCCCTGGTGGTCTCCCATCCAAGTACTAACCAGGGCTGACCCTGCTTAGCTTCCAAAATCAGGCGAGATCGGATGTGCTTAGGGCATCTTTCCGTGTATATATCACCCAACTTTCCCAGAAGAACTCTGGGCGGTGGTGTAGTTGATGACCTTCGCCTCTACACTATCTTAACCTCGCTTAACTTGCCAAGTTGTTGCGAGGGGAGCCATGAGCCTGACATTGAATTCCTTGGAAGAAAGATAAGATAAATACAAAATGAATCAATACTCCACCGGCAAAGAGAGGTGGAACCATGGCAACCCATCTGGCTCTGAGTGCATGGCTAATGCTCTTTGTTGCAATTCCATGAATTCTGAGTGGCGGCAGAAGTAGTGTTCTAAACAAATCAGGGGGGTGCGCACTGGCACTCACACATGCCTTTGTCATCTTGTTTGGACGGTGGGTGATCAAAATGGAGGTTAATAAAGGTCCTCCATCAGGAATGAAATCAGCATAGCAGTAACATATTAGAATCCTTGGAAACAGTCACTGGGTCTGGTTGGAGATACTTAGGCCTCCTTCTGGCGAGCCAGGCAACGAGGCGACAGCCTTGGGATAATGGCTTTGCTAGGAATTTAATAAATCTCTTATTCATCTTTCATTTTCATTAGAACTGCAGGACAGCATTCTTTTTCCCTCAGCAGGATTGAGATAAACAAAATGCCCAGAGAATATTGGAAGCGTCATCATTCATTATTTTTAAAAGCCCCTGTGTTATCTCACGCAGGAAAGAGCAGGCAGAACGAGCGTTTCAAGATTCCTTTCCAAGAAAGAAGATTCACAGTAAAACCCTGTGCGCCTCTGTTTGAAGGTAAATTGGTTCATGATTAAAGTCTAAATCATTTCTTCTAATGACGAGATGCGTTCCCTGGCCATTTTTGATCACACTGTTGGAGAGCTCGTAATTGACCATTTTAAAAGAACATTTGTGTCAGAAGCACCGACAAATTATCTTGTCTGATAAATATACGCCACTCAGCAAAATATAAATAAGTTACAAAATTATTTCATATAAAAGGGATGTAAAATGAATAAGTTTTTTAAAAAAAGAAACCTAGCTAACACCCACCTAACATGTGCAAGGTTATTTGTCCTTCTCCATATTTACACAAGGTGTCTTCTATAGGGGAGCTCCATTTTTTCAAATTATCCTTTGATCTTCCAACCCCAGTGTGCAGTCGGTTTAATGCTTCCCATACAGGGGAAGGTTATTCTTGGCCAGGCGGTGAGGAGTCATGTGGTTCTGCCCAGTTATCTGGATGCTCTTGCTTGCCGTCTATGGGGGCTGATTGTTGGAAGGGACAGACTTTTTATGGAAAATATACCTTAACAAAGATGAAAATAGCCAAGACAAATACACAGTAAAGTGTCTGTGAAGATTTTCAGTCATACAGGGGAGTTTATCTGGAAGTTGAATCATGGCAACTGGACTTCTTTTTCTTCAGAGACAGAAACTTTTCGCTGCCCATCCAAACAGCTTCATCAGTCTGAATACAGCTAGTGCGAGTCCTCCGTCTTAGATGGTTACTTCACATCCTTCCTTGTTCTGAGTTGACATTCGTTTCGTCATCACGTCACTCGTGGTTACATGGTCTTGTCCCGGTACTGTCCCTGTTCCCGTGTACCCACAGGTGTGATTGACGATATTGGGACGAGTGTTACTGCATGTCCTTGTTTCGTGATAAGATATGAAATTCTCTGCCTTTGTCTGTGAAGATTCTCAGTCATCCAGGTGAGTTTATCTGGAAGTTGAGTCATGGCAACTGGACTTCTTTTTTGAGAAATAGAAACATTTCGCTGCTCATCCAAACAGCTTCACCAGTCTGATGAAGCTGTTTGGATGAGCAGCGAAACGTTTCTATCTCTCAAAAAAGAAGTCCAGTAGCCATGACTCAACTTCCAGATTCTCTGCCTTTGTTTTCTTTTTCTTTTTTTTCGGTCCGACCTTCTGTTTTTTGATGTTTCGAATCTCCGCAGCCTTGCCTTCAATGCGTTATGGAGCAAACTTTTAAAATCTCTGCACTGCATTGCTGACTCCATAGAGAATTTACTGGCGAACGTCACTTCGCACTCCTGCCACTAGATGGCTTACTTCACAGGCTCTCGTCTCAGAACGTGAAGCGAGACGAGCAGATTCCCGAGGCCAGGGAGGGGAATTGCTCATCCCGCTTAAATCTGAGTTCCGGGGGCGTGGTCGGGATGAGATTCCCTCATCATGCAATGGACATGGAGTAAACTTTTTTTGTTCCGGTCGCAAGCGGGACAGAAAAGGGGGGATAGGAGGATGTGAAGTAACGCTCTTATAGTCAGCTTTGACCTCTTGTCAGTGTGGTCTGAAATAGGCTCATAAGCTAAATAGTGACCAGAATAGGCTTGTTAAGTAGACAATAGTATCCATAGCCTTAAGGTCAAGGGGTGTCAAGTCACTGGTCCAATGAACCAATGTTCATTCTGAGGCGCAGCCATGGATCACCAACCTTTTGAGCCAGAAAAAGTAATTCCTAGCTCTGTCAGGAGATTGGAGACCTCACTATGCTTCAATGGTCTCCCATCCAATCACTTATGACACCCAACATTTGAGAAGATGATGTGTGTTCAAGTGGTAAGGTAGCAAACAGCAGCTGGCGGCGACGGTGGTGGGTGTGGTGGTTGAGTGATAGCTCAGTGGTTTAGGAATCTAGCTGTAGACTCATCAGAGTCTGGAAGTTCAATTCCCTTACTGTATCTCCTTGACAGGGGGTGGACTTGATGACCAATAGGTTTCCTTCCAGCTCTGCATTTCTGAGAGGATGATCATCATCATCTCTTGCAGAATTGAATAGGCAGTTGAAAGAGGACTGGACATCTTTGAATGGGAAAGGAGCTGGCAGCACTCATGGGCAAACATCATTAGCACTGGAGCCTCACTTCTTCCATGGCCAATAATAGTTTGGCAACGGGGGGGGGGGGGGCTGAATTAATGAACTATAATATTCTCATGTAGACAAAAAAAATACTCCCCCCAAAATAAGGACAGCAATAGTTTGACAAGTTCCTTTAAATTCTTTCTAATGCCCATTATTTGTTCGTAATATAATTTGATAAGAAACATATCACTATCATGTCATATTTCATCAAACTATTCATATTTATGCCATTACAGTAATACCTCTGATAACGAATGCCCCTGAAAACAATTTTTTTGGATAACGAATCGCAATTTCCAGGTATAGGGCTGCCTCAGATAACAAATTTTTCCTATGGGCTGCCTCGGATAATGAATTTTCCCTATGGGCTGCCTTGGATAACAAATTTCCAGCATGCATCAGTAAAAAAGAGTTATCCTAGGCTGCATCATAATTGTACCTTTAAAGTGCCCTTTATAAAGAGTTTTGAGCCAAAAAAAGGTGTCTGTGTCATTTTCCTAGGCTCCAGAACGAATTAATTGGTTTCCCATTCATTCCTATGGGAAACCGCGTTTCGGATAACAATTTTTATCGAATTGCCTCTGAGTATGAATTAAATTTGTTATCTGAGGTACCACTGTATTGTACTAAACAATAACGTCCACATCAGCCAAGGTGAAAGACCAATCAGCCTTCTTTGGTTGTAGGGGTTAGGCATTAAATATTTTTGTTTTTGTTTCTCTTTTCCTTCCTTCCTTCCTTCCTTCCTTCCTTCCTTCCTTCCTTCCTTCCTTCCTTCCTTCCTTCCTTCCTTCCTTCCTTTCTCTTTCATTTTTAAATGGATTACTATGCTCTTGTTTTTAAATGTGTTTTTAATATTGATTTTATTGACCGTTTTCAGTATAATACTTGTTTAAGTCTCTTTTAATATTTGTATACTTATTGTTTTTAGTGTTTAAATATTGTTTTTAATCAGGCAATGCACCTTGGGTTATTTTGAGAAGAAAGGCAGGGTAAAAATATTTTAAATAAATAAATATTCCACCCAGTTAGTGGCCAGACCACTATGATTCTATGATTCTATGATTCTATTCTGAGAGCTACCAATTCAGAAATCATTACAAACATAGACTAAACTTCAGCAATGATATAATTGAGAATATTAAACAAGCACACACCACCACTACCAAGCCTTGCTGTTTAAAAAATATCTACACTAAAACAAATTATGGGGGTGAAGTTTTGGGTCATCAAAAAGTTGCAGAGATCAAAATTAAGTAGGGATAAGACTGTGAAAAGCCAGGGTAAAATGCCAGGTCTTTGCAATACTGAAATAAACAAAAATGGGAGCCAGCAGGAAAAGAGGACCAAATGTTAAAGGGAGTGATCCAATAAAAGAAGCCACTGTCTTCAGCTTGCAAGTTCTACGTGGGGCCTTCTGAAAGTTATTATTGCCTACCTTTGTTGTAGGTCCAAAGCTATGGCACATGAGGACATGCACTGGAATGCAAAATTCATTTAGCCCGGAACGTTAGACCGGAGGATCTTTTGTTCTGATCCAGTGTGGCCTTCATTACATTTTTTTCTGAATTCCTGTCTCCCGACCACCCCATTATGCTGACCGTACAGGTCACGCTGTTCCTTTCCCAATTATTTCAATCACCCACAAGTGGCATTTGTGTTTCACCTGAGAAAAGTTCAGGGCTTGAAAACTCCAGGAAACAGCCATTGGTACCTGAGATGCCTTTTACCAACACCCATTCATTCTGAACCCAGCTTTTTAGTGCATCTCCTTCAATGAGTGTAACTAATGTAAAAAGGTATTGATGATGTAAATAATGGTGCCATGTCCTCACTGGCACACAACACCCTGTCCCAGTTCTTCAGAGATCTGTTCTTCACATGTCTTCTGGGCGAAGAGAGAAACAGACAACACAGTCCTGAGTGATAACAGATCTGGCAAAAAAAAGCAGCATAGAAAAATAAGTCTGGTAATAAAAGTTCTGGTCTGAGGCTTTCTTATGTTTGCTCTTTCTTTCTTTCTCTTTCTACTTTCTCTTTTTACTAGTTATTTTTTTCATTTGTTCTTATTTTGAATTGTCAAACCATTTTGATTTATTGTATTTGTGCTTATTGTTTATTCGTTCTTTTTATTATGATGATTTGATTGTTTGGTTTGATTGATTAAGTTGTTTAATCTGCTTTTATATTTTGTATATGTTTGTAAACCGCCCAGAGTAGCTTTTTTGCTAGATAGTTGTGGTATATAAATCAAATAAAGAAAGAAAGAAAGAAATTGCAATGGGGGAAAAAACTTCAACGGAAGTAAATGTTGGAACATCGCAGAGCATGTGTTACTGAAAAATGCTAGGGCTTTGTATGTGTGTGTGTGTGTGTGTGTGTGTGTGTGTGTGTGTGTGTGTGTGTGTGTGTGTGTGTGTGTGTGTGTGTTGTTGTTGTGTTGTTGTGTTGTGTTGTGTTGTTACAGTCGTGACTGACCCTTCGTGACTCCACGTCCATGAAGTTTTCTTGGCAGGAATACTGGAGTGGCTTGCCAGTTCCTACTTCAGGTGCCTACAGCACCATCCAAGTACAGCAGTACCTTGTATAAAGGAATTAATTTGTTCCAAATGAAATTATGTTAAGCAAATTTTCCTTTATACAAATCTCCCGTAGGAATGCATTGAAAACAGAGTGATCCCATTTTTATGTTGTACAGATTCGCCCCACAGTCGATTATGTTAAGCATGTTTCCCGTATCTTCGGAATTTTTTATGTTGGACAAATTTTATGTTATACAAACCATTTGTTATACTTTGTTATACAAGGGTCCACTGTACTAACTAGGGCCAGTCCTATAATTCTGGGGGGAAACCATAGTGAGATACTAACAATACTCAAGGCTGAAATTGATTAGGCAGTCTCAGAAGAAACTAAATAGAGTTGATGATGGCCAGAAGAAGAATGCCAAGGAACACTTTCAGTTTTGCAACATATTTATTTCTCATGCCATCTTTTGTTCACCTCTTTGAGAAGTCACAAGCCTTCCTTTGAATTGTCCTCCAATTAACATTTATCATGTTAGTACTTATTGAGATTCATAGTCTGATCTGCCGTGTTGGATAAAATCCACTGTTGCATGAACAGTGAGGATGTAATGAATATTCACGTCTGTTTTTTCTTCCTTGATGAAAAAGAGTGTTGTGACACTTTAAAACATGTCCTTGTAGATATAGGTCTATAATTTTCATTCCTGCACCAGGGGGGAGTAGCCCACTAAATTTTCCATTATTAAAAGCATTCATTTAAACGTGGATTTTGTTGGAAAACCTAACATCCTGCATTAAGCATCTGGCATTTTGTGCAAAAACACACACTCCCTAAACAAAATGCCTAGATTTCACACACAAAAGGATACCTTTCTGGATTTATTTATTTATTTATTGCACACACACAAAAATGCACAAAAACTTGAAGCAAAGTTATACAGCAAAGGGAAAAGACACATGCAGTCTTTGTTTACAACTGAAAAAAGGTAAGGGGTGGGGGAAGAAATACAGTAATCCTCTGCTTATGGTGTGTGGGGGGGTAGGGGCCCGACTTGACCTGTGATAAAGGATATACAGATGCTGGGTTGGGTTGGGACTTGGCAGGGCCTGTCTGGGTCCTCTTACACTTACCTTAGACCTGACGCTGCCCCGAACAGGCCTCCTATGGGCTTCCAGGGCCTGTTGGAGGTCACAGAAGTGGTTTCGGGCAATCCAGAATGCACTTCTGTTTTTTTCTTTTTTTTTCTTTTTGGAAGGCACTTCCAGTTCACTTCTCCAAACCAGCGCTTATCAGCTGTAAAAATAAAAAAGAGGGGGAAAGCCCCGCAACGGGGTCTATTTAAAAAACAAAAACAAAATTAAAAACCCACATCCCCCCTGGAGACCCCCACGCGAGACAGGATCAGGCGGGCCTGCGGCTCTGAGGCCCCCAACCTCTTCTGTGGGGGGTTCCCTCTGTCCACCCTCAGCATCCCGTCAGCGCAGGCAGAGGAGGAAGCGGATGTGGCACCTGCTCGGGGTGGCCTGAAGCTTCTCCCTTGCTCACCGCACCGACACCCCTTGGCCTCCCCCAGCTGCCTCCATGCCATCCCCTCTCACTCTCGCTCTCACTCTTACTCGCTCTGTGTGTGGTGCCGGCACATTCCCTCCTCTCTTGCCCTTCCCAAGGCGCGGGCTCCCTCGCCGGCACCTGGAGTCCATCTCCCCCCCTGGTGGCAGCTGCTCCTCTTCCTGCTGCTCCTGCTTCTCCCGCTGCTGCCACCGCTGCTGCTGTCCTGGCAAGGGAGGAGCAAGAGTGAGAGAGCCAAGCTCTGGGGAAGCACCGCCGGTTGCCGCCCGCGCTCACTCACCCCCAGCCATGCCCTGCCCTGCCTGGAGGTGTGTGTGTGTGAGAGGGGGGGGGATCTCCGTCTCTCCAGCGGTGAGGGCGAGGAGGAGGAGGCATGGCCCAGGTAAGGAGAGTGCGGCGGCGGACAGGCTTCCCCTCTGCTCCCTGTTTCACTGGCTGGGTGATCCAGCTCCCTTCCCTTCCCCTTTCCCTTTCCCTCACCTGCTCGCTTCCTTTCTCGCCCTCACGAAGGGCCAGCCAGTTTCCCCAGCCGGGGAAATTAAAAAAAAGCAAAAAAAAAAGGGTACTAGCACCTCTCAGCTGGGAAGTGCTGGCCCCAAGCCAGCGCTTCTCAGCTGTAAAAATAAATGGGGGGGGGAGCCCCGCAACAGGGACTATTTAAAATAATTACGCACCCCAAATGAACGTGTCCCTTGGCCGCACCTGGCCAGAAAAAATGAAACAAAAAAGTTTAAAAAGAAACAAAACAAAAAGAAATATGAAATGATTTTTTTAAAAAATTGTTTAGTATTAAACGAAATGAAACGGGGGCTGGGGCAATGAATAATGAAATGAAACGCCATTTTGGCATTTTGTACCCATCTCTAGTAACTACAGCTACTTCCTCAGACTCTATTTTAACAAGTTCTGTATTCTAAGCCTCAAAAAATTACACTTTTACTACCTTTTTATCTAGTAAACTATTTATTTATTTATTTATTTATTTATTTATTTATTTATTTATTAGACTTGTATCCTGCCCATCTTCCCGCCCTTCTTCCTTTGTTGTTTATAAGACGGTGTGTGGGCCTCTAAAGTAGCTCTAGTCCAACTGCTAGCAGCGCAGAAACTTAGCAGTACAAACTTCTTTTTCTTTGTTTAGCTCACTCAGCAGCAGCTGTGCTTGGGATCACACCCAGGCTCAAAATGGCTGAGACTGACCTCAGCCATTGGTTAGGTAGTTAGTTTTGTTTAGTTTAGTTAGTTAGTTAGTTAGTTAGTTAGTTAGTTAGTTAGTTAAAACATTTATAGCTGACCCTATATCTCAGGATCTCACGGTATGTTACTGAGTGACACAAACCAATTTAATATTTGGATCTGGAATGGACCCTATGGATCATCGAGTCCAGCTACTCTCAAGGAGGCACAGTGGTGAACTGAACTGCCAACCTTTGGCTCCACAGCCAGAAACCTGATAATTTTTTTAAAAAATCAAATCTGAGCCATTTAGAACACATTAACACATTAAGACCACTGCACCCGAACTTGCATGGAGCATGATTGTTGGTCACCAAAAACTCTGATAGATATGTCTTGATTTGATGACAAAATTATACCTATGTTGGTGCCAGCTGAGCTTCCAAGGGGAAGAAAGACCCTCTTCCGTTCTGGTGCAGTCTGAAAGGCACTTCTGCCCTGAGTCAACCCTTAGGCGATGGTCTTTGATTTCAGCTTTTTGCTTTGTTGCTTGATCTCTTCTCATTCAGTTGATTATTCAAATTACTATTGATTGTGCCGCTTCTCTGTGGCTCCTTTTTGTTTTATCCCTGCCTTTCAAGATGCAAAACAAAGCTGTTCATTAAAACACCCTCCAAAACTGCAACACAGAACAATCAAAGCCAAGTGCAGATAATGAAAGAACAGCCATCTAACTAGTCCAGAGACGCGTAAAATAGCAATAAAATCATGCATTAGAAACCCAATGGAATCGTGCTTTCACAAACATCTCTAAAGGGGGGGGGGAGAGAGAGAGAATCACCACATCAGCCTAAGCAGCTGCTACTGCCTCCCATCCACTAGAACAGAAATAGAACATGGTGGTAGTAATGCCTACATCAAGGAGAAGTAGGTGACACTACTTGAAAAGGAAGGCTCTGCAAGACAACTAGGGGGTATGATGCCCCTCCCAAGCCAAAACAGGGGTGCAGAGAGTGGGAAGCAAATTTATGGAACACTTTGGAGAAGAAGAAATATTTTGCATGTAGAAGGTCCATTGTACCGCTTAAAGATCCCTGGCTCCAAAGTTCTCAGGTTCTCCATGCTTGGAGGGACTCCTTGCCAGAATGGTGCAAAGACCTGTTGCTTACTGCTCGAAAAATAGCATCTTGAACAAGGTTCTTCTTTAGAATGCATAGCTTTAATCTTTTCTGCCAGAAAAGAGAGGTCTCAATACAGGTAATGGAAAGTCTATGGGACGGGGAGTCTTTTGCTCAGTGGTTAAATTACAGTACAGTGGACCCTCGTATAACAAACGGTTTGTATAACATAAAATCTGTATAACCTAAAAAAATTCTGGAAATAGGGGAAATTTGCTTAACAGAATCGTCATTTTCCTCTAAGGCAAAGGGATCATTTTAACAAAAAGCACAAAAATGTTGTTGTTTTGGGTCACGGAACAAGGGCATTGTGGGAAAAACACGGAGACACACCCTAGAGGTGTCTTCAGCAGAGCAACGTTCCTAGCAGGAAAGAAATTGAGAATTTGGCCTCTCCCTGTTGTCAGGGGGATATGGATTCAAAGAGATACCAAGCCTGCCCAAGGCTCCCAGATTAACACTGCTGAAAGACAACAAAAAGCAGTGCTACTTGGCTAAGGAGGAAACTGGGACAATAGTTTCCACACCTGAGCATTCTGTGAGCAAATCCCCTGCACACAAGTACCCCTTCCTGCTCTTTGGGCGTTTATACACGACCCCTAAGCTCCGCCGCAAATGGCTGCAAGCTCCGGACCTTAAAAATGTTTACCCACCAGCTCCGGAGTTTGCAGACAATTAAGTGCGACTCCGCCCACTTTAGCGCGACCCAGCGCACTTTTCTTGTACCTGCTTTTTGATGGTGAAAAATATTTGATGCGGAGAGTGCCTGAGCTCTCCTCGCTTCTTTCTGTTGTTTTTCTTTTGCCTCCGCCCCTTAAAGAGGAACCAGGACGTAAACGGAGGTCGGAGCAACCTCCACCGGCACCGGAGGTAAGAATGCATTCTTTTCTCCCTGTCTAAGGCTTTTTTTCCCTCCCTCCCCTCACGCAGACAGAACAAAGAAGTGCAGAGCGGGTGGGGACGGAGGAACAGCAACGAACCCTCAAGATCTCTGGTCCGAATTTAAGGGACCAGCGGATCTTAGGGGTCGTGTAAAAAGGCCTTTTGTGTCCTTAATCCCCTTCCGGAGGGGACACCCAGACAAAGCAAGATCCATATAACAAAAACTGCATCATTAAGCTCATCATCTTCTAATTTCCATCTGTAAACAGTGTAGGAAAACTCTATCTCACTCCTAATCCTCCCCCCTCTCCCCTCCTCCCACTACAGAACCAGGCAAGACAACAAAAGGACTTCACAAAGTTTGTTTCCATTTGTTTCACACCATTGGACAACTTTGCATTTCCTTGTTTGGAGTTACACCATTTGTCCTTGTTTGGAGTTACACCATTTGTCCATTTTATTTACCTGAAACTCACACCATTGGTTTATTTGTATCTCTTTGTTTCATATGAGCTCATATTGTTTGTCTATTTGAATGTCCAAAACCCACCTCATTGGTTTATGCCTCTTCCTTGCATCCCACACTCCCTCCCCTTGTGCATCAGAATCTATAAAGCACCTTTGACCCTGTTCCGGGCAGCAGATCTCTGTCTTTGCCTCTCAAGGTCAGGATCTGTGAGTTCCTTTTTTTGGCCAATAAACGAAACGCAATTGGACTCTGTGTCAGATCTTCATTGGCAGTTTAGATCTGGTGTACATTTCCTGGAGACTCCAGAGACTCAACAGAGGCACCTTAAAAAACTGCTGTATTTTAATTATTTCATGGAACATGCCTACTTCATCAGATATAATAGTTAGGAAACAAAGACTACATGGTAAAGGATTCGTGTAAGGCTCTAAGACAGAGGTCTCTAGCCTTGTATAACCCAGATGTTCTTGGACTACAATACCCAGAAATCCTGGCCAGAACAGCTGGTGGTGAAAGCTCCTGGGAATTGCAGTCTATGAACACCTGGACGACCCAAGGATGGGAACCACTACTATAGGTTAAAGGGACAATGGTGTCTGGTTGCATTTCATACCTACTAATGATTTATTATCTCTATCTGATATTCAGTGCTTTTGGAGAACCCTGGTCCTGTAAACAACATCCTTGATTGAAGGAGACAACAGATTAACAACATATGATAATATGAAGAATGACAGACTTTGCCTTAGAGTCTTGTTCTGAAAAGGTGGGTCTGGTTAGTTGGGTAGGACAATAACAGTAGATAAAAACATAATTACAGATCTCCATTGTGATGTAACGGACAGAATGACAGACTAGGACTCAGGACTCAGAGTTCTGTGTTCAAATCCCCACTCAGCCATGGAAACCCAATCAAGATGTGGAGCTGGTGAAACCATTTTTAAATACAGTAGGACCCCCATATCCACTGATTCATTATCCGCTGATTCAGTTATCCGCGGTTTGCAGAAAAAATAATAATTCAGCAGCCAGAAAGCGAGCTACTATCACATACAGCAGCTGTAAACAAACTGCTCTCATAAAACAGCAGTGTAAAGCAAGCTACTGTCAAAAAACAGCAGCCAGAAAGGAAGCTACTGTCTCAAAACTGCAGCCAGAAAGCATGCTACTGTCATGAAACAGCAGTTTTGGGGGAGGTTTTGGCGTTCTCTCTTATCCACGAATTTCATTATCCACGAGTAAGCCTAGAACCAATCCCCAGTGGATACCGGGGTCCTACTACATCACACTTATCTTGAAAGCCCTATTAGGGTCCCTACAAGTTGATCCTGACTTGCTAGCACACAACAACAACAACAAAGCGACATCATTATGCTTTTGTTCTCCTTGAAAAATACAGCTCGAGTGTGCCCCTGGAGAATGAAATGAGGACATACTGTACTACTCCTTGTCCAGACAGTATACAGAATGTTTCTTTATTAACTTAAGAAATAGTTTGGACGCATGGCACTTTATGAAGGAAGCAGACAACTGAAACAGGTTCAGAGGAGGGCAGCAAGGGTGATCAGGGGACTGGAAATCAAGCCCGGAAGAACTGGGCATGTTTAGCCTTGAGGAAAGAAGACTGAGGTTAGAAATGATAGCACTCTTCAAATACAGTGGACCCTCGTAGAACAAGCGGGTTTTTTAACAGAAAATCCACTTAAAGCAAAAAAAAAATTGCGTAACAGAATCACCTATGGGGCGAATCCGTACAACAGAAAAACAGCCACGATTAGGGATTAATCTGTTTTGAATGCATTCCTATGGGAAATTTGAACAAAGGAAAATTTGCTTAACATAATTTCATTTGGAGCGAATTAATTCCTTTATACATGGTACCACTGTACTAGAAAGGTTGTCCTATTTGGGGGTGGGGGGGAGGGCAGGATGTTAGAGGAAGCCAGCTTTCAGCTGAACACCAGGACAAACTTTCAAACTGTTAGACCAGTGTGACAGGAGATCCAATTGCTTCAATAGGTGCTGAGGCAGAGAAAATTAGACACCCGTCTGTTATATACAGAGATGGGCACGGACCAGATGCCCAAAGCCAGAGCCATGTGCTTATCTGCCCACCTTCTCATCTGAGTGGGCAGCTGCCAGAAGAGATGGAGGACAGCAGCACACACTGCTGAGGGAGAGTGGCTGCCCTCTGGGGATGAGAGGAATGGAAGTGTCCTACTGGCCATAAGTGGGTGAGCACACAAAGGCGGTGGGGGGAAGGAAGGACGCAGCAACCACAGAACACCTGTGTGCGTGCCTCACTGAAATGGGCCAAGCCACCAAAGCATTGTCCATGTCCATCTCTATGTAAAGTATATGTAATCTCTAAATTATATATACCTTAGCTTGGATTCTTACCTTGTGCAAGGGTATTTGACTCACTGGCCTTATGGTCCCATTCCATCTCCGGTATTCTATCATTTTAAGTACATGAGGCTTTTCAAAGGCTCTTGAAGGACATGTTTTCTGCACATATCTAGATCTAAAGTGAGTGAGCTAAACCTATGGAGAGCAAAAACAACACACTTTGCCGAGTGGATGAAGGCTGAAGATTATCTCCCACCAGAACAAGACAAGACTCTCTCTGGCCCATATGGAAGCTACTTTACAGACTTCAGAGTAAAGTAGGAAAATCAATGAAGTAAAATGGGGCTTCGGTGCAGGACACTTTATCTGTGACTGTTGAGAAATTCAGTCAATGCAGTTTTTATGTGCATACATTTTATGTACAAAAGAAGATGCAGCAAAGGCATGAGATAACACTGTCAAAATAGCCTGCTTCTGGTCAAAAGCAGACTAATGATCTTAACATTTTAATCTGTGTTTAATGTTATCTATATTTCATATACACCTATAATTTGAAAATTTGGAATGCTGTGGTATGATTAAAGCAAGAATTTTTATCTAGCACCAAAAGGGAAGGGAAGCATCTAAGGCTGCTATCTCACCTGGATTTTGATCCTGATCTTCTGAAGGTCCGGCTTTTCCTCTTTGTCCCTTCACGTGATTGAACATGTGGGACAGGAGTTCCCACGTCCAAAACTGTTTTTTTTTATTTTAAAGTGCAGCTCAGCCCCCTTGGCCAGCAGGTGGTGCTAGCATTTTTAAAAAGGACCACTTGGCTGGGGGAAATTAAAACTCAAAGGACCCGATGGAGCTTCCTGTTGCTCCGATGGTGCAGAGAAATTTTAAGAAACAGCGCCAATCGGCCCCAGGAACAGCCAGTTGGTGCTATGAGAAAAAAAGAAAAAGAAACCCGGATCGTCTGTGTGGTCCTACGGCGTCTGCCTCCTTAAAAGGTGGATTTTCAAAGCGAGGAAGAAAATTCCCTACCTCTTGGGTAAGTCAAAGAAACCTCGCTTAAAAGGGCATTACTGGGTTTTCTTTTCTTTTTTTTTCTTCCAAAAAGCCCGGTGGCTGTGGGGATGGTATTTTTAGACACAGTTTATCTAATAATTTAAACTGCTTTTAAAGGGACGTGGGACCGGGCACTTAGATGCAGGTTTCACCTCAGTTAAAAACCCGTGTGACATTTTGACATAGGAAGGAGAATAATTTGCATAGGAACATCAGGCTATTCAGGGTGATGGGCTTTTAATCTCATTCCATCCAACTCCTGCAGGGTTCGACTCAGACAAGCCATAGAGTACAAGAGAGCTTGATCAGACAGCTCATCAGAGAGAATCTTTTGTAATTCTTTCCTGCTTGGCGGCAAACTGATCTTTGTCCATTCAGTCCTGACAGAGAGATGAAAAATGCCCAGAGAAGCCAGGAAATGTGTGATGTGAGCAGATCTGATCCTCTTGCTTATCTAATTGGTCATGCAGGGAGCATTAGCGTGTAATTCATCCTCATACATACATTCATTCATTCATCGTTCATAATCCAACATCTGCTGTTATCTTCCAAGTTGTGAAATAGCCATGTGATGGATTTTCAAGGGCTTATTCTGAAGGCATGAGTTGATGACTGCAGTGCTGGGGGGGGACGCTCATCTCCTTTGACAGCCTGATTAACCAAGAAAATAAAGGCAGCTCTAACTGAAGATGGCCAGATATTTAACGTTTCAGGCATGTTTGCTGGATAGGTGGGGGTAAACTTAAGTGGCTTCTGAATTTTGAATTTACTGTACTAGTAAAATGGGAAAAATATAAGCCTTGGATGTCTGTCTGCTTGTCTGGTTGGTTGGTTGGTTGGTTGGTTGGTTGAGCTTCTAGACTGCCCAACTGCTAGGGGCACTTTACATAATTAAATGTGACCATTTACATAATTGAATAGTTTACATAATTAAATTCAAAATAAGATAATAAAAGCATATATAGGACTCAAACAACTACTGTAGAAGAAAAACAGGAAGGTGACCGAGGATTGCCATCTAGTGGCTTAGGTGAACCCCAAGCAAGCCGGAGGAGTGGGATGATGCCTTGTGTGAGCAGATGGCCACACAGTCAAAAGGGAGAGATGTAGTACTAATGGGAGATTTTAACTAGGAGTGGGATGATGCCTTGTGTGAGCAGATGGCCACACAGTCAAAAGGGAGAGATGTAGTACTAATGGGAGATTTTAACTATCCTGATATATGCTGGCAGTCCAACTCAGCTAAGTATGCAAGGTCTAACAAATTCCTTACTGCCCTTGCAGACAATTCCATGGTCTAGAAAGCAAAGAAGGCAACAAGAGCCACAACCATTTTAGATCTGGTCTTAACCAATAAGGAGGATATAGAATCATAGAATCATAGAGTTGGAAGAGCCCTCAAGGGCCATCTAGTCCAACCTCCTGCCAAGCAGGAACCCCATCACAATATTTCTGACAGATGGCCATCCAGTCTTTGCTTAAAAACCTCCAAAGAAGGAGACTCCAATACTCTCCTTTGTGGCAGCATATTCCACTGCTGAACAGCTTTTTGGTGCATTGTCCATGGGGTCGAAGTGGTGGGATCATTAGGTAAAAGTGAACATGCCCTCTTGGAATTTGTTATAGAGTTGGAAGGTGAAGCTAAGCATATTCAGACAAGAATCCTGGACTTTAAGAAAGCCAATTTTTGTAAGCTTAGGGAATTATTGGCTGTGATTCCATGGACCAAAACACTGAAAGAGAAGGGGTCCAAGATGGATGGGAGTTCCTTAAAAGTGAGATATTAAAGGCACAATCTAAAACTGTTCCAAGAAGAAGAAAAAATGGGAGATGTCTAAAGAAAGCGCAATGGTTTACTAAAGAGCTTTCAAGTCAGCTGTCTATAATTTTTTTACAAGAAATGAAAAAATTGGGAATGCACCAAAGAGGAATATAAGCAAACTGCTAATATACGCAGGGGGGTGGTAAAAAAAAAGCTAAAGCACAAAATGAACTTAGACTTGCCAGAGAGATTAAAGATAGTAAAAAGGGTTTCTTTAGTTATGTCCGCACCAAAAGGAAAAATAAGGAAATGATAGGCTCTCTGTGTGGCGATGATAACCAGTTACTAACAGGAGACAAGGAAAAGGCAGAATTACTCAACACCTTCTTTGCCTCCATTTTCTCCAAAAAGGAAGAAAGAGATATGCTGGGACAAAGAGTAGATGAGGTAGGATGGGAATTGCAACATAGAATAGGTAGAGAGGCAGTACAGAAACACCTTGAAACATGAAATGAATTTAAGTCTGCTGGGCCAGATGAATTACACCCAAGGATATTAAAAGAACTGGCAGAAGTAATTTCAGAACCATTAACAATAATCTTTGAGAAATCCTGGAGAACAGGGGAAGTCTCCATTGATTGGAAGAGGGCCAATGTTGTCCCCATCTTCAAAAGCGGGGGAAAGGACCCAATTAATTACCCCCTAGTCAGTTTGTCTTCAATTCCTGAAAAGAACCTAGAGCAGATTATTAAACAGGCTGTCTGTAATTATTTAACAAACAATGCTGTCATTACGAGAAGTCAACACAGGTTTCTTAAAAACAAGTCATGCCGGACTAATTTGATCTCTTACTTTGATAAAATTACAGGCCTCGTGGATCAGGGGAATGCTGTGGATATTGCTTATCTGGACTTCAGTAAGGCCTTCAATAAGGATCCCCTTGGTATTCTTGCTAAGAATTTAGTAGAAAGTGGGATAGATAGTGCTACTGTTGGGTGGATTTGTAATTGGTTGACTGATTGCACCCAAAGAATGATCATAAATGGCCTCTCTTCAGCTTGGAGAGATGTGACCAGTGTGGTGCCCCAGGGTTCTGTTCTGGGTCCAGTGCTGTTCATCAATATCTTTATTAATGAGTTGGAGAAAGGAATAGAGACAGTATGCTAATTAAATTTACAGATGATACCAAATTGGGAGGGGTTGCTAATTCCCTAGAGGATAGGATGCCACCACAAGAGCATTTAAAGACATGTTATAAAGTTCCAAGTTTAATGGCAGTTTCTTACCTGTCCTGATTTGCAAGGCAAATACTGCATTGTCTTTCTTTATATTCTGTCTGTATTGTCATATTTTCAGGTGCAACATCATATTTGGCCACTAGAGGAAGTATTAAATTTACCTGCATTTTTCTGGCTGATGCAACAGTTTTAGTTGTTTTGTAGGCAGAAGAATGATAACATTAGGAGAGACCTGCCCGTTTCAGATGACAAGTAATACAGGTGAAGAACACTCCTTTAAACAAAATCCCAGCTCGGCCTCTGTCTTCTTTTAGATCTATTTATACTCTGCTAGAGGATGACTGACTGGACCTTGAGTCATATGACAAAGGACATATGCCTCAACCATAAATGTTTAAGATTTTGCAAACATTCTAGGGATCATTGAGGGCTAGAAACTAGAATCATGCTACTTTTTAAAGAGGAAACAGGAGTTTTGATTTGCATAATGGAGGACTCTGCATATGGCCTGTATTCTATTGTAACTTGGTAAAGGTAAAGGTTCCCCCCGCACATGCATGCTAGTCGTGTCCGACTCTAGGGGCGGTGCTCATCTCCGTATTCAAGCCAAAGAGCCAGTGTTGTCAAGTCCATGCCATGGGGCATGGATGCTGACTGTTCTCCTCCTTACGAAACATCTGGAGCTGCTCCACCATCACCCGCTCCATCACCTTGCTCATAAAAGGTCTGTTGGCAACTGGTCTCCAGTTGTTAAGGTTCTCTGTGGCCATGTTTGTTCATTTTGAAACAGGCCGGAGGACAGTTTTCTTCATATGTGAGGGAAGGCAACCCTTTCTCAGTGAGGCATTGATGATAATGATGCACCAGTTATCTCACTGACACCTTTTATGGCAAGGGTTGAGCAAGGAAGTGGCAGACCTGTGCTGAAACAGCACCATAGTGCATCAGCACTCTGATGTTACAGGCTTAAAACAAATCAACCAGGCAGAGGGAGATGATGCATCAGCACCCTCCACCTGATGGACAAAACTGTGGAGTCCAGATCCTGCCACAAAGGTGATATAGCTTTATAGCTTGCCAGGGTGCTAGAAAGCTATAGCGTGTAAGTCACAACGCTTTGATTATATATAATGTTTTAGCAACCATTATCTTCTTCAGATTTCTTGCTGACGCATGAACAAAACAGCTTTTCAGGACAGGAAAGTAGTTTGTTGTGTAACAGTGCCTGTTTTCTGGGCGGGGCGGGGGGGGAATCCATCTTGATTCAAATGTTTTTGGTATGGAATTACAATCTCTTACTGAACCATAACTCACTCGGTTTTTCACTCTCTGCTACCAACACATATCCTATGGGAATTACCTATTTTTTCTCCTGTTTGCTCATTACTGACTCGGTTTCCTTCCATAATAAAACACAGTGGAAAGATGTGGGAAAGTCAACATTGCACAGTGGTGAATTATCTCACTAAACATTACCAGCACAGCCAGTAACAAGAAAAACAGTAAAATGAATGACATATCTGGATATAAAGTAGTGGGACATTGTCTGAAAATTTATGTTGATGTAAATCACAATAGCAAAGCTCTGCTATTGAACAAGCAGCTGCTCAAATTTCCAGCTATATGCCAAGTTATACCAATTGGGCCTCTGGATGGTGAGGGAGGAAAAGGGGAGGTTAAGGAGGACTTGGACATTGCAGAGAAATTGAACGAGTTCTTTGCGTCTGTCTTCACGACAGAGGACCTTGAGTGGATTCCGCTGCCTGAGCCGCCCCTCTTGACTAAAGAATTAAATCAAATACAGGTTAAAAGAGAGGAGGTTTTAGGACTAATTGATAAATTGAGGATTAACAAGTCACCGGGCCCAGATGGCATCCACCCAAGGGTTATTAGGGAACTGAGAAATGAAATTGCAGATCTCTTAACGGTTATATGCAACTTGTCTCTTAAAAACGGCCACAGTGCCGGAGGACTGGAGGATAGCAGATGTCACACCAATTTTTAAAAAAGGAAGGAGGGGGGACCCAGGAAACTACAGGCCGGTTAGCCTTACATCTGTCCCAGGGAAGATGGTGGAAGGCCTCATCCAAGAGAAAATCTTAAAACACATAAAAGAACAAACCTTGCTGAGAGAAAATCAGCATGGCTTCTGTAAGGGTAAATCTTGTCTTACAAACCTTTTAGAATTTTTTGAAAAGGTCAACAGGCACGTGGATTTGGGTGAACCGGTGGATATAGTCTATCTGGATTTTCAAAAGGCTTTTGACACAGTCCCTCACCAAAGGCTGCTGAGAAAATTGCATAGTCAGGGGATAAGAGGGCAGGTCCTCTTATGGATTGAGAACTGGTTGAGATCCCGGAAACAAAGAGTAGGTGTCAATGGGAAATTTTCACAATGGAGAGAAGTGAAAAGCGGTGTGCCCCAGGGCTCGGTCCTGGGACCGGTGCTTTTCAATCTGTTCATAAATGACCTGGAGACAGGGATAAACAGTGAGGTGGCCAAGTTTGCAGATGACACAAAACTTTTCCATGTGGTAAAAACCAGAGAAGATTGTGAAGAGCTCCAGAAGGATCTCTCCAAACTGGGGGAGTGGGCTGAGAAATGGCAAATGCGTTTTAATGTAACCAAATGTAAAGTAATGCATATTGGGGCAAATAATCCAAACTTCATCTATCAACTCATGGGCTCTAAGTTATCCGTGACGGATCAGGAAAGAGATCTTGGTGTGTTGGTGGACAGCTCCATGAAGGTGTCTCCCCAATGTGTGGCAGCGGTGAAGAAGGCCAATTCCATGCTAGGGATTATCAAAAAGGGGATTGAAAATAAAACAGCCAACATTATAATGCCGTTATATAAAACAATAGTAAGGCCGCACCTGGAGTATTGTGTACAATTCTGGTCACCGCATCTCAAGAAAGACATAGTGGAACTGGAAAAGGTGCAGAAGAGAGCGACTAAAATGATTACTGGGCTGGGGCACCTCCCTTATGAAGAAAGGCTAAAACAATTGGGCCTCTTTAGTCTGGAAAAAAGGCGCTTGAGGGGGGATATGATTGAGACATACAAAATAATGCAGGGTATGAGTAAAGTGGATAGAGGGAAGCTCTTCTCCCTCTTTCAAAATACCAAAACTAGGGGACATACACTCAAATTGAGTGCTGGGAGAGTAAGAACTGACAAAAGAAAATATTTTTTCACCCAGCGTGTTGTAAGTCTATGGAACTCCCTGCCACAGGATGTGGTGATGGCATCTGGCCTGGATGCCTTCAAAAGGGGATTGGACAGATTCCTAGAGGAAAAGTCCATCACGGGTTACAAACCATGATGGAGATGTGTAATCTCTAGGCTTTAAACCAGGGTACTTCAAGGGCCAGATGCAGGGGAGTGGTATCAGGAGACAGATATCTAGTCTCATGCGCTCCCAAATGCATCTGGTGGGGCCGCTGTGAGATACAGGAAGCTGGACTAGATGGGCCTTTGGCCTGATCCAGCATGGCTCTTCTTATGTTCTTATGTTCTTATGTTCTTACTGTCAGTCAATCAGCCATGCAAATGACAATTAATTGATTAGCAGCAATTCTTGGCCAGAGTTCATGTAATTTACTTATCCCCCCCCCCCGATCCACATCCCCCCCTACTACCATAGGATTCCGGACAGGAAATCTGGTAGTCATCATTACGTCATTTTAGATTATACATAACCCCTGTATAATAATCCTCATAAGCTATCAAATCAATTCTGATTTATGGCAAGCTTTTTCAAGGTTTTCCATTTGCTTCTTTGTGGGAGGAGGGGCTGTGTAGTTTGCCCAAGGCCACACAGGCTGGCCCGTCTCCCACAAGGCAAAGTAAAAAACAAAGCACAACATTTTATTTATATATCATCGCATAGCACTTAAAACATTCTCTGAGCAATTTACAATTTAATTATGCCAGTTACAGATTGCTCTCCTTCCCAGGTTCTCATTTTACCAACCTCAGAAGGATGGAAGGCTGAGTCAGCCTTAAGCCGGCTACCTGGGATTGAACCCGAGGTCATGAGGACAGTATGGCAGTTTAACTACTGCACCACAAGGCACAGTATGGACTCGAACCCCCAGCATCTGGCTCTGCGAGCAGATAACATAAACCACTGAGCTCTCCAGCCAGCTAACCATTGTATAGTGAGATTTAAAAATATGTCATCACCACCACTATCTTCTTCAAGTGCCATGTCCTCGTACAACGTTGGGAATCAGTAGCCTGAACTGATTTCTATCTCAAGCTATTCTAAACAGAGCAGCTGTGCTCACTGTGGATCAATGTCTTAAGTTCTTAAGCCAGAATGTTCTTCTAGGCCCCAGGCCACACTTCCTGTCTATTTTTCCTTGCAGCAGATGGTACAGTGGTTTCCCTGCCCTTTCGCAGTTCACATACTGTGGTTCTGCAATATTGCGGGACCGCAGTACCTGGAAAGGGCTTGAGGGAGGGGGGAAGGTTTGGGGGCTTTTTAAACCTTCCTCCCTTTCCCTAAGCCCTGGCTCCAGCTGATTGGTGCTGGGGTGGGGAAACAAAAGATTTTTTCTCCCCCACCCCGCGCCAATCAGCTGGAGCCTGGGGCTTGCGCCTGGAGGTATCGCACACCACTTCTCCCCACCCCCTCAGGGTAGTGGCAAGCAGCGTGTGATGCCAAAAGGGCTTTTGGTTGTGGAGCCCAGTGCACGACTCCATAGCCAAGAGAGCCCTTTTGGCAGATCGCGCACCTTCCACCCGCACCTCCCTGGAAGTCTGGGCAAGCAGTGTGCGATGCGCAAAGGGGTTTCGGCTGTGGACCCCAGCGCTGGGTTCCGCAGCCAAGAGCCCTTTGGCAGATCACGCGTCGCCCGCCTGCGCCTCCCCTGGGGTGAGGGCAAGCGGTGCACGATGGCAAAGGGGCTTTGGGGGCTTTGCAGAGGAGAGCCCTTTTTAAAAATTGCATGCTGCTCCCCCGCACCCCCCTGGGGTTCTGGGCCAGCAGCACACAATGTTTAAAATTGTGCCCCCCCCCCACCTGACCTGCATCCGCATATCACGGATTTTCAACAATCACAGGTCGGGTGGGTCCCTAACCCCCGCGATATAAGGGGGCTTACTGTATTTCTTATTGCTCATTATGTATTTGAAACTTTGCAATTTTCTTCTCTTTATGGTACTCAGGATTTCTAACATTTTATTCATGCACCGTAATACAGCCACATTAGTGACTCCAGCTGTCCAAGGTACCTCCAAAGCGTCTGATCCAGAATGGGTGGCTTTAAACAGCATCTGATTCATGATAGGTGGCTGACATAATGGCCAATAATGGCAGTGAAGTAGGCAAGAGGGAAACCACTTCACTTAAGCTAATTTCCCCAGGCAAATCTTTAACATGACGGGAAAACCACCACTATGCCAGAGTAGTATTAGATGCACTTGAGATGAACAGAACTTCTTCTTCTTCTTCCAGTGCCATGTCCTCATAGATCATTGGTGATGAACTGATTTCTATCTAAAGCTATTATCTCATTGTGCTCACTGTTGGCTAAGTTCTTAAGCCAGAATGTTCTTCTGTGCCCCACGTCATGCTTCCGGTCTATTTTTCCTTGAAGGATAACTTGCAGCAGATGGTATTTCTCATTGTGCATTATGTGTCCAAAATATTGCAATTTTCTTCTCTTTACGGTAATGAAGATTTCTAGCTTTTGACATTAGATAGATAGATAGATAGATAGATAGATAGATAGATAGATAGATAGATAGATAGATAGATAGATAGATAGATAGATAGAACAGAGTTTGGCTTTCCAGATTACCAGTGGAATGAATCCCCAAGCCAGAGGGAACAGCAGCAGAAAATAATTTCAGATGTAGGCAAGTATATTGGGATTTGCCTCACCTCTCACAGTATATTTTCTGGACAATACAAACAGTAATCCCTGAACAATGGCATATCAGACATTCTCTCTGAGAAAAGAATACTGCCTGAACACTCTCATTGACATTTTGCAACAACTGAGATTCAGACTAGGCACAGAATTGCCAGGCATCACTCGAGGGTGCCGTACATGCCAAACCTGAGAGCATCAGGTGTCCATCTGAAGTGACTGCCTTTAGGCACCGGGATGCACTAGTCTTGGAAGAATCAGAGCACCTGAATGGTGCAAACCATCACGTTCATTTTGGAAATCTTTCTGCATAGCTCCAGCTTCCCAGGCCCAACTACAGAGGTGGCCAATGTCCAGAGGTTGCTCAGAGACATGTGCCTGGAACCTTTTCAGAATTACACACACATAAAAAAAAACAGAAAGATTCTTCATGCTGTGTATCAGCAAAAAACCAAAACAAACAGAAGCAAAAACAGAAAACAGAAAACCTTTATTTTTAAGAACTTTTTTTAGAAAATGGAGATTTATGGGTGGTGGGACCCCTTGAAACATGAAAAAAAAAGGCCCCAGATCCACTAAAGCAGTGGTGGTGAAACTTCAGCACTCCAGATGTTTTGGACCACAACTCCCACAATCCTTTGTCATTGGCAATCTAGGCTTGGAATTCTGGGAGTTGTGGTCCAAAACATCTGGAATGCCTAAGGTTTGCCACAGATATATAGCCATTGTAGAGATGTGCTATCAAGCATCAGTTGCCTGAGCAATATGAGGAACCCACTTACTGTATATACTCAAATATAAGCTTAGTTTTTCAGCCCTAATTTTGGGCTGAAAAAATGGGTCCTCGGCTTATATTCGGGTCAATACTTTTAGCCACTGAGGCAAGTTTGCGTCAGTGGCTAAAAGTCATTTTAAACATTGTGTGCTACTTCTCCCGATCCCCCCATGTTTAAAATGACTTTTAGCCACCAACTCAAGCACTTGCCTCGGTGGCTAAAAGTCATTTTAAACATCACACACACACCGAGCTCACAAAGGAGGAGTTGCCAGGCCCTGCTGCATTTCCCACCCTAGGCTTATACTTGAGTCAATAAATTTTCCCAGTTTTGGGGGGTTTGAATTAGGGCACCCGACTTATACTCGGGTCGACTTATACTCGAGTATATACGGTACTCTGTCTACTTTAATTTACAACTATTTGCTGCTTAAATTTATGCTGACCAAGTAAATATGCCAAAGCATTTGGGCCAATGAAATTAGAAAGCCTTTTAAAAAACTATAAAACTCAGCCCATGAGTATGAACTGATGAATGAAGTGAATGGTTAGCACTGGGAGCAAATGGTCTATGGAAGGCGTCTATTTGAGCCTTGTAGTGCAGTGTAGAGATGGGCACGAATAAAAAAAATGGCATTTCATTTGTCGTTTGTCATTTAGGGGGTCCATTTCATTTCATTTCCGTTTTTCGTGAATTTTTGCAAAAAATCGTTTTCATTTTCATTCGTTTCATTACCGTTTCGTTACCATTTATTTCAATTTTTTGTGATTTTTTTAGCATTGAAAGCAGTTCAATGTATTGCCGTAACAAAAACAAAACGGATGACAAAATTTCTGGTGTTTCTGTTCGTTTCGTTTCATTTTAGAGACAAAATTCGTTTGTTGTTTTGTTATGTAAAAAATGAAAAAATGGAAACAGAAACGAAAAATTGTTTGTTTCGTGCCCATCTCTAGTGCAGTGGTTAAATGCCTGTCCTGCAGCTAAAACTGTGCTCACGACCTGGGACTCTATCCCAGGTAGCAGGCTCATGGTTGACTCAGCTTTCCATCCTTCTGAGGTCTGTGAGATGGGTACCCAGCTTGCTGGACAGGGGACAATGTGTAGCCTGCATAATTAAATTATAAACTGTCCAGAGAGTGCTTGAAGTGCTATGGGGTGGTATATAAGCAGAACTAGACATGGGCATGACTTGGCGAAATTGTCGTTTCCATTTTCGGTTATCGTTTCCATTACGTAACGGAAACGGTAACGATAATTAAGCCATCAGAACTCGAACTCGAACCGAAAAAAGAAAAATTTGGTCGGGTTTTTCATTTCCGTTTGTGGCATCGCGGCAATCGCACGATGCGAAGCACAGAAAAAAGTTTTTAAAGATTTTTTTTAAAAAAACCCGACTCCTAGCCAAAAAAGCAGGCGAAAATATGCCTGCCTGAGGCTTTGCCACCTACCAGAGGGGTGGTTTCTGGGGGGTCCCTGGCCTTTCCCCCCCTCTTCTCCTGTCCTGGGCTGCTTGCACCAGGCTGGGGGGGTCATCTTCGTCGTGTGTCTCGCTGCATGCCATGCGGTGGGGGGGATCCAAAATGGCGACCACAATTTTTCTTTTGAAATCATGGTAAAAAAACACACCAAATCACCACAGAAACATGTGAAATTTATTTATTTTAAATACCTGCATTTTTATAGTACCAGCAGTGGGTTTTTTTATAGCAATAAAACGTCGTATTGATTTTATTTTATTTTATTTTTTATTTTTTTAGACCTGCCCATTTGGGCTGGGCATGGGATGGGACGGTGCAAAATTTTTGAACCATTCCACCAATGGCATCGCCAGGTTTTTGACTGACACTTCTGGATGTCTCGGAGGGCATAAAAAGCCGAGATACCTTCCAGAAATCGCAGTGTATGGATGTGGTTGAGGGAGGAGGGCTGGCTGCTGGTGTTGGTGTGATCCGATCGAGATTGAGGAGGGAGGCTGGAGGCTTTAGGATTTAAGTTAGGCAGGCAGGGAGGGAATTGAATTTAGAAAATAATTTCTTTGATTCCCTGCAGCTTTGTCTGCTGAAGGGAATAGCAGTTTATTCTTTATTTCTTCTCTGGCAATTTGTGAGGATTTTTTTCTGATATTGGATAAAGGGGGAGGTTCGACTGGGAGTGGGAGGTTTGGATTTATTTTAAAAATATATTATATACTACCATTTATTTTCTATTTTCCCAACTTCAATTTGCTTACACACACATTTGGGGTGCAAGCCAAGAACAGAACCTCTATCCTAAGTGATATCCTAACTGCCCACTTGCCCGTCCGCCCGCGCTGCCACCCGCCTGCGGCCCGCGCCATCGCCCGCCCACTCGCCTGCCTGTGGCCGCCGCCTATCCATGGCCCCCTGCCACCACCACCCACCCTCTGCCTAGGGCGCAAAAACACCTAGTGCCAGCCCTGATTGTGGGCCGCCCCAATGCTCTGGGAAGTCAAATCGCGCTAAATCGCGGTGGAAACGACAAACGACAAACGGAAACGACAAATTTTTGAAAAATTTCGCGACAAACGGAAATGACCCGAAATGGACCCGTTCCAACAAATGAAAACTCGAAACGTCATTTTTTCTGGTCGTGCCCATGTCTAAGCAGAACACTTTGCTTTTGCTTTTGCTTTTCTGAGTACAGTGAGTATAGACAAGATGCTTTCTGACTCTGGACTTAATGAATATGCTCTACTAGTCTACTTCATTTGAGAAGCACAAAATTTCCTCCCTTCCCCCACCATTAGAGTGGTGGAACCAATTACCTTAAGAGGTGGGGAGTGCTCCAACATTGGAGGCATTCAAGAGCAGTTTAGACAGTGAAGGCATTCAGGAGAAATTTAGATATCTGCTTGGCAGATATCCTATGATTTGTTCTTGCATTGAATGGGTGTTGGTCTCAATGGCCTTGTAGGCCCCCTTCCAACTCCCTTTCTATGATCCTATGATTCATCCCATACTTCACAAAAGCTTACATATCCTCCTGAAGTAGGCAGGGAAAGTGTCTCCAAAGAGAAGAGCCAGACTTTAGAGGGCACTTCCAGAAGAAAGGAATGGAAAACCACTTCTAAGTACTCTATATCTCGAAAACCGTAGGTCAAAATTGACTTGACATCATCTCTCTCTCTCTCTCTCTCTCTCTCTCTCTCTCTCTCTCTCTCTCTCTCTCTCACTCACTCACTCACTCACTCACACACACACACACACACACACACACACACACACACACACACACACACACACACACACACACCACCCAGGAGATAGATAGATAGATAGAGGTGTGTGTGTGTGTGTGTGTGTGTGTGTGTGTGTGTGTGTAAGAGAGAAAGGGGGAGAGAAAGAGAGAGAAATCACATGCCACCAAGTCAATTCTGTCTTATGGTGACCCCTTCTAGGGTCTTCTTAGAAGTGGTTTTCCAAAATCTGAATATTAGCAATTTTGCATAGGACATATTTGCCCTGCCCTGATGTTCAACTCGTTTACCAGGTTTTCTGCAGAAACGGATAACATTTTTCCAAAGTGAAATATTATGAACTAATTATTTACAAGTCAGTAGATACCGACCTGCTACCCATGACCCATGCCATGCTTTTAAAACAAGAGGAAGCAATGGCACAGTGAGGAGTGCCAGGCCTCCTGGTTTCACTGGGGTGGCCATAAAAAGGGGGGGGGGAGCTGGTGGCCAGTCCTCAGATGTTGCTCATCGAGTCTAGTCCTACCGATGAATCCTGTGATTCTAACCAGTAACTCTTTAGATGAGTTTACAAACCGAAAGTAGAGCTATTGACAGATAACACGAGATAAATGTCAGTGTTCAAAGCCACATTTGAACAGAACTTAGATGCAAAGGAGCATCTTATATATTTTTTAAAAAAACCTATAAAATATGTTTATACATAACAATCCCATTTTAACATCTTTTATAGTGTCTCTGACATGTGTTGAAATGAACTCTTCATTGTGTTTGTTCCAGGGAGGGCACATTTTGGTATTGATGTTTGTGATAAATAAGTGTTTTAAAAATCACGACAAGAACGCACTGTACCATCCATTTCACCCCACTCTTCTTTCTCATAATTGTCATGCATCTTCCTAGAACACTTAAGGAAGCGGGGGGGGGCGGGGCGGGAATTAAACAAAGCTGTTCGTCTGATATGACACAGAAGGGTTTTGCCTTTCACCAAATTGCTCAGACCCCGCCTGAACAAGCAAGCTTTTATTGCACATCAGCAACTGAACAATCAGAACAGGACGGTGGTGAGATGCAAGGATAATATTTCCACCAGCCTTTTGTGAATGTATCAAATGCATCCAATTAATGCGAATAAAGGGAAAGTCTAATAATCGTTGTTTGCTTGTTTTGTGATGTCAAGTTTAAAGAAAGCTTGCCATGTCCTCGGATAGCAAATTCTCAGAAGAAAACACAGTAGGAGCTAACCAAGCACTTCAGGTGTTGTTGATCGACCGGCCGTCTAGAAATGACTCAAAGGTGTTCCTAGTGTTTCCTGGGAAACAAAACAGCCAGAAGCAAGTAAAAATCAAGAGAAATGTCTAGTTTTCAACTTGACACGTTGACCGCAGTGGCTGCCACCGTGGTTGTTTTTCTTAAGAACCAAAAACTGTGATATTTGGACGGCAGGATATTTCTTGATTGAATGTTTACAACTACCCACAAAGAAATGGCATTGTAAAGTCAGGAAGTGGAAATCTCTTAGTCTCAATTTTCGCCACACTTTTCTGAGTGCCACTTGCCTTTTCTTCTCATCCCTTCTGTGTACAGGGCCGTTAGATGTCCCTTTTCCTTCTACACAGCAACTCAGGTACATTTATGTGCAACTTTTACTGATACCCTGCATTTTTCTTTTTGCTCATGGCTAACACAGTGGTTCCGAACTAGAAGCATCTGGTGTTCAATGCTGGCCTTCTTGGTCTCAGGTCATGATCATATCAATAGAATGGTTTCCAGTTCTCCTCCTTTGATTTCACAATTTAAATCATTTACCTGGCAAGCATGCTAACTGCGGCTTATGTCTCACTTAGCCAGAGGCTTCTACTTTTTTGTTACAGTTTTTTTTCTAAGTTGCATTGCTGCATGTGTGAACAATCTTATGGCAAGGTTTTTGATCTCCCGTCACAGTGCATGTCATTTTGAAATGTTTTTACTTTAAAAAAATGTTTCTGTGGCATTTGTATCAACATGTCAGTTAACATCTGTCAAAATGGTCTCAACAAAAGCTCCAAATGCTGATGGAATGGGAAGAAATGTCTCAGGAATCCAACACCACATAGGGACACACACCCTGGAATAAATGCCCCGTGGCCTCAAAGCATGACAGGAACATGATTAAAAGTCATATAACCACAAGGAGACATTTTGCTGGTGTGTCCGTGGCCTCAGTCTTCTCATTCCTCATCTCCAGTCTCCATTTGGACTGATGACAGAACCAAGGTATGCAACATCACTATCTCAGTTTCTTCATTGTTGTATATTCCATTTCAACCCTCAAGCCCAGACAGGGCAGGGAACAAATTGTCTCATTTCTAATGCCAAATGACAGGTCTCATTAGAGATGGGCACAAAATGATTTTATTTTAATTTCATTTTTCATTTTTCATTTTGTTACAGAACAAAACAAAAAATGAAGTGCCCTTTTTAAAAAAATTGAATGAAACGAAACTGAAATGTTCATTTCGTTCCATTCCATTTTTGTTTATTATTTATTTCGACAAGTGCCAATCTCAGCTCTTGTCAAAATAAATTATAAAAATAAGTGCCAGCCAACCTGCAGGCCAGCTGGTCTGCACTAGATTTTTTTAAAAAGTGCTGCCATGGCCTGCAGGCCAGCTGGTCGATGGTAGATTTTTTTAAAAAAGCACCACCCCTGTCTGTTTTTGTTTTTAAAAAGAGCTGCTCTGGCCTGTAGGCCAGCTGGCCGGCGCTAGATTTTTAAAAAAATTAAAAAAATTAAAAAAATTAAAAGCGCCAACCTGGCCCATGGGCCAGCTGGTTGACGCTAGGTAAAAATAATAATAATAAAATTTTTTTAAAAGCACTAACCTGGTCTGCAGGCCAGCTGGTCGACACTAGATATTAAAAATTATTTTTTTTTAAAAAGCACCGACCCAGACCGCGGGCCAGCTGTACGGCGCTTGGTAAATAAATGAATAAAAAATAAAAAAAGCACTAACCTGGCCTGCACTAACCAGGTTAAAAATATATTTTTTAAAAAAATTAAAAGTGCTGACCTGGCTCACATGCCAGCTGGTCAGCACTAGGTAAATAAATAAATAAATAAATAAATAAATAAATAAATAAATAAATAAATAAAGCACCTACCCGCTAGCTGGTCAACTATAACATTAAAAAATGAAAAATGAAAAAAAAAATGAAATGACATTTTTTAAAAAAAGTTTTGTCCTAAACAAAACAAAACAATAAAAAAAACAAAACAAAAAAACAAAATGAAATGCCATTTTGGCATTTTGTGTCCATCTCTACTGATAATTTATAGAGGTGTGCAAGGAAGGATAGTCTGATGGCCAAGTGAGAACCCTGCTAACCCCACCTGGCTCAGTGGGTTTCCCTTCTTCTCGCCCATGGTCCATAAACACAAGGCATGACAATGGCAACAGAACAGGGCTTATGATAACAGGAGAGGAGTCTTTTACCACACTTTCCTTCACTGCGGTTAGATTACAAAGAACAACCTTTTCCCCCTCAGCATTGAATTTCTCTCTCCTGGACCCAGTTTTCTTCATCGGGCTCAAGGCGGAGGGTGGAGCCTATTCCAAATGGGCTTGGCCATCATCATGCCCTCAGTATACTCCCCACCAGAGCAACTATGTTAGAAGGAAGGAAGGAAGGAAGGAAGGAAGGAAGGAAGGAAGGAAGGAAGGAAGTTATGCAGCGACACGGATTTTTGAAACTTAACACAAAACAAAGTGTTGTGCTTATATACCACCCCATACACAGGCATGTCCAAACTTTGGCCCTCCAGATGTTTTGGACCGCAACTCCCACAGTCCTTTGCCATTCTAAGCTTAGAATTCTGGGAGTTGTGGTCCAAAACATCAGGAGGGCCGAAGTTTGGACATGCCTGGCTTAAAGCATTCTCTGGGTGGTTTACAGTTTAATTATGCATAGTACATATTGCCCTCCCAGGAATCTGGTTAGTCATTTTACCTACCTTGGAAGACTGGAAGGCTGAGTGAACCTTGAGCCTGCTACCTGGGACTAGAGATGGGCACAAAATGAAAAATGTTTCCGTTCCGTTAGTCGTTATTCGTTTCGTTATGTAATGAAACAAATAACAAAAATTGTGATGAAATTGGAACGAACCAAACAGAAACACAAAAATTAGGTTCGTTACGTTTTAGGAGCCTCGTGGCGCAGTGGTTAAATGCCTGTACTGCAGGTAAAACTGTGCTCACGACCTGGGGTTCAATCCCTGGTAGCAGGCTCAAGGTTCACTCAGCCTTCCATCCTTCCGAGGTCGGTAAAATGAGTACCCAGCTTGCTGGGGGGGGCAATGTGTAGCCTGCACACTGTAATTAAAAATTGTAAACCGCCCAGAGACTACTTGTAGTGGTATGGGGCGGTATATAAGCAGAACACTTTCATTTTCGTTAATGGCGATGCGCAATGAAATGAGCTGTTTTTAAATGTTAAAAAACATCCTGAATGTCCGTAAAAACCCAGCGATAATTATTTATTCTGCCTGATAATACCTACCAGGGGGGTTGGGGTCCTTAAAATGTGCATTTATGTCTTTTCTCAGATCGCTGTATTTTTTTTCCTTTAAGGGGAGTTAGGGGACATCGAACCAAAATGGCTCCCAGATGCCTAATATTGATTTCTTGGGCATTAAAACGCCCTGGACATCCATAAAAACGCAGTGATAATTATTTGAAATTATTACCTACCAGGGGGTTGCGGTCCTTAAAACATTTGTTTTTGCCTTTCTCCCATCGCAATGTATTTTTTCTTTTCCCTTTAAGGATGACACAAAATGGATTCCAGCCACAAGATGGATGCAAGCCATGTGATGGGATCATGTAAATTCTTGGACAATTTCAACCAATAGCATGCCCAGGTTGCAGACTGTGTAGGTGTGGCAGCCACAGAGGGCATAAAAAGCTTTGGCAGCCCCCGTCCTCCTTGCAGTCTACGGTGGGAGTTAGGGTGGGATTGCTGTCTCTGTGACTCGTTACTTTAGGCCAGCCAGGCAGGTGTGTGTCTCTGTGTTCCTGCTGGCTGCAGCCTGGCTCTTAGGGGAGAGAAAGAAGAGATTTCTCTTGCAGCCTCCCTGTGTGCGTGCGTAACTCTCAGTGAGTACCCTTGGGCAACGCCCGCCGCTGCCTTTGCAGCCTCCCTGCGTACCTATTCTATACTGTGTCTCTGCCAGCATCATTTTTTTTAGCCTTTTCCCTCTGGTCTGGGGCGTTGGGGGACGTCCGTGCGCAGAAATGCTTTAAGTTGTGCAAAAAGCGGGTAAAAACGAAAAACGAAAAAATGAAACAAATTTTTTTCAAAAAATTCACAAAAAATGAAAACAAACCAAAATGGACCCGCAACAAAAAATGAAAAACCGAAACATCATTTTTTTGATTCGTGCCCATCTCTACCTGGGACTGAACCCCAGGTCTTGAGCACAGTTTTAGCTGCAGGTCACCAATTTAACCACTGTACCACTTACAGTGGAACCTTGTATAACAAACAGCTTGTATAACATAAAATCTGTATAACATAAAATATTCCGGAGATAGGGGAAATTTGCTTAACATAATTGCGTATGGGGAAAATCTGTACAACATAAAAATGGGATTACTCTGTTTTTAATGCATTCCTATGGGAATTTGTATAAAGGAAAATGTGCTTAACATAATTTCATTTGGAACAAATTAATTCCTTTATACAAGGTACCACTGTACTAGAAACATAATGGAAATATTCTGAGTTCAACAGAATCTCAGGAATCCTCTGATATTGGGCTATTTTAGCCTCTACCCAGGTGTCAACCTTGAAATACATCAACCGCAGGCGATCTATGAAAAAACCTGGGGACTATCAAAGCCCCGTGAGTTCGGATCTATTTGACTTCTTAGCCTGTGTTTGCTATGAGCCCAGTCTTACAAAACAAATACTTCCAAGGCACCTTTAAAATAATTAAATGCATTTATTTAGGCTACTAGAGATTACACACAATATTACTCCTTTCTAGAAAACAACAAAAATGATTCCTACTCTAAATTTATGAGGCCAAGATGCAAAGGCTTCCCTCTCATTTCTAAACTACATTTCTAAGCTTGTCTTGTCTTCATGCACAGCCTTAAAATCATTTTCGAAAAAAGTCTCTTTTTCTCCCTTCAGACTGTTCACAAGCATGGGAAAAGACAATCACATGTTGCTTATAGACCAATCTGGTTTCACTTGCTTCTGCGCTGGTATCTTCTCTGGCTCTTATTTACACAGACACTGAGATAACAAGAAAACTACAAGTCTGAGTGTCTCTTAATATTGCATGTTTACATTTGGCCTAATCTAACAGGCTTCACTACTTCTAAAATCTGTTACATCAATAAAAGTAGCAAAAAGATATAGTAACTGAATGACATAACTCCTTAACACCCCCTCCAACTCTCAACAGTATCATTTTGATAGGTTAGTAAGTTACTGTCCTCTATAAATGATCAAAATATTTTAATATAAATCTCTTGCTTTTACTGGGATGGCAAAATACACGCCTCATAAATAAGATGTTTACAACTTGTCACTATACCAAGTAATAGCCTTAATTGGATTACTTGGATATTCACATCTGTGAAATAAGCAGGATGTAGTGGGTGTAAATAACCAAAAGATTTAGTCACAGGTACAGTAATTTATTTATTTATGTATTTATTTACAAATTTTTTAGCCTCCCCACTACCAAGAGGTCTCTGTGTGGCATACAACAATCACATAAAAAGTAGTTGGTTCCCTGTATTTTGATTGTTTAAAGCCATTAATTGATTGTCATGATTTTGGAAATGGATAAAGGGAATATGAAGACCAGCCTGAAATATAAATATATATTAACCTGTTAGACCTCTAAAAGAAATGCTATAGTAAGGAATAGATAGGAACTTTTATGCTTAAAGGAAAACCTATAGACCAAGATGTAACCCCTTTGAGTTTGTGTAATTCTTAGAAGAATAGGTAAATATGCCTTGTTAAGGATTTATTAAGTTAGTTAAATGGTTTTTTAAAAGTTCCTTAGTTAATTGAAGAATTAAAAAGAGCAATTCGACTTAAGAGAGGAAAAATGCTGGCGTTTTAACTACCACCTTACAAATTTTAGATATGGTCTGCTCGACTTAATTTTTTTTTACATTTTTTTCATTTTTAACTTATTTTTTCAATTTTTTAAGATAGGTGCCCCAACTTAAGAGTAGGTCAATTTAAGAGCATGCATTCAGAATGGATTAAATATGTAAGTCGAGGTGCCACTGTATTAGGATTGTGTATACCACTAAGATCACATAGGTTATTATAATATTGTATTTGGTTATTTCTATCTTTTGTATTAGATGAAAATAGATAATGAGTAAAGATAGATAGAATATCGATGGAATAAAAAGGAAACTAAGTATGAAAATATGAAAATACAGTAATCCCCCATTTATCATGGGAGTTAAGAGCCTGACTCACCCGCAATAAATGAAAATCCACAAAATGCAGACGCCTCAGCAAACTGACCTTGGGCTACTCCTGCTGGCCTGCTTTTCCAAAGAGAGGCTTTAACCCCCTCCTGACACCTCAGCAAACTGACTTTGGGGTGCTCCTGTTGGTGTGCACTTCCAAAGATAAACTTTTAACCCCCTCCTGACACCTCAGCAAACAGATTGGGGGCTGCTGCTGCTGCTGGCGCATGCTGCCAGGTGGAGCCCAAAGTCATATACTGAGACTGAGTGATATACTGAGACCGTAATACTGTATATGAACCACGTTGTGGCAGGGGACTACTGTTTATTCTTCTAAGATAGGAAAGGAGATATGAACTACAATGGGCTGAAATGTTGGGGAAATAATAGTGATTGACCCATGTAACACAAGAGGTAATATATATGTGCTTTATCATGTAGAAAACAAATAAAAATTATACTGTATAAAAAAGAATATTGAATAGAAAAGTTGGAAGGGGCCTACAAGGCCATCAGGTCCAACCCCCTGCTCCATGCAGGAAACCAAATCAAAGGGTATCTGCCTGGTGGTTCTCCAAGTTTCTCTTGAATGCCTCCAATGTTGAAGCACTCGCCACCTCTTGAGGCAATTGGTTCCAGTGCTGTTCTCAAGGTTATGCTAATGCACTTAACAGAGGAATAAATCTTTTCTTGGATTCTGGCTGTCATGGTTTCAAATTTGTCCATGAAAGGAAATATAGCTAGCTACCTCTTTAATACCCATTCAAAGCAGCAGAAGAAAAGGCCAGGCAAATTTCTTTCGGCAGGAAATTGTATGACAATGGGGCTACCCAGGCAGAGGCCCAGCCAGCATCCCTCTGTTCTTCCTAATTAGTAAGAATTAGATTTTCTTAATTTCCTGAACTACACATTGCTTAATTTTCCATTCTGGGAGATGTATCTGATAGACAGATGCCTTATAGAAACCAAATACAGTAGGACCCCGTATCCACTGATTCATTATCTACTGATCCACAGTGGGCAGAGGAAAAATAATAATAATTCAGCAGCTGCAAAGCAAGCTACTGTCACAAACAGCAGCTGTAAAGCAAGGTACTATCACAAAAATAGCAGTTTTGGGGACATTTTGGCATTCTCTCTTATCCACGGTTTTCATTATCCACAGGAAGGCTTGGAACTAATCCCCAGCAGATACTGGGGTCATACTGTATGGCTCAACCAGAAGAAGGGCCTCAACTGAAAGGTTCTGAGACTGACCTAGGCTGAACTCTAAAGCCAAATAGCAAAGCAAAGTGTTCTGCTTATATACCGCCCCATACCACTTCAAGTAGTCTCTGGGCAGTTTACAGTTTTTTTAATTACAGTATGCAGGCTACACATTGCCCCCCACAGCAAGCTGGGTACTCATTTTACCAACCTCAGAAGGATGGAAGGCTGAGTCAACCATGAGCCTGCTACCTGGGATTGAACCCCAGGTCCTGGGCACAGTTTAACCTGCAGTACAGGCATTTAACCACTGCGCCACAAGGCTCTACCTAATTTCTTGATCAGAAAGACAGTTCCTAGGTATCACTGGGTTAGGAACAAATTTGATTTGCAATATGGAGACCTCTCTCTTTGTTCTTCCTTTGAATCAGGAAGCCATTTTGTGCACAATCATTTTCTTTCACCATTTCAACACGGTATTTCCCCCCCCCCCACTAACCCAACTCCTTCTTCCAAAAGGCACCCCATTTTGAAAAACATGGTTTATTTCCCCTCCACTCATTTTTCAACTCATGTGGAGAAGCTGCAGAAATCCCTAGAAGCTCCTAAGGTTAGGAGAAAAAAATTTCTAGTCTTCCTGCTGGATTTATGGAGAGCTTTTGGTTTGTTTTCAGAGAAAACAGATTGAAAAAAAATCAGAAGTCATCTGCACCAGCCCACTCAAGAGGTGCAGACACAGCTTGGAAGTAATGTGTTACAACCCGTATAATTCCTTGGAACAAGTTCTTCTTTGGCTAATCATTAAGGTAACTAGTAGTTACATAGCTACTTTTCCCCTGCAGAATTTTTCAGGTTTTATACTATCATATCAGTCCTAAGCAGTCATTGTTTTTGTCATTGATATTATAAACTGTGGTAAGCACAATCAAGGTGTGATAACGATTTATTGGTTAAAAATAACACTTCATCAACATCTTGTTGTCTGGGGCAAGTACAACTTTATTGCAAATCATAGGAAGTTAACGCAACACATAACAGAGAGACAAGAAGCCAGATGATGGTACCATCCATCTGGGGAATTGGAACCAGCAATACTAATGGTGATTGCAAAGATCCCAGAAATAAAGCCAAATGCATTTAGGGTGACAAAATTTGGGTGACGCTAACGGTGGTCACAGAAATTCTGGACAACCAAATGGTCCAGAGTACTTCCTTAAATACCCTTCATCCTGAGTCTAGAATCTTCCATAGCAGTTCCGCTTTTATGGGAACAAGATCAAACCGGATCAAACCAGTTAGTTCCTAGCCATGAAGTTCCTTCCTTCTGTACTTCAGATGCCCTCAACTTTATACATTTAAATCTCTGCAAAGTGACCAGAAAAACCCTCTATGAAAGCATCCTATGTTCAGAGATCTGATTACCAATAAGACCAGCTGCAAACACTTCAGGTTCTTCTTCTACAGGAGGCTGTGGTTAGGCCTCTGTTTAAGTTGCTAGCTCTGTGTGTCTTAGGGTTAGATAATGCAGAAGTTGTCAGCAACCTGACACCTTTGTACATTTAATAATGCTGTGATGGCTAACCCATTTAGAAAATACTTAAAATTTCAGACTTATCAGGTGACAAATATTTTTTGTTCTATCATTGATCACACAGCTCTAGAAAGGGCCGTTCTTCAGCATTTCTTCATTTTATGGGGAGATGGCTAGAGTGCAAGTGGAGAAAATATTGCTGTGAGTCCGATCGAACACAGCTTAGAGCCCATTATCAGGCCTATTCTGTGGCGATACAGTTGGTGAAAAGGCAATACTTCACAAACCGTATTGCTTCCTCAGAGTGCCGTCCAGCAGAGCTGTTTCGGGTGGTCCAGGACCTTCTTCATCTGAGAAATACGGTGAAGGTTGTGGACCACTCAGCAGCCCGTTGTGACGAGTTTGCTGCTCACTTTGAGGGGAAAATTGCTCAGATTCGCAGTGAATTGGACTCCACTATTGGTGCAGAATCAAGGGATGTGTCCAGTGTGCCGTGCTTAGGTCCAGCATTATTGGATGAGTTTCAATTACTGAGACCCGAGGATGTGGACAGGGTGCTTGGATCTGTCCATTCTACCACCACACTGCTCGACCCTTGCCCTTCTTGGCTAATTGAAAGATCTGCCAGGGGGGTTCGCACCTGGGTCCAGGAAGCTGTAAATGCCTCATTAAGAGAGGGAGTGGTCCCTGCTGCCTTAAAAGAGGCAGTAATCAGACCACTCCTTAAAAAACCTAACCTGGACCCAGGGCTGGTGGTGAACTACCAGCCAGTAGCGAACCTCCCTTATTTGGGCAAAGTGTTGGAGCGGTTGGTGTCCGGGCAACTCCAGGCACTGCTGGATGAAACGGATTTTCTGGATCCATTTCAATCTGGTTTTAGGCCGGGTTTTGGTCGCCCTGTATGATGACCTTTGCTGGGAGAGAGACAGGGGGAGTGCGACCCTGTTGATACTCCTAGACCTCTCAGCAGCTTTCGACACCATCGACCATGGTGTCCTTCTGGATAGGCTGGCCAGGTTGGGGGTTGGAGGCACTGTTTTGCTGTGGTTCCACTCCTTCCTGGCTGACCGTGTCCAGAAGGTGGTGCTAGGGGACAGTTGCTCTGCCCCATGGCGTTTACATCATGGGGTTCCACAGGGCTCAATACTATCTCCCATGCTGTTTAACATCTACATTGAACCGCTGGGAGAGGTCATCAGGAGGTTTGGGCTGAGGAGTCAGCAATATGCTGACGATACTCAGCAATACCTCTCGTTCTCCACCAATCCAGGTGATGCGGTTTCTGTGCTGAACTTGTGTCTGGACCAGATAATGGACTGAATGAGGGTTAATAAATTGAAACTCAATCCGGACAAGACGGAAGTGCTGTTAGTGGGTGCTTCACCGGACAGGTTAGAGGGCCACTTCCCTGTCCTGGATGGGGTTGCACTCCCCCTAAGGGACTGGGTCCATAGCTTGGGGCTGCTCCTGGACCCCGGTCTAACTCTGGAAGCCCAGGTGGACTCGGTGGCCAGGGGTGCCTTTCTCCAGCCGCAGAAAATATATCAGCTACACCCCTACCTGGATGAATGGAGCCTCATGACAGTTACACATGCACTGGTAACATCCGGTATTGATTACTGCAATGCACTTTACATGGGGCTGCCTTTGAAGATGGTTCGGCGATTGCAACTGGTTCAGAATCGTGCGGCGCAGCTGGTAAGTGGTGGGGCCACCAGGGATCACATCACGCCGATTCTGTATAACCTTTATTGGTTACCACTTGCTGCTCGAGCCCAATTCAAAGTGCTTGTTTTGACATATAAAGCCCTAAATGGCTTAGGACCTAGATACCTGAAGGACCGCCTCCTTCCATACGAACCTACCCGGCAATTAAGATCAAGCCAGAGGGCCCTCTTGAAAGAGCCATCCCTCAAGGAGGTGAGAGGGATGGCTTGTAGGAACAGGGCCTTCTCGGCAGCTGCCCCCAAGCTATGGAATGCCCTCCCAAGTGAGATCCGCCTGGCGCCAACATTGATGACATTTCGGCACCAGGTAAAAACCTTCCTGTTCCAGAAGTTTTTTAATTGATACAAGATAGACTGTGGGTCCTCTGATGGCAATTTTAGTGTAATGATTTTAGTGTAAGGTTTTTATTGTTTTAATTATGTATTGATATTTGATGTTTTAACTGTCAATTCTTTATTGTAAGCCGCCCAGAGACCTTTGGGTAGTGGGCAGCATATAAGTTGTAAAAATAAATAAATAAATAAATAAATAAATAAATAAATAAATAAATAAATAAATAAAAATGTGGTGCTTTAGGAGAGCTTTGAGGATACTCCGGATGGCCAGAAATACAAACAAGTGGGTTCTTGGATCAAATCCAGCCTGAACTCTGGAGGCAAAAATGGTGACGCTGAGGTTGCCCTACTTGGGTCACCTCATGAGAAGGCCAGATTCCCTGGAAAAGACCGTAGCGCTGGGAAGGGCGGAGGGCAGGAGGAATAGAGGAAAACCAAATATGAGGTGGAGTGACTCCCTAAAGCAGGCATGTCCAAAGTCAGGCCCAGGGGACCAAATGTGGCCCGTGTTCACATTTTGAGCGGCCCGTGGCCTCTTCTGCCCACCAGCTCAGCCTGTCACTCATCCCCAACAGCTGGCCCCTCCCATAATGGATGGAGACATCAGGTTGCAGTTTTACGGTTTGCCTGCCCTCCCTGCCTCTGTCCACCCCCCACCCCCCAGGCACCTACCTGGCCTACCGTTGCTGCAGCATCCTCCCTGTCTCCTTGCATGTTCAAAGTCCGGCCCAGGGGACAAATGTGGCTGAATGGTCGGCCCCAACACATTTTTTACCTCAACAAATCTGGTTCTCCTTGCAAAAAGTTTGGACACCTCTGCCCTAAAGGAAGACACTGGCATGAGTCTGCAAGGCTGGTGAGTAGAGATGGGCACGACTTAGCGGTATTCCCGTTTCCGTTTCTGTTACTCGTATCCGTTACTCTACGGAAACGGAAACGGGAATTACTCCACCAGAATTCGAGCTCGAACCGACGAACGAACAATTTGGTCTGATTTGTTGTGCTCGTTACTTGCATCGCGCAATGCCAAGCGGCACAGAAAAAAAGTTTTTAAAAGTTAAAAACAAACCGATTCCCGGCCCTAAAAGTAGGCGAAAACTGTCTCAGGGCACCTACCAGGCCAGAAGGGTGTTTTATTTGGGGGGGGGGGTTCCCCGCCCCCCTCTCCTTGGCTACTGCCATGCGGTGGGGGGGGATCCAAAATGGCGACCGCAATATTTTTTTTGAAATCGTTGCCCAAAACCCCACCAAAGCACCACAGAAACATGCGAAAATTAGCTATTTTAAATGCTTGAATTTTTACAGTAGCAGCAGTGGGTTTTTCTTGCAAAAAAAGGTCTCCGTTGATTTTATTTTATTTTATTTTATTTTATTTTTTTACACCTGCGCATTCGCAATGATGGGCTCGCCCATGGGAGTGGACCATGCAAAGTTTTGGAGCCATTCCACCAATCGCATGGCCAGGTTTTGCTGACTGTACCAGGCTGGGAGGGCGCATCCATTTGCCATGCGGTGGGGGGGGATCCAAAATGGCGACCACAATATTTTTTTTGAAATCGTTGCCCAAAACCCCACCAAAGCACCACAGAAACATGTGAAAATTAGCTATTTTAAATGCTTGAATTTTTACAGTAGCAGCAGTGGGTTTTTCTTACAAAAAAAGTCTCTGGTGATTTTATTTTATTTTATTTTATTTTATTTTTTTACACCTGCACATTTGCAATGATGGGCTCTCCCATGGGAGTAGACCATGCAAATTTTCCACCAATCGCATGGCCACTTGGCCAGGTTGACCACAGAGACTTCTGGGATGTGCCAATCGGGCATAAACAGCCCACTAATCGTAGCCCAAACCCGAACCCTAAGCCTAACCCATACGCCAGTACACTGTCCTTCTAAGTGGGTCAGAGAGGCACCCAGAGGTGCACCCCAATACTCACCCTAACCTCACCCGTAACTAGCCTAACCCTAGCCGTTGCGCTAACCCGTCTTAACCCTAAGCCAGATCTACTTGCATTGCACTACATGCAAGTACGTGAGACACAGCGGGTGCAAAGAGTCTGCCAGTCCGTCACTTGTGGCTCTGGCTGACTCCTGCAGCTCCCTCCAGGAGCCCGCTACCCCCTCCCCAAACCAGTACTAACGACAACGAAAAAAACGAAAAAACAAACCGACTAATTTTTGCAAATTTTCGCGAAAAACGGAAACGAGCCGAAACGGAACTGGCCCGACTAACGACAACTCGAAAAAAATTTTTTTCAAGTCGTGCCCATCTCTACTGGTGAGGACAGGACATTTTGGAGATTATCCATTCACAGGGTTTCCATAAGTTGGAGGTGACTTGATGGTACTCAGCAACAACAAGCATGAGATGAGATTGATGCTAGAGGCAGCCAACTCCCATGTAGCTTTTTTTCCCATCTGTGATAATTTCATAGCACTTTTTCACAGGTTTCTAACATTTCTTGCCTGTTGAAACTGAGTTCTTAGCCCAGAGCACACTGGTTTTATTGCCCTCACACTGATCTTGCTGTTTTTGTCAACATAAAAAAATAACCTGCAGTCATAGTATTTTTTGCTTGGTATTTGAGGGGGTAATCCACTCTTTACAACATCTCTACATCTTGCCTTCTTGTGGAATAGAATAAAAGAATGACACTTTATAATCATTGTACAAATACAATGACAGTTAAAAAGTGCCATCCAGTCTGTGCCTCTCTCACCCCAAATATAAAAATCCCAAGATATAAAACTGCCATTTAAGAAACAAGTATCCATATACATTCTCCTACATTCTCTCACCCAATATCACTTGTACTCATTATTTTAAAAACTGACATAAAACCAGACGTACACCCACACAACCCTACTCTCTCACACCTGACAGCATCCATACACAAGTCCATAAAAACTACAATTAAAAACAACAAACAAACAAACAAACAAACAAACACACACACACACACACACACACACAGCAACTGCACAATCCCCCATACAATATACATGTTGCACATTCAACACTATTACCCATCAACTTAATTTTTTTAACAGAATTTAGCATGGTTACTCCTATTGGGTAAAAAACGGTTCCTGAATTGTTGTCTTCCCTGCCTTATTATGTGCATTCATTGTTGCTGTTGTTTTCCCGGAAGAAGGGGAGAAAATAAGAAAGTCATTTGGTCTCTTCTCCTGTGATTTTCTTTTGGCACCATCACGTTCAAATAAAGCTTAACTAATTGGCCACACATGGCTGGTCTTTCATAGTAGCAATGTGACAGGGCCAGGGGCAGAATCTTCCACTTTCCACAGCTCCCACAGATGTTTGGAGAAGTTTACCCTGACCAAAGCATGAAAGGATCTCAAAGGGACCTGTTGTCAAAGAAAAGAGGAAGGGCTGACTGGTGAGGAAGAAGATCTCATGTTTGGTTCCTCTCATTTCCAGCTGGTGGTGATAAAAAGCCTTTTCTGGAACAAGGGCTGGTCATGAGTCCCCACCCCGGATCTGATTTGAAGGTCACTACTCTGTGTTTTGAAATTGACTCCTATTTAGTCTAGAGCAGTGGTGGTGAATCTTCGACACTCCAGATGTTTTGGACCGCAGCTCCCACAGTCCTTTGACATTGGCAGTACAGGCTTGGAATTCTGGGAGTTGTGGTCCAAAACATCTGGAGTGCTGAAGGTTCACCACCACTGGTCTAGAGCAATCGGGGGCTCTTATAATTTGATTTTAATGGTGAAAGTGCTCCAGGAAGGCATCCCATATCTTCTCATTTCATTTTTGTGAGGCCCACGGCCCTGCTCCCACTTCCTAGAGAAAACAAAACCTTGGGGTCTCCCACCAATAACCAGGGATGGGGGGGGCTTGAATTGAGGGACTCACTGTCAAGTCAGACTTAGTGACTTGACTGGTGACTTGGCGTGAACATGACTCAGGTTTTTTTTAATGGTGGACTCAACTCACATCTCAAAATCCACCATCTGGGGGGGGACACTTGCTTTTCATAGGGACTCTACTGTGGGACTTGGAACTTGGTACCAATGACTCGAACTTGGACTTGGGACTTGATACCAAAGCCTTAGACTTGGACTTGGTGGTCAAAGACTTGCCACCCTCTCTGCCAGTAACTCCACCAGCTCCAGGTTGCTTGTAAGTATTCTTTTTACTGAGTTGGGTGCTTTCAGTGGCATTTCTGCATCACTGTCCACCCACAACCCATCAGCCTGCATTTCTTGCCCTGAGACCTGTGAAGTCCTAGTGATGAACAAGACCAATCTGGGGCCTTCTCAAAAGAGTCAGTTGAGGGGGCTTGTGACTGTTTGCTGTTCCCCTACTCCTATGGCAGTGGTTACCAAACTTGGGTACCCAGGTGTTCTTGGCCTACAATTCTGAGAAATCGTGGCCAGTGGTGAAAGCCTTCTGTTAGTTTTAGTCCAAGGACATCTGGGGAGCCCAAGTTGGGAGCCACTGTCCTAGGGAAGTCCTTCTCTCATGGTAGAGCTTGCACTGCCAGAACTTTAGCTGGGTGGAGATCAGTCCCACAGGATCCAACAGGTGCCATGTATTTAGTGGACCTGGAGTATTCTCTAGGGCAGAGGTGGTGGAAGGCTTTCTTTCCTGGCCTTGTCCCCTAAGTATATGAGAATGCTGGCTCTTGCCAGGGGTTGCAACTTGCTACTTCTAAGGTGGCTCTCCATTTGTGCCGACGATGGGTTCCAATTCCTCTGCCAATGCCCCCCCCCCGATCTCTTCCTCCTTGGCTGATCCCAAAGCTTCATCCTCACCCTTCTTTACTCTACCCACCTTCTGACACTTCCTTCCCCCCAGCCTTCCGAAGAGCCCAAAGCAAACCCCTTCACAATCTTCCAGCTCGCATGAATTAACAAAAATGGTGATTATGCCACAAATATATATGAAATATGGAGACATGGAGAGTAAGGAGCCTTGTGGCGCAGTGGTTCAATGCCTGTAATACAGGTAAAACTGTGCTCATGACCTGGGGTTCGATCCCAGGTAGCTGGCTCATAGACGGTTACTTCACGTCCCTCCCATCGTGGTTCGCTGTCCCACTTGGGACCAGTAAGAAAAAAGGTTACTCCACGTCCATTGCATGACGTTGGGAGTTCGTCCCGACCACACACCCTGAACCAGGAACAGAGCATGATGAGACATACCTCTCCCTGGCCACGGGAATTGTCTTGTCTCAGTTTTTGTTTCAAGACAAGTGCCTGTGAAGTAACGCTTGTCACGCAACACACACATTCCCCATCTGGTGGCAGGAGTACGAAGTTGCATTCTCCAGTACAATCCCAATGGCGTAAACAATGCATCGCAGAGAGGGAAGAAGGCATGAACCCAGGAGTTTGCTGCTTAATGCATGAAAGGCAAAGTTGCAGAAATTAGAAATATCAAAAAACGGAAGCCCGGCCCCCCAAAAAAGAGTAAACGAAGCCAGGAAAATTCAGCAATTGTCATGAAACAAGGACATGAGGTAGCAGTTGTCATGATACTATCAATCATTCCTGTGGGTAAACAGAAACAGGGACAAAACTGGGACAAGACCACGGGACTGTAAAGAATGTTATCACGAAATGAACATAATCTCAGAACGAGGAAGGATATGAAGTAACCGTCATATTTGACTCAGCCTCCCATCCTTCTGAGTTCGGTAAAACGAGTACCCAGCTTGCTGGGGGGCCAATGTGCAGCCTGCATACTGTTATTAAAACTGTAAACCGCCCAGAGATTACTTGAAGTAGTATGGGGCAGTATATAAGCAGAAGACTTGCTTTAAGACTGCCAAGCAAGACAGCATGATCTCCAGCGGTGTGCATAAGAACATAAGAACATAAGAAGAGCCATGCTGGATCAGGCCAAAGGCCCATCTAGTCCAGCTTCCTGTATCTCACAGCGGCCCCACCAGATGCGTTTGGGAGCGCATGAGACTAGATATCTGTCTCCTGATACCACTCCCCTGCATCTGGCCCTTGAAGTACCCTGGTTTAAAGCCTAGAGATTACACATCTCCATCATGGTTTGTAACCCGTGATGGACTTTTCCTCTAGGAATCTGTCCAATCCCCTTTTGAAGGCATCCAGGCCAGATGCCATCACCACATCCTGTGGCAGGGAGTTCCATAGACTTACAACACGCTGGGTGAAAAAAATATTTTCTTTTGTCAGTTCTTACTCTCCCAGCACTCAATTTGAGTGTATGTCCCCTAGTTCTGGTATTTTGAGAGAGGGAGAGAAGAGCTTCCCTCTATCCACTTTACTCATACCCTGCATTATTTTGTATGTCTCAATCATATCCCCCCTCAAGCGCCTTTTTTCCAGACTAAAGAGGCCCAATTGTTTTAGCCTTTCTTCATAAGGGAGGTGCCCCAGCCCAGTAATCATTTTAGTCGCTCTCTTCTGCACCTTTTCCAGTTCCACTATGTCTTTCTTGAGATGCGGTGACCAGAATTGTACACAATACTCCAGGTGGGGCCTTACTATTGTTTTATATAACGGCATTATAATGTTGGCTGTTTTATTTTCAATCCCCTTTTTGATAATCCCTAGCATGGAATTGGCCTTCTTCACTGCTGCCACACATTGGGGAGACACCTTCATGGAGCTGTCCACCAACACACCAAGATCTCTTTCCTGATCCGTCACGGATAACTCAGAGCCCATGAGTTGATAGATGAAGTTTGGATTTTTTGCCCCAATATGCATTACTTTACATTTGGTTACATTAAAACGCATTTGCCATTTCTCAGCCCACTCCCCCAGTTTGGAGAGATCCTTCTGGAGCTCTTCACAATCTTCTCTGGTTTTTACCACATGGAAAAGTTTTGTGTCATCTGCAAACTTGGCCACCTCACTGTTTATCCCTGTCTCCAGGTCATTTATGAACAGATTGAAAAGCACCGGTTCCAGGACCGAGCCCTGGGGCACACCGCTTTTCACTTCTCTCCATTGTGAAAATTTCCCATTGACACCTACTCTTTGTTTCCGGGATCTCAACCAGTTCTCAATCCATAAGAGGACCTGCCCTCTTATCCCCTGACTATGCAATTTTCTCAGCAGCCTTTGGTGAGGGACTGTGTCAAAAGCCTTTTGAAAATCCACAAGACCCCTTGACTCACTTCACAGTCTTTCACAGGCTAATTTTTGGTTTCGGAATGTATCCCAGGCCACTCTGAAAATATGTACGCCTTGCATCAGAATTGACTTGCAAATGGGTCCTGTCAATGCACTGAAAAACGAATATGGCTATGTTTTTGTTCATTTTGTTTTGTTATATTCACACTGGTGGACTGGATGGTCTGTAGCCTGTTCTAGCAAGGCTGCTCTTATGTTCTTATGTTCCAAGTACTCTCTACCAAGGAAACTCGAAAGGATTTCCATAAATTGGAATTAATTTGACATCATGCAATTGTAATTAAGAACATAAAAACAGCCTTGCTGGAACAGGCCATAGCCCATCTAGTCCAGCATTCTGTCTCACACAGTGGCTCATCATTTTCTTCAGGATATTTCCAAGCAGATGTCTTCACCTGCTTAAGATTCCCAGAAAATGGCATTGAGAGAGATATCCTGCCTATCTCTCCAACCCGGAGGTTGTCCTTCCTTAGGCATCCATCATGATAGCCATTGAGACCCTTGTTCTCCATGAACTTGTCCAATCCTTTCTTCAATCTGTCAAGGCTGACAGCTGTCACCACTTCTTCTGGCGAGGACTTCCACAGACCAGTGATCCTCTGGGTGAAAAAGTACTTTCTCTTATTTATTTGAGATGTAGCACCCAAAATGTTCATGGAGTGCCCCCTAGTTCTAGTGTTGTACAATAGGGAAAAGAATTTTTCCTTATTTACTTTGTCCACACCATGTATGAGTTTATAAACTTCAATCAGGTCACATCTTAGGCACTGTCATTGAAGAGTGAAGAGCCTCAGATGGTAAGGAAGGTGTTCCAGTCCCCTAATCATTCTGGTTGCCCTCCTCTGCACTTTTTCTGTTTCCATAATATCCTTCTGGAGGGATGGTGACCAGAACTGTACACAGTACTCCAGATGGGGCCTCACCATAGATTTATAAAGAGGCAAAATGACACTTGCTGACTTATTTTCTATACCCTTTCTAATGATCGCTACTAGCATTCAGTTTGCTTTTTTCACTGCTGCGGCACACTGGGTTGACACCTTCATTGAGCTGTCCACCAGGACACTAAGGTCCCTTTCCTGGTTTGTTGCAGAGATTTCAGACCCCATCAGTTTATAAATGTAGTTGGGTGTTTGTTTGTTTTTTGCCCCATCATTCTGCACTTACTAATGTTGAAACTCATTTGCCACTGGTTATTATATTATATTAAACAAAATATGGAGTCAGATTTCAGCTCGCTCTGGGGGTTGGGGCACTAGACATCTTTAAAGTTTGCTTTTAGAAGAACAAAGCAAGCAAAAAAGTCTAAAGCGATTTCAGCCCTGTGAGAGTCTGTCTGTTCTCTGGACATAAACCCGTTGATTGTGTGGCTTTGCCAGACCCCTGAACCAAATCTACGCATCCTGCTTTGATCCAGACTTCACACGAATCAGCCCAGATCATGCAAATTCCATTCAGAAATTGCAATTTGTCAGAACTGGTTTGAAAGATCAGCCATGTGGGACCAATTAATTAGATCCTGTCAGAACTCAGTGATTGAATGTCAGGGAGGGAAGGACGTATCAAGCGTTTCATTTTATCGTGTCATGGCAGCATGCAGCATTTTGGAGATGTGTCATCTCCAGGCTCAAAACCAGGGTACCTCAAGGGCCAGATGCAGGGGAGTGGTATCAGGAGACAGATATCTAGTCTCGTGTGCTCCTGGACACATCTGGTGGGGCCACTGTGAGATACAGGAAGCTGGACTAGATGGGCCTTTGGCCAGATCAAACATGGCTCTTATGTTCTTATGTTCTCATATTGTAGAAGCTAACTCAAAAAATAAGGGTGCTCCCAAACAAACAAACAAACAAACAAACAGATTGACAGCCCTTGTTGGAAAACAGCCCTGAGCCCCTGACCATTGCTTTGTGTTTGGGTGACAAATGATTATCTGATGTGGGGGGAAAGGAGCCAGCCTCTGGGATTTCCCCCAATATGATGTCACTCTGTGAATGGTATTGAGAAAAACAGAATATCCCGTAGACCAGGCATGTCCGAACGTTGGCCCTCCAGATGTTTTGGACCACAACTCCCACAGTCCTTTGCCATTGGCAACCTAAGCTTAGAATTTCAGGACTTGTGGTCCAAAACATCTGAAGGGCCGAAGTTTGGACATGCTTGCCATAGACCATCTTGGCTGCTGATGTGGGTGCCATCAACATTCAACTTGTGCTTTGCTATGTAAAGTTTGACATCCTTTTTCCTGTGGGCAACACAGGTGCAATATGGTGCCGCAGTATTGGGCTATTGCCTGGCTTTCTGAATTATGCGTTCTGAATGAAGCAAAGGAATATCCAGGTTCCTGGAACCCCAACTTTTCTAAAATGAAAATTCTCCAACAGAAGTGTCAGCATTTTCTCAAGACCAATCTAACTAGAATCGCACACATGGCAAGCTAGAAATATCTACCTGCTACACAAGATCTCATCTCCAGCATGGGACAGACACATCTTTTTAAAAAAATACAGGTATTTCTTTATTGTTCAGAAATGGCTCTGAGCAATACAGTGAGAAACAGCAAATGCAAAAGAATTGGCTGATTGGTCACAAAGACCCAGACAACCCATTCAGTGCTTGTTTGCTTTGTTTTCCTTTTTATTAATACACAACTATTAAGAGGGGTTGCTAATTCCCCAGAGGATTGGATGAAAATCCAAAAGGACCTTGACAGATTAGAATGCTGGGCCAAAGCTAATGGAATGGATTTCAACAGAGGGAAATTTGGGGTGCTACATCTAGGAAAAAAGAATGAATTGCACAGATATAGGATGGGGGACACTTGGCTAGAGAATAGTACCTGTGAAAGGGATCTGGGAGTTTTGGTGGACCACAAATTGAACATGAGTCAGCAGTGTGATGTGGCGGCCAGGAAAGCCAATGTGATTCTTGGTTGCATCAACAGAACCATAGTGTCTAGATCAGGGGTCCTCAACCTAAGGCCCCAGGGCCGGATGCGGCCCCCCAAGGTCCTGAATCCGGCCCCTGGGACCAATTGCAACCCCCCACCTACCCCCTGTTTTGTGAGCAAGCCAGCCTCCGCAGCTGCTTTTGGACTGTGATCCGGCCCCCAGTGGTGTCTGGGTGGTGGTGGACCGGCCCGCTGGTTGAAAACTTTGAGGACCCCTGGTCTAGATCAAGGGAAGTGATAGTGCCACTCTATTCTGCTCTGGTCAGACCCCACCTGGAGTACTGTGTCCAGTTCTGTGTGCCTCAGTTTAAAAAGGATGTTGACAACCTCGAGCGGGTGCAGAGGAGGGCGACCAGGATGGTTGAGGATCTGGAGGAAATGTCTCATGAGGAACGGCTTAGGGAACTGGGAAAGTTTAGCCTTTCAAAAAGAAGACTGAGAGGGGATATGATAGCTATGTTTAAATATTTGAAAGGATGTCATATTGAAGAGGGAACAGGTTTGTTTTACATGGCTTCAGAGAATAGGACTCGGGGCAATGGTTTCAAACTACAGGAAAAGATATTCCATTTGAACATTAGGAAGAACTTCATGACAGTTCGAGCTGTTCAGCAGTGGAATATGCTGTCACGGAGGGTGGTGGAGTCTCCTTTGGTGGTTTTTAAGCAGAGGCTGGATGACCATCTGTCGGAAATATTGTGAAGGGGTTCCTGCATGGCAGGGGGTTGGACTAGATGGCCCTTGAGGTCTCTTCCAACTCTATTATTCTATGATTCTATGATTCTATGATTCTATCCAAAGGACTATTGCAAATACTGTAAGAATAATTTAAAATGAGAAAACAACAACAGCAGCAACAACAAAACAGCAGCCACAATAAAATCTCCCCTAAGTGACCTCTCATATCCCAATTTATATTGTCACTATTATCACAGAACCCATGTAGACCTGGAGGTGATCACTTGTTTTCCTCATTCATACATTCACCTTAAAGGGGTATCATGTCACTTCAATGTTATTTAAATGTATCTCAAAATTTATCTCTGGCTCTTCAAAATTTTTGCATTAATCTCTCAACAAGAGCCACATTCAAAACACATATATACCATTTGCTGATAAACCTTTGCCATCCTTCCATTTACTGGCCTGCTCTTGTCTTGCTGCTAGCAACAAAACATGTTAATAAGTCTTTATGTAACAGTTTTACATTTCTCCTTGTAAACAAGTTGAGTGGTGTTAAAGATAGATAAAAACAAACGTGTTGCCCTGTAACATTTTCCAATTTTGCATGTATCTACTGCCAAAGTTCAGGAAGATGGCTAGATATGGAACTACATCACAACATAAACACAATGACTCCAACATAGGTTTGGAAGTCCTTCAAAAGCATGCACCAATTTAACTGGGGGCAAATGCCAACAATAGATTGTTTTAATTGCAATTTAGCTCATACCTAAAGGATAGCTTAATGAGGTGGGTCTCTGGCTAGTAAATGTTGGCATCTGTGCACCACCCTTTAGGGCATATCACACCTACAAGTTTCATGTTCATCAGTGTAATAATGTAAATTCCAGCATCAAATTGGCACTAGCTAAAATACATCTCTCATTTTGCACAAACTCATGCAACTGGCACACAACAAGGTGTACCAGTGGCAACATGGTAACTTGCACTAATTAACTTCCACAGTACAGTTATGCTGGTGTAACTCATCAGTAAGATTCTGCTTAAATGTAGGTAGGAGGACAAATAGATCTAACAAAATCTAACGGTCCAAGTCTGCATCCTGTTTCCTGGTTCAACCCAGAGCAAACCCAATGAACTGAAGAATCGACTTTGGTAAGTAAACATAAGCCAACCCTTACTTAAATCCTATTGATTCAATGTTCTGACTAGTTCGCTCTGTGGTTTAGGTGTCCAGCTGTGAAGCCAGAGGTCATGGGTTCAATTCCCCACTGGGCCTCCAGGGAGAAAAGCCGGCCTGAGTGGCCTTGGGCAAGCTGCACAGTCCTGGCCCCATTTCCTCATGCCCGGAAGAGAAGAAATGATATATTGTTGAAATGGAGTCAATATACTATTAGAGTAATTTTCAACTACTTCAGCTCCTAGGAATTGAATTGTTTGAAATATCTCATACCGTTTCCCAGAAGTGTTCAGCAGTTCTTCTTTCATATCTTTGAACAGAGATTCTGTATCCTAGAGGAAGAAATGTCACACAATCGATACAGTTGAACGTCTTTCCAGCTAGCCAAATGTAAGCTATTGTCCTGGCTGTAGAATGATCGATGATTCAACGTTGGACTTTAAAGGCATGGCTGGGAGAACCAGAAGTGCTTACTACTCTTTGTTAGGGTTTTTTTTTAAATGTAAGATTCATCCGGTTTCAAGAATTCATTGTAATGCAGAATTTCTTCTAAATTTGATGTCAATTCCACTATTAACCACTTTCGCCTCCTCTCTGAGTTCCAAACAATGTACAGTGGTACCTTTGTATAAAGGAATTAATTCATTCCAAATGAAATTATGTTAAGCAAATTTTCCTTTATACAAATTTCCCATAGGAATGCATTGAAAACGGAGTAATCCCATTTTTACGTTGTACGGATTCTCCCCATAGGCGATTCTGTTAAGCAAATTTCCCCTACCAACAGAATTCTTTATGTTGTACAGATTTTATGTTATACAAGGGTCCACTGTATGTCACTCGGTGGAGATGGGCATGAACTGCCAGTTTGGTGGTTTGTGCCAGTTCACTTATTGGCTGAACAGGTGTTTGGTGCTTCCCAGCTCAGAGGTACCACCCTGGCTTCTCTGTCCCACCTCCTCTGGGCGCTGCCTCTGAGAATCCTCACAGACATATATAAGTAGAATACTTTGTTTTTTCCTTTTCTTTTTAGGGCTGACAGGCTGTATTCCCTGAAAAATGACACTTGCCAAAGCGTAACACTAAGATAATACCTACTTGCCCCTGTGCTGATGTTACCAATGGTCTAGTGTGTTCTGGAGAAAAGGTGTCCACGTGAAAGGGGACATGACAGCGGCATGTTTAACAGGTCGGGGACTGGACTTGCCCCCCCCACTGTTGACATTAGAGATGGGCATGAAACGAGCAATTTTTCGTTTTCGTTTTCGTTTTTTTTGTTTCATTACGCAACGAAAATAAAATGAAATTTTTTAAAAAAACAAAACGAAAACAAAAACGAAACGACCAAATTTGCCGTATTTTTCATTTTTGTTGCAGCAGATGCATTGAACTAAAAAGAATGCTAACGAAACAGCAATTTTTCGTTTTCGTTTTCATTTTTTTCATTTCGTTACCTAACAAAACGAAAATGAAATTTGTTGCAAAAAACCGTCACGAAAACGAAAACGAACCGAAACGGACCCCTAAACGACCAAACGACAAACGAAACACCATTTTTTGAGTCGTGCCCATCTCTAGTTGACATATTTTTCTTCATGGAGCTTGCCTGCCACCCTGTGGCAGTGTGACACAACAGCGCAGCTGCATTTCTCAAGGAAATATGGAAAATCTCCTGTTGCAAGTGTTACAATCGCCTGCTCTCTAAGGATGTAGGCTTGGTCCATGAAATTTTATGTTAAGGTTTAGCAAATATTCTGTCTCTTGGATGTGTGTCTGTGTGCTTCTGTATTTGTCTAGTACATTTGTGCAGTACTTCATAATCTCCTGGCACTCTTGGGGGGGAAAAAACACTTGGAACACCTTGGTAGGCCGATTCTAACTACCGTTTCCCCCCCCCCGTCTATAAGACACCCCTATGTATAAAAAAAAAACCCTTGCTTTTCCAACCCAAAATTACAGTTTTGCAACTGCACAGTTCTCTCCTTGGCTTACTTCCATATATAACATGACCCTCTATTTTTAGTCTAACACTTTTAGACAAAAACATAGTTCTATATGTGGGAAAATACTGTACCTACAAGGTGAGAGAACCCTTAAGTTGCACTGGTGACTTGGACTCAACTGGAACGGGAGTGTTAGGCAAGGGAGTTCATAAAAATAACAGAATCAAAGTGATGCCGTGTTGATTTTATATAAATGTCTTGCATAGACATGGTCAACTTACATAAAGAACAACACACTATTTTGTCATTCCGTTAAGCTTGCAAAACATTACAAAACAAAATGAAACGGGAAACATCATTTTGTTACAAAATGAAATGAAAGACTTCTTTTTCCTTTTGAAAATGAAATGTTTCATTACTCAGTAAAATGGCTCCCTTGTAAAAAGCTACCCACCAAATTTGGTGCCTCTAGGCCCCGGGGGAACCATTTTATGGAATAACAAATTGTTTCATTTTGTTGGAATTTTTTACAAAAAATCATTTAAAATGAAATGAAACAAACCGTTAGTAGAACGGAAACGATAGGAAACTCTATTTTTCCATTTCATGCCCATCCCTAGTCTTGCATCTAGGTTTCATTGAGCTCTGTGAATGGCTTGAACTTTGCTGGAATTCCTGTGCCTCAGCAAGAGTGAAAGAAGAAGAGGCTGTGTTAAATTATCAAGGACATTGATAAGGGGGGGGGGTGCAAGGAGAATGGCGCAGGGATGGCTCTAACAAGAATTACAGCTTGACTAAAGAATATTGTTGATTGGTGAGAGGTGTAAATTTAATTTCATGCTTTATGTACTTAAATGTGTGTCCTACCTTTGTTTAGTGGGTTTCTTTCCTTCTGTTGGGGGGGGGAGCAGGAAAATTGCCCCTTCCTTTATTTCAGCTTCAATTAAACAAATGGTTATTTGATCTCTTGTCTCAGAGTTATTGGCTAAATTATTTCGAGACAAGAAAAGTTAGGGATTAGCCCGGACTCAACACTGTCTCCTCCACTGCCCGAGGCAATGAGTCTGGCTTCCCTGGCAAGTAAAAATTCCATGCAATCATGTGCGGTAGACCATCTGAAAGTTATGAGGTATGGAAACTAGCATTGAAAACATAGTGTCATTAGGAGTTACCATAGGTCTTCTAGACTGAGTGCTCCTTTGAGAGGAACAGTGCCAATGGACGAAATTGCCTGAAACATGCTTATCATGAGCCCCGTGGCGCAGTGGTTAAATGCCTGTACTGCAGGTAAAACTGTGCTCACAACTTGGTAGCAGGCTCAAGGTTAACTCAGCCTTCCATCCTTCCGAGGTCGGTAAAATGAGTACCCAGCTTACGGGGGGGGGGGGGGAATGTGCATACTGTAATGAAACGGTAAACCGCCCAGAGACTACATGAAGTGGTATGGGGCGGTATATAAGCAGAACACTTTGCTTTTTTGCTTTATCAATCTGGGAAGGGGGCAAGATGTTGGGAGGGGGTGATTGAAGGCAGTCTCACTTTACCTATCTCTCTTTACCTGAAGCATTAGTTCACATCCTTTTGGGTCTTCAGGTATTCCTGGGCTTCAACTCCCAAAAATCCTGGCAAGCACTGCTAGGTTTCTGAAGTGTTTAACTCCAGAACATCTGAGGACTCATGATTGGGAACCATTGCTTTAGAGCAATTCTCAAGCTCAGCGACTCTGTTTGGGACCTTCAAACAAACTGTTTGCCCAACAGCAAGTGAGGGCAAGCTCTAGAAATCTGAGAATTGTTTTATGGCTCAGGTACAGTCATACCTTGGATAACAAATGCCTCAGATAACAAATGGAAATTTCCAGGTATTGGGCTGCCTCGGATAACAAATGTTCCCTATGGGCTGCCTTGCATAACGAATGTTTCAAAATGCCTTGCAAAAAAAAGTATACCCAGGATGTATTGCATCCCCCATAATTTGTGGAGGGGTGGGAGGAGTTAGAGCATTTCTCAATGGTGTTTTGGAATGATTCTGGACTTTTTTTGCTGATGAATTTGGACCTTTCAAACTTGGAAAGGCAGGGAGCTAGCTTTTATTATTTCCTGCATTGCTTTTATTCATTTTTGGTGGGAATATGCTGGAGTAGTCTTTCTGTTTCTGTTTGTGTCTGTTTGCATCTCCCCTCTTGCATTTTTGGCGGGAAAATGCTGGGTTGGTCTTGCTGCTTTATTTTCTCCATGCTTGCATTGCACTGCAGGGGGGGTCCTGGGGGTTTGTTTTCCAGCACTGCATGCCTTTAAAATGCACTTTATAAAAAGGTCTGGGGGAAAACAGGTTTTTTTTGCCTTTTTTTAGACCTCTGGAATGGATTAATTGGTTTCCCATTCATTTCAATGGGAAACCATGTTTCAGATAACAAATTGCCTCTGGGAATGAATTAAATTTGTAATCAGAGGTACCACTGTATGCTGCAAATATCATATCACCCCAGCCAAATGGAACTCATCATTATTTATTTATTTATTTATTTTGAATATTTTACCCCACCTTTCTCCTTGGGAAAGGACCCAAGGCAGCTTACAATAATGAGGGGGCAATATACAGCCCAGAACATTTAAGACATACTCAAGTTAGGAACAGGGAATTAGAAGAGGCGTCTTACAACATTCAAAGGTAAATTAAAGCTACAAAGAGCATGCAAAAAAGAAAAAACAATTCCATTATGAGGGTTGGATGCATGGAGTTCATGCATGGTAATCCATCTAAAAGTCACTTAACAGGTAGCCCATCATTCAAGGAAAGCTTGCCTGAAGAGAAAGGTCTTGGCCTGTTTTTGGAAAGACAGCAGAGATGGGGCAGTCTTGGCCTCCAGCAGGAAGGGATTCTAAAGTTTGGGAGCCACAACAGAGATGCTGCTTTCATGTTTTTACATTACATCATTGTAAGCCACCTTGGGTCCTTTTCCAAGGAGAAAGGTGGAGTAAAAAATATTTTAAATAAATAAATGTGTTCTTATGAGACACAACTGTGAAGGTGGCGGGATGGAGAAAAAGGCCTCTCATGATGACATTAGCATCTGAGCTGGTTCATACTGCGAGATTCAATCTTTGACATAGCTTGAACCCAGGCCATTTTGTGCTTTGTAGGTTAAAACCAGCACTTTGAATTGTGTCCGATAGCTGATTGCCAGCCAATGGAGCTGCTTTAGTGGGGCTGTAATATTGTAGGCACCTGGAGTAGGAACTGGCAAGCCACTCCATTATTCCTGCCAAGAAAATGCCATGGACATGGGGTCACGAAGAGTCAGTCACAGCAGCAGCAGCAGCAGCAGCAGCAGCAGCAGCAGCAGCAGCAGCAACAACAACAACAACAACAACAACAACAACAACAATGTGATCTCTGTAACCTGGCTGCTGCATTTTCGACCTGTTTTAAGTTTTCTGTGACTTTCCATCGGTAGCATGATGTCCTTAAATCAGGACTGGACTCTGACTCATATCAGGACTGGAGCCACTGGCTGAATGTTGACGTGATGTTAAACGTTCCTTTTAGAGATGGTCATGGATTAAAAAAGGAATTGCAAAATTCATCAAAAATCAGTATTTTGTTGCTTTCTACTTGTTAAAAGATAGGGCTTTCCCCAAGCCAGCTGCTGAAGTGACCCACTTTGTGGGGGTATAACTGAGATATCCAAAGCCCAGGCTTCACCAAACTTGGTACAATGAAATGCAAACATGTATCCTCTCTCTCTCTCTCTCTCTCTCTCTCTCTCTCTCTCTCTCTCTCTCTCTCTCTCTCTCATAAAATCATAGAATTGAAAGAGACCTCAAGGGCCATCCAGTCCAACCCCCTTCCATGCAGGAACCCCATCACAATATTTCCAACAGATGGCCATCCAGCCTCTGCTTGAAAGCCTCCAAAGAAGGAGATATCTTGTGAGAGCTGTAGACAAGCATGATGAGAACTGTATTGGATTGATCTCCTAGTTTTATGCTGTCTTTGATTATATTTGTTTGTGTGTGTGTGGTGTGTGTGTGTGTGTGTGTGTGTGTGTGTGTGTGTGTGTGTGTGTGTGTGTGTGTGTGTGTGTGTGAGAGAGAGAGAGAGAGAGAGAGAGAGAGAGAGAGAGAGTAGATTTGATTGCCCTGAGTAATGCAGTTCAAGAAGTCAAGAAATACATAAATCAAATTAATTACAAATGTCACCCCCTCTCTCACACACATACACACACGCATACATGTAATCTCTCTCACACATATACACTTTCTCTCTCCCCCCTCTTACTGCCACTCTCTGACTTGCCTCACACTCCTTCCTGCACTCTTCTTGTTATTTGTTCCCTTTTCCTCTCTGTCCTCTGTTATTTTCAGAGTGTGTAAAGCTGCCACAGGGCAAGGAGCTCTTTTCACCTGCTGTGAAACTGGACCAAGCTCTGCAGCTGCTTGATGGTCTTAAACAAAGGAATAGCAACCAAACTACCGTACTCAGAGGAGCAGCTGGCCAACATAAGTAGCAAAACAAGATAATAGCTAGAAATGGCATAGCATTCCCTTCTTCTGGGGGCACCCTGGAGTTGTGTACCTTTCCCAAAAGCAAAACAAAGCAAGGTGTTCTGCTTATACACTGCCCCATCACCTCCTCGTAAATAGAAGGGGAAGAAATGGAGGCAATGACAGCGTTTATTTTCTTGGACTCCTTGATCACTGCAGATGGCTTCTTGGGAGGAAAGTGATGGCAAACCTAGGTAGCATCTTAAAGAGCAGAGACATTACTTTTCTGGCAAAGGTCTGGATAGTCAAAGCTATGGTTTTTCCAGTAGTGATGGATGTATGGAAGTGAGAGCTGGACTATAAAGAAGGCTGATGGCCGCAGAATCAATTCTTTTGAGCTGTGGTGCTGGAGGAGAGTCTTGAGAGTCCCTTGGACTGCAAGGAGATCAAACCTATCCATCCTGAAAGAAATCAACTGTGAATATTCACTGGAAGGACAGATTTTGAAGCTGAAGCTCCAGTACTTTGGCCACCTCATGAGGAGAGAAGAGTCCTTGGAAAAGTCCCTGATGTTGGGAAAGATTGAAGGCAAAAGGAAAAGAGGACGGCAGAGAACGAGATGGTTGGACAGTGTCATCGATGCAATCAATATGGATTTGACCAAACTCTGGGAGGCAGTGGAAGACAGGAGGGCCTGATGTGCTCTGGCCCATGGGGTCATGAAGAGTTGGACACAACTGAAAGACTGAACAACAACAACAAAATACCACTTAATGTAGTATCTAGGTAGTTTACAGTTTAATTACAGTATGCAGGCTACACATTGCCCCCCCCCCAAGCAAGCTGGGTGCTCATTTTACCGACCTCGGAAGGATGGAAGGCTGAGTCAACCATGAGCCTGCTACCGGGGATTGAACCCCAGCTCATGAGGACAGTGTTACCTGCAGGACAGGCATTTAACCACTGCACCATGAGGCTCCCAAGGCAAGCCAGGCTGACTTTCTTTTCCCTAAGACTGGGGAATCAACATAGAATACTACCAAGATCTTATAAATTATTATAATTGGTGTTTCTCCCGATTCAGTTTGATCATCATTTCAATAACACAGGACACAGCAAGGAAATGAACACATCTTTTTTCACAGTCCAAAAGAGCATTGTGAGTCACATACAAGAAATGAATTTTAAAAAATCCTTTCTTTTTAAACATTTTCACACCAATCAAGAGGAACATAAGTTGCAATTTTTGTAAGCTACAAAGATGACCCATACCGTGTTTTCCAAAGATATTTTTTCAAAATTACAACAGCAAATGGTAGCAAAAAGGGAATGGAGATGAGATTCCCCCTCTGCCCCAAAACTTCTTTGCACAGAACAGAGGGGAGAGAAAATGTGTAAGCACTCTTAGGTGTTTGCTCTATCTCAGAACCAAAGAAATAGAATCGTGAAGTTGGAAGGGGCCATCAAATCCAACCCCCTGCCCAAGGCAGGAATACAAATCATAGGATAAATTCTGGGTGTGGGTGGTTTTCTACATTTCTCTTGAATGCCTCCAGTGTTTGAGCACTCACCACCTCTTAAGATACAGGCACTCCTCACTTAATGCCCGAGATGAATTCTTATGACTAGGTCATTAAGCGAATTGGTTGTTAAGCAAGCAGTTTCTAGGCAGATGCCTTGTAGAATGTAGAGGCGGCCTTTCTCACAGGCAGACCAGAGTGGAGAGGCTCTGTGGGAAGCCACAGAAGAAGCAGAACAAAAAGGAGAGAGAGAGATGGGGTGGCTGATATGCCACCCTGCTAGGGTCATTCTTCTCAGGGGGAGGCATTGTGATGCTCACAGCAACACCCGTTCCTTGGAAGCAGTGGAAGAGGAAGAAGGCAAGTGAGGAGATACTGTAGTCGCCCTGTCCCGGTGACAAGGTAGGCGCAGGCAAGCAGAATGAGCCTCGGTGCTTTGGCCTTGGCCCTGTGGGCTGGAACAACAGGTTCTTCCCGAGACAGCACTTAGGTGGTTGTGGCTTTGGCCACTGCTGGTGGTTGTACGTCTGAGCGGTCATTAAACAGGTAGGTTGTTAAGTGAGGAGTGACTTTAATTGGTTCCATCTTGGTATTGGGAAGTCTCCTTTGCTGTCTCCTTTGCTTGCATGAAACTCAAGTAGCTTCTAATGTCTTGCTTTAGTTATAGGCAAGCTGATTGGAAAGACCTGTGCTCAACTAAGGGCTTCACTGCTAGCCTTTGGCCACCAGCAAAATCACTGTCCATTATTTACAAGCCTTGGTGGAAGCCACTCTCTATCTGCAAGCGTGGTGCATTAGAGTAACCATTCTCAGTGGGAGCCCTATAGCTCTTTGGGGTCCCCTGGCACATTTGACACCCCCCCCACACACACCGCAGACTGGAAGCAATTCTTCAGACACAACCTTATACGGTTCCCTATGCAATTTATACAGTCCCGATTCAGCTTGTGAGAGGTAGCTATGTTAGTCTGTACAAGAATTCCAGCCAAAAATCAAAACAAAACAAAAGACAAAAACATGTGGCACCTTAAAGACTAACTCATAGTTTAGTGTAAGATTTCGTGGACACATCTGCTTCAGACACCAGACTGATTCAGCTTATATTTCTTTCATATTGTGTTTTTGGCCGTGATGACGATGACAACAACAAACAACAAACAACCAACCAACCAACCAACAATAGAGGTTGAGAATGATTGCTCTAGAGTGCATGAAGAGTTAAATAATATGATGAAGAGGAGGAAGGCAGAGAAAGGAAGAAATGGAAATGAGGGCAAATAGTTATGAATAGCCTTAATGAGCCTTGTGGCACAGTGGTTAAATAATGCCTGTACTGCAGGTAAAACTGTGCTCATGACCTAGGGCTTAATCGCAGGTAGCAGGCTCAAGGTTCGCTCAGCCTTCCATTGTAGTCTGCTACTTTTCTTGCTGTTGTTTCATATTCTCGCACCAACCTCAGGGCATCTGCCCCAAATTGCATAGCAATATGTCTGTGAAGATTCTCAGTCATCCAGGTGAGTTTATCTGGAAGTTGAGTCATGGCTACTGGACTTCTTTTTTGAGAGATAGAAACGTTTCACTGCTCATCCAAACAGCTTCATCAGTCTGCAGCAAGATAATTTGACAAACGACTTTGCACCCTTCCAAGGGCCACTGGAAATATGAGAGATGTCAAGATAAATAATTTTTCCTGCGTTTTCTGTCTGGGGTAGCCAAAACAACGGACTCTCTTGTGGCACTTTGAACCCTAGTTTTGTTGTAAACACTCATAAACTGTAGCAGACTTCTTCATGTCTTTAAATGCTTCTGAAGAAAGGAGCGCTGGCCCACAAAAACTTGCTAGGTTTTAAGGTGTGGCAAGATGTTGCAGTGTCCGAAGAAGATATCGGCAAACCTTCAGCACTCCTGATATTTTGGACCACAACTTCCACGGTCGCTTGTCATTGGCAATCTAGGCTCGGAATTCTGGGAGTTGTGGTCCAAAATATCTGGAGTGCCAAATGTTCACCACCACTGGCTTATAAATGGAATTCTTACTGGGCACAGAAGTTTGCTGTCTTGTGGTTTTGGCAGGGATTATGCCCAGTTTTGGCCACAAGATGTCACCCTTGCTCAGACTTTGCCAAACTAGCCAGTTAATGTTAGAGGTGTGCTCCTTTGTATGACTACAAAGATTTAACGGATATAGCGAAGGGTGGTGTCCACTAAATTAAAGAGTAGATGACTCTTGGTTGCATCAACAGAAACATAGTGTCTAGATCAAGGGAAGTGACAGTACCACTCTCTTCTGCTTTGGTCAGACCCCACCTGGAGTACTGTGTCCAGTTCAGTGTGGCTCAATTTAAAAAGGGATGTTGACAACCTCAAATGGGTCCAGAGGAGGGCGACCAGGATGATTGTGGGTAGAGATGGGCACGACTAGGGAAAATGACGTTTTCGAGTTGTCGTGTGTTGGAGGCGGCCTGTGTCGGCTCGTTTCCGTTTTTTGCAAAACTTTGCAAAAATTTGTCGTTTCGTTTTTCGTTTTTTTGTCTGTCGTTAACTGGTTTAGGAGGGTAGCGGGCTCCTGGAGGCACCTCTTTTTTGGGTGTGGGTGCCTCCTATCCTCACCCGCTAGGGAAAGCAGGCTCCTGGAGACCCCTCATACATGGGGGTCTCCTCTCCTCACCTGCTGCAAAAGGGCATGCATGCATAGCCATATGGCTATGATTGCATACCCAGTTGCACGGAGAGACACAGCAGACTGGCAGAGGCACCCCTCTTTTTGGGGTGCCTTCCCTGCCTCAGTCAGGCCTCGGGGGCATGGTTTGCATGATGTCACACATGCTGCCGGCCGAGCCAAGCCTGCAGGAGTCACCCAGAGCCACAAGTGGCGGACTGGCAGACTCTCTGCACCCGCTGTGTCTCACTAAGAAGGGAATTGTACTTGCTATAGTGCAATGCTATTTAAGTACAGATCTGGCTTAGGGTTAGGGTTAGCGCAAGGGCTAGGGTTAGGCTAGTTACGGGTGAGGTTAGGGTGAGTATTGGGGTGCACCTCTGGGGGCCTCTCTGACCCACTTAGAAGGACAGTGTACTGGCGTATGGGTTAGGGTTAGGATTCGGGTTCGGGTTCGGGCTACGGTTAGTGGGCTTTTTATGCCCGGTTGGCACATCCCAGAAATCTCTGTGGTCAACCTGGCCAAGTGGCCATGCGATTGGTGGAATGGCTCCAAAAATTTGCATGGTCACTCCCATGGCCAGCCCATCATTGCGCAGGTGTAAAAAAAAATAAAAAAATAAAATAAAAAAAATAAAATCAAAGGAGAGAGGAAAGAGGAGACATTTTGTTGCAAGAAAAACCCACTGCTACTGTAAAAATTCTGGCAGTTTTAAAATAGCAATTTTCGCATGTTTCTGTGTGGTGCTTGTGTGTTTTTGGACCACGATTTCAAAAAAAAAATTGCGGTCGCCGCCCCATTTTGGATCCCCCGCCTGCACCGCATGGCATTGGCGACTCGAGTCCGGCTGCCCAGGACAGGAGAGGGGGGGAGGCCGGGACCTCCCCCCCCAGAAACCACCCCTCTGGTAGGTGCACTCTGCACTGCAGGCATATTTTCGCCTGCTTTTTGGCCCGGGAATGGGGGGGGGAGTTTAAAACTTTTTTTCTGTGCCGCTTCCGCTTGAATTGTGGCGGCCGGCGGCGAGTCCGGTGCTTTGCGAGCGACTACGACGAGGATTTCCCCCACCACCAGTGCAGCCCAGGACAGGAGGAGGGGGTCAACCACCCCTCTGGTAGGTGCCCTGAGCCCTCACTGCTTTTGGCCGGGAATCGGGTTTTTTTTTAACTTTTAAAAACTTTTTTTCTGTGCCGCTTGGCATTGCGGGATCGCCGCGATGCCAGGAACGAGCACGACAAATCAGACCCAATTATTCTTTAGTCGGTTCGAGTTCGAGTTCTGGCGGAGTAATTCCCGTTAACGTTTCCGTTCCGTAACGGAAACAAGGAACGGAAACGGAAACGGGAATTCCGCCAAGTCGTGCCCATCTCTAATTGTGGGTCTGGAGGAAATGTGTTACGAGGAGTGGCTTAGGGTGCTGAGAATGTTTAGCCTTACAAAAAGAAGACTGAGAGGGGATATGATAGCTATGTTTAAATATCTGAAAGGGTGTCACATTGAAGAAGGGACTGGTTTGTTTTCCATGGCTTCAGAGACTAGACACTGCAGGAAAAGAGATTCAATTTAAACATTAGGAAGACTTTCATGACAGTTAGAGCTGTTCGGCAATGGAATATGCTGCCATGGAGGGTGGTTGAGTCTCCTTCTTTGGAGGTTTATAAGCATAGGCTGGATGGCCATCTGTGATGGGGGTTCCTGCATGGCAGGGGGTTGGACTAGATGACCCTTGATGTCTCTTCCAACTCTATGATTCTATGATTCTATGATTCTATGAAAGCTAAAGATGTCCATACTAAATTTCTCCCTTAGGGGCACTAGTACCCTATGTAATTCAAAATCAGTGTATAACTCTATGTAATTCAAAATCAGTGTATAACTCTTATTCCAGGCATCATCATCATCATCATCATCATCATCATCATCATCATCATCATCATCATCATCATCATCATCATCATCATCATCGAATTGCAGAGCTGGACAGAACTCTGTTTGCTTATACCACCCATCTGGCTAAAAGCTCACTCCAAGCAGTTTACAACAATACCAAGAATTTTTAAAAAAATCACAAAACCCTATGGATCACCTGGTCCAGCCAGGAGACACAGTGGGGAATCAAACTCCTAACCTCTTGCTCCATACCCAGATCTTTTAGTCACTTATCTATTTCACCATTTTTAGTGTGATCCTGGACTTGTGGTTGCAGTTTCCAATGAATTCCAACTAGAGTTGGCCATGAATGCTGATTGGGTGGTTCATCCTTGTTCGTTGATTGGTCCAACAGGCATTCTGTGGCTGTCACCCCACCCCCTTTGGTGGATGTCCACGTGGAGGCAATGTCCTGGCTTCCCTGCCCCACCTCCTCCTAGTGCTGTCTCTGAGTGGGCTTCTGCTGGAGGAGTCTTTGGAAACATCGTGTTCTCAGCTCATTTTAGTAGTTCTCAGCTACCTTGTTCTGTGACTCATTTGAGGACCTCCTGTTGTCGAAAGATCATCTTTCAGCTAGGAAGAGGACCTACAGAGGTCTATAGATCTAATCTCCTTGTTGGATGATTGGTCCAAAAATAGCTGTTGCCAACTGGTATCAAAAGTAGAACTGCCAAAGGTTGATGAACCATGAATCCCCCACCCATGAATCGACAAATGGAGAAATCAGCTCATCAGTTTGTGGGTTTGGTTTTTGTTTTACACAGCCCAGGGGATGAAGGAAGGAATAAAAACAAGGGAAAAATAAGGAAATGTTTGTATCTTCATATTGGTTGGAGTCTCTGGACCCAACAAATATGAAAGGATGAATATTAAACACATCAGCAATATTAGTTGAACACCACGATTCATTTTTTAAATTCATCCCCCACCTCTAATTAAAAGCCACCAAGATGCTACACTTACAAAATAGCTTTGGGCAAAGTTGTTCTTTGTTTACATAGGGAAAAGAAGACTTGAGGGGAGATAGGATAGCACTGTTCAAATACTTAAATGACAGCCATACAGAGGAGGGGGAGGATCTGTTCTTATTCATTCCAGAATAATAAGATGTGCAATAATGGGTTTAAGTTAAGGGAAACCAGATGTACGAGGCTGAATATCAGGGGAACCCAAAGGGGGCTGGTGGCCTCTTCCAAGCAGGGCAAGGGAGTCACGACAACATGAAGAACTGTATTAAAGGATCGCGGCATTAGGAAGGTTGGGAACCACTGAACTAGGAGGTGGTAAGAGTTCCAATGCTGGAGGTGTTTAAGAGAAAATTAGACAACCACCAGTCAGATATATTTCATTTCAATTCCTGCACTGGCAGGGGGTTGGTCTCGATGGCCTTAGAGGGCTCTTCAAACTCTACAGCTCTGCGATTCTATGCATTTTTACAAAATTAATGTTGGAGGTTATAACACAAATTGAGACGATCCTTGTTTTTCCACGGTTAGACACATGAAGTCTATCAGTGTTGAGATGATGGGTCACGAAGCCTGGAGAGTATCCATATTGTGGAGACAATGAATCCATGTTGAGTTTTACTCCATGCATTGCTGGAGTTAGCCAAGCTGTTGAATGCTATGCCCACAAATGCATCCAGGACCTTGGACAGCGCCTATGAAGGACGGGCAGAAATCCAGTTTGGACCATTCCTGTAAAATCAGGTTGTGGAGGGAAGGATATTGTCCCCTCTGTGTCAGACGTGTCATCTGATATGCATAATATACTAATCTGCTCCTAGAAAAGTAAAGGCAGTATTATAATGAGCCGTAGTATGAAAACTGCTGCTAACACAGGGAATCCTTGAAAAACATAATGAGGTTGCACATCCATTCCTCATTAGATAATTAGGGCATGAAAGTAAATCATCTTTGCTATGTCTGTTCCCAAGCGCTGTAGATGCATAGAGCTATTTATTTAAAAAAGCATGAACTACCTTCCTAATTTGGTCCTCAAGCTTTAATCACTAGATTAATAAGTCAGTCTTTACCTTATTAATCAGTGAGTTCATATTTAAATCCGCTGAGCTGATGGGTAAAAGCAGAGCTTAGAGCAGTTATATTACTTAATTATGTAAACCTCCTTGAGTAGTATCTTACTAAGTCAGGCGGTCTAGAAGTTCAAATGAATAAATAAATAAATAGAGGAAGGAAGGAAGGAAGGAAGGAAGGAAGGAAGGAAAAAGAAAGAAAGAAGGAAAGAAAGAGTGATAGAGAGAGAGGAAGGAAGGAAGGAAGAGAAAGAAAGAAAGAAAGAAAGAAAGAAAGAAAGAAAGAAAGAAAGAAAGAAAGAAAGAAAGAAAGAAAGAAAGAAAGAAAGAAAGAAAGAAAGAAAGAAAGAAAGAAAGAAAGAAAGGTCAGAGAGAGGAAGGCAGGAAGGAGGGAAGAAAGAAAGAAAGAAAGAAAGAAAGAAAGAAAGAAAGAAAGAAAGAAAGAAAGGGTCAGGAAGGAAGGAAGGAAGGAAGGAAGGAAGGAAGGAAGGAAGGAAGGAAGGAAGGAAGGAAGGAAGGAAATGTGGCTATTATGGAAATTTTGGAGTTGCAGTCCCCAAGTTCTGTATAAAAATACTTTCACAGTTTTTACATAATTTTATTATGAGTTGTGTTTGATTCTTAGTTTTCTATGGCTTCTCCAAGCATACCTCCACCCCAAGAAGGTGCTAGCATCTTGCTAATGGTACCAGTATACAAGATGATTTAAATGGATGTGATTAATAGGTGTAAGGCAGCTGCAACAAGTTGCTAGTCCTTTTTCCAGGCCCAGCTTTTAGCAGGTGTGGTGAACAAGGGAAATGAAGGCAAGCTGTAGCCCCCGCCCCCGCCCCAGTGCTGTGTCAGCACAGCCCTCTTATGTATAGAACAGAGCACAACTGGATCAGAGAACGCAGTAGCATTCCTGTTTTCACGCATGTCTGCATAACGAATGCGGCTCCACTCCCTTTGGTGGGCTTCCTGGTGGCAATGGCTTGGCAGCTACAAGGGTGGAGTAGACAGGTCTTTAGTCTAACATGGGAGAACTCTTCTCCAATACCTTTGCCTTCCCTAACCCTAACCCTGACCCTAACCCTAACCCTGGAAGAAATATTTCATAAGAACTGGATAAAATCTATCTGTCCATTTTTTAAAAATCTAATCTAATCTAATCTAATCTAATCTAATCTAATCTAACCACAGATGGGCACGAACCACCGGTTTGGCAGTCCATCCGGGTTCATTGATTGCCACAGCAGGTATTTTGCAGTTTGGTGCCCTGTCCCCTCTGGAGGTACCCACTCAGAAGCAATGACCGGAAGAGGCATGGTAGGGAAGCTGGGACACTGCCAAATTGCCACCTTGTACCCCCCCTCCTCCTCCTCCTTTACTGTCAAGTCACGTCTGAATTATGGTGTCTCAGCGATCGAGTGCTCCCCAAAATGTTCTGTTCCCAACAACCTTGCTCAACGCTGGTATACAAAAGGCCATGGTTTCCTCTCGGAAGCAAATCCATTTCGTATTTGGTCTTCCTCTCTTACTGCCACCTTGAACTTTTCCTACCCTAACTTTTCTTATTCTTTCCAAGTGCATTCTGTGGTCAGATCCTGCACCATCACTCCCCCATCTTTATATTTGGTAGGTACCTATAAAGAGAGCAATTACACTAGCTTTCAGGTAGAGGGAGGCTTTTGTGTGTGCACCCAACCTGTGGCATTTGATCAATTTACTTTACATTTCTGAGGGGGTGCAATTGTGTCAGGAAGCGAATCCCACAAACCAACACAGCCAGGTTGTGCATGGGGATTTTAAAATTGTGTGTGTGTGTGTGTGTGTGTGTGTGTGTGTGTGTGTGTGTGTGTGTGTGTGTGTGTGTGTGTGTGCGCATGCGTGCGTGCATGTATTCCAACGTCTCCCCCCTTGTGCATTCTGCCATAATAAAGCCCCGGAGGACCGTCCCGAATGCTCTTTTCCAAAATGTTCGAAGCTGAACAAAATTATTTTTTTGCTAAATGAGTCTGGCATTCTGTTGGCAGCTGTTTCCACAACCTGCTATTGGTATTAAAATCCCAATCATTGGTTTTTTTGTCTTGACAATAACAGGTTAATGATGATTGCAAGTATCTGTCAGCATACGTACTTTGAAATTCATCATTCGGTGTCTTTGAAGCACATCTTGGAGGATGTTTTCCCTGGAAGGATATTGGAAGGGCCTAAGAGTGTTCTAAAGCAAACACAATGCCTTCTTAAACCGATTCAATTCCCTTCCGTGTGCTAAAGAAAGCCAGTTACAACTCGAGAGCGTTGTGCAGTAATAGCTCCCATAGCAGCTGTTGGGAACACAACGCAAGTGTTCAATTATTCCATGCCTACTGCCAGTTTGTTAAGCAAGGACAAGTTGCATTGATCACCTCCAGCCCCTTATCTCAAACCATAAACAAAGCACTAACCTTTGTGATGCATAAGCAGCAGCAAATAAACTCATAAGAACATAAGAACATAAGAAGAGCCAAGCTGGATCAGGCCAAAGGCCCATCTAGTTCAGCTTCCTGTATCTCATAGTGGCCCCACCAAATGTGTCTGGGAGTGCATGAGACTCAATAGCTGTCTCCTGATACCACTCTCCTGCATCTGGTCCTTGAAGTACCCCGGTTTTAAGACAACTCAAGGCAAATAAGCCAAAAAGAAAGAGTTTGAAACATAAACACAAGCATGAACTGCGGAAAGTTTGTTTGACAAGCGTCACATCAGGAGGACAGCTTTGCTTTCAGGTGGGCAGAATCCGTGCGTAAGCGAAGTCACACGAGTCTTGGCAGGACGCTATGCTAACAGAATGCCGAAGCAGCCCCACTGTAGTTTAATATTTTCTCCTTCTCGGGACAGAGCAATATTTTCTTTAAAACTCTTGACATTTAACATGGCGTGCAGTTATGGCTTCCTATTTCAGTTGTTCCACTGGAGTGGGGGCATTTGATTACCGATTGTCTTTCCCGGAAGCACGCCATAGCCAGACAGGGATCAGACAGTAGGGGTGAGGATGCTGCACCATGGATGCAGCTAGCCAGTCAGATTGGCCAACCCAAATGTCACCCCAGGTTAACGGGGCCGTTGGCCCCTACTTTAAAATCCCTACCTCCGCACTTGGTGTCAGGCTGCTTTCACATGACCACTAAAATCCGCAGCAAACTTTGATCAGGATCAGCCCCTGGAACGGTCACATGGTTGCTGTCACGGACCGGATGTTCCCATGGTCACGTTTTGAAAATCCGCAACCGTTCTGATCCCACGACTCAGAACCGCAGCAAAGACACCATAACGGGGGTGAAAAGGTTTTGATGTGGATTTTCCATGTTCCCATGGACTCAAGTAACAGTTTAAAATCCACATTGGAACAGTGACAAGGATTTTACCACCTTGAGACCAGGTACAGTGTTTCCCCCACCCTTTCATGGTTCATACACTGCGGTTCCGGTATATCGCAGAGCCACAGTATATGAAACAAAGGCTCCCTGGGTAAGGCGCTTGGGCCTGTTTCAGGCCTCCTGTACTTAGCCCAGGCCTGGCAATTGCCTTCCCGGGCCTGTCGGAGTTCCCAAAAGTGCTTTTTGGTTAACTGGAAGTGACTTCCGGAAAACCAGAAGTGACTTCTGGATCACTGAGAACCACTTCTTAGGCCTCCAATGGCCTTCCCAGGCCTGTCACAGGCCCCAGACGTGCTTTCCGGCGAACCGGAAGAGACTTCTGGAAGCACTTCCAGGACCTCCGACAGGCCCGGGAAGGCCATTGGAGTCCTGTTCAGGGTAGTGCTAGGCCTCAGTGTAAGGGTCTCCAGACAGGTCCCCCAGTCCCAACCCAACCCAGCCTCCACATATCACGGATTTTCAATTATCGTGGGTCAGGTCGGGTCCATAACCCCCGTGATAGGCGGGGGATTACTGTATTTGTAAAATGCGCTGGGTCGCGCTTAAGTGGGTGTGGTCGCACTTTTTTATTTTTTTAAGTCTGCTGCTTGTGGGAAACCGATTTTATGCTCCACATCTGCGAAGCACATCAGCGGATTTTAGTGGTCATATGAAAGCAGCCCTTGTTGTCAGGATGATATGTCTCTTGCCTGATGCACCAACTCCACGCTTCCGTTCTTGTTCTTGTGGCAACTTTTCACCCATTGTTCAAACCCAAGCCTTGAAAAGTTTCTCTAAAATATTTTGCAAAAAGTACATTCTTCTTTCAGCTCAGCCTGAAGTGAGACCTCCTTTAAAAACAGCAAAAGCAAAGGGGAGGAGTATATTATTTTTTTAAAAAAAAATCAAAGTCATAAATGTGTACAGCTTTTTATCATTGCCAATAAAAAGCAGCCAGCAACCCCCTACGACCTTCTTTCCATCAAAATCTTGCTCTGAAGTGCACTAAAGAGACTATCTCTCTGGAATCGGCATGATGCCGTGAACTGCTCCACACAGGCATGCGCTGGGGTTCATCGAAGGGATAAGGACATTTAAACATCCTAACGAGCAAACTGTGTAGCCTCTTCGGAGAACAAAAGGCCCTGTTGTTTTATATTTATGCCGTGCTTTCAGCGGAGAAGGAGGTTTCTTAAAAACCCAACGCAGTTGTCCTTGTCCTTGTATATATTTTGATTACCGGAATCACATACACAGATTCAAAAACACTTGAGTCTATCCCTCATCCCCTAAAGCAGTTTTGTAGTTGAGAGAGAGAGAAAGAGAGAAAGGGGGGGGAGGGATTCCATTCTTGTACCTGATTGTGTGCCTTAAAGTTCATTTGCGGAGCAAGTCTAACCCTTTTACTTTTGAATGACGTGTTCTGCTTGGGGGCAAACTGAACAAGATGTAATGGAGAGTCGTGGTTAATTAACCGTTGCCATCCTCCTTCTGTATTTTGTCTTTGAAAAACACATTGGTTCCTCCCCCCCCATCTCCAGCCTCTGAAATGCATTTGGACTCTGAGCTTCATATGTTTAATCATTTTCTAGTTGCCTTTGTTGTTTTGTGCTGTCTGGTCACCTCTGACTTATGGCGACTCTAGGAACGAGAGATCTCCAAAAGGTTCTTTCCTCTACAGCCATGCTTAGTCTTTGCAAACATAAACCCGTGGTTTCCTTTAGGGAGTCAGTCGATGTTACATTGGATCTTCCTCTTTTCCTGCTGCCTTCCACTCTTCCCAGCCTTATTGTCTTTTCCCAGAGAATCCTACCTTCTCATGAGGGGCCTAAAAGTAGGACAGCGTCGGTTTCAACGTTTTTTTGCTGCCTGAGATAGTTCAAGCTTGATTTGATTCTGGATTTACTTGTTTGTCTTTCTGGAAGTACAGGGTATCCCCAAAAGCACTCCTTCAGCACCAAATTTCACACAAATGATCCCTCCCCCCACCTTGTTCAGCTTTCTTAGCTGTCATAGTGAACGAGAATAAAAGAGTGTGGGTGATAGAGATGGGCACGAAATGAGCAATTTTTCATTTTCATTTTTGTTTTTTCATTTTGTTACATAACGAAACAAAAAATGAATTTTATCTCCAAAATGAAATGAAACGAAACGAAACAACAGAAATTTTGTCGTGTGTTTCGTTTTTGTTGCGGCAAATACATTGAACTGTAATGAATGCTAACGAAAGAGCAATTTTTAGTTTTCATTATCGTTTTTTCGTTTCGTTACGTAACGAAACGAAAACAAATTGTTTTGCAAAAAAATCACGAAAAACGAAAACGAACCGAAACGGACCCCCTAAACGACAAACGACAAATGAAACACCATTTTTTTGAGTCGTGCCCATCTCTAGTGGGTGATCTTGGCTTTGATCACCTGGATTTTCAAGAAGTTCTATTGCAGCATGAATCCCAACAATGACAAGTAATGTCTGGAGGTAGCAATAATCAAATCAGAAGAGCCATCAAATGCCCCATCTGAAACAGCCCTTGCTTTTAAGAATTTGCAAATGTCATTGTCATCAACTACTAAGACAGGCATGTCCAAACTTCGGCCCTCCTGATGTTTTGGATCACCAAAAAAAAAAAAACCCACTCCAAGAATTCTAAGCTTAGGTTGCTAATGACAAAGAACTGTGGGAGTTGTGGTCCAAAACATCTGGAGGACCAAAGTTTGGATATGCCTGTACTAAGAGAACTGTAACTGGGACTATTACTGTAACTTTAAAAAAGCTTGTTCAAATCTTTCTGCGTTTTAACTGTTCCATGGGGCTGACCCCCCTACAAAAAATAGATCTTATAGGCAGAAATAAAGGTACAGTAGACCCTCGTATAACAAACAGCTTGTATAACATAAAATCTGTACAACATAAAAAATTCCAGAGATAGGGGAAATTTGTTTAACAGAATCGTCTATGGGCCGAATCCATACAACATAAAAATGGTCACGATTAGGGATTACTCTGTTTTCAATGCATTCCTATGGAAAACTTGTATAAAGGAAAATTTGCTTAACATAATTTCATTTGGAACGAATTAATTCCTTTATACCAGGTACCACTGTATACAGGGAGTCTGCTCGTTGGATGTGCAGCCATCCCATGTGATCCATGGGTTGCAAAGCACTGTTGGCTACTACCGCAATCTAACTCTTGGTGCTGAATAGGACCCCCTCTTCCTCTCTCCAGCATTGGTTAGGCATCCTCTAGAGCAGGGGTGTCCAAACTTTTTGCAAGGAGGGCCAGATTGGGTGAGGTCATGAAAATGTATGGGGGGGGGCGGGGAATCATTTCAGCCTGACATTCTTTGAACCATTAACATGTGCAGCAGGAGCAGGAGCAGCAACTGCAGCAGTGGCAGAGTGGCAGCTCCCACGCCATGCTGGCTCTTGGCGCTCTTACGGGCTGGCTTTCTAGTGCTCCCTGCCAGAGCCTGGGTGAGGGGTCCTCCTGCCCCGCAGCCCGCCATCGGCTCTCCTTCTCTGGACTTCTCTCTCAACTCCCATCTGCTCCACTTGGCCTCCTTGGAAGAGGTGCCCACCACGGGCCGCGTGGAAGAGGAGCCGGAAAGTTTTTTGCATGCCGCAATCCCCTTCGTCTTCTTCCTCCTCCATGTGTTATTGCCAGGCACTCAAACACCACCAGCAGACCAGCAAAAGAACAATAGCCAACCCCCACCCAAAAAACCTCCCTCAACCCAGATCTCGCCTTCTCTGCCTCAATTAACCACAGGGAGAGACGAAATCCGGAGCGCAAGGCACGGCCAAAATTCCCGATTGGGCCTGCCCCGGTAGCTGGCAGTGGGAAAGGAGGAGGAGGGGATATCAGTCCTGTTGGGGTACCCTCTTCGTCTTCTGGTGGGGCCTGTCAGCTGAAGAGGAGGATGAGGAGGAAGGAAGGAAGGAGAGGCAGCCTCCCTTCCCATCTTCCTCCATCTCTTCAAGGCAGGAGCAACGGGAGTGAGCGCATAATTGCCGGCCGCTGCCATGCTTATTCATGAAAATATTTTTTTATCCAGCATGTTGTTAGTCTGTGGAACTCCCTGCCACAGGAGGTGGTGATGGCATCTGGCCTGGATGCCTTCAAAAGGAGATTGGACAGATTCCTGGAGGAGAAGTCCATCACAGGTTACAAACCATGATGGAGATGAGCAATCTCTAGGTTTAAAACCGGGGTTCTTCAAGGGCCAGATGCAGGGGAGTGGTATCAGGAGACAGAGATCTAGTCTTGTGTGCTCCCAGAGGCATCTGGTGGGGCCACTGTGAGATACAGGAAGCTGGACTAGATGGGCCTTTGGCCTGATCCAGCATGGCTCTTCTTATGTTCTTATGTTCTCACTTGCTCGCTCCCTTCCTCCCTCCCTTCCTCCCTCCAGGCCTCTCGTAATTTGAAAAAATGGGCTGCATTTGGCTCCCGGGCTGGACTTTGGACATGCCTGCTCTGGAGAACTATGTCCAGTTATGGGCATCGTACTTTAAAAAGGATGCCAACAAATGGGAGCAAGTTCAGAGGAGGGTGACAAAGATGATCCTGGAATTGGAAACCAAGCCCTGTGAGGAACCCGTCGGTCAGATCTGCTTTGATCAGGATTCTTGCCTTAAGCAGGGGGGTGGACGGGATGGCCACGTAGGCCCCTTCCAACTCCATGATTCGTACATCCTAAGAAACCCAAACAAGGTTCAAACATGATTGCAGTGATGGAAAAGAGGAAGGGATACATTTATTAGAGACCTTGTGGTCTCTGAACATGTGGCACGTTTATGCACATACAGCCAAGTATGCATTGGTCTCATGACCCTTCAGAGTCACCAGAATGCCCTGGTTGATATCGGAAGCTAAGCAGCACTGGAGCTGGTTGAGTCTTGGAGGAGGGATCAGAGTGTGTCTTACCAGGGATTGCTGAGAATTAGTCCTGCGTGAAATCATTGCTGTCAGTTAGAGGTGACTGTATTGGGCTAGATGGACTAACAGTATGATTGAGTATAATGGGACTTCCTGGGTTTCTACATGCACACATTCTTGTCTTCTTCTACCTTGCAGCAAATTATCTGGAAGCGGAGTCATGGCTACTGGACTTATTTTTTTCTTGAGAGATAGGAATGTTTTGCTGCTCATCCAGAAAGCTTCATCAGTCTGATTCCAGCCAGTGCAAGTCCTCCATCTTATAGTCCGCTTTGATCTCTTGTCACCCTGGTCTGAAATAGGCTCATAAGATGGACAATGGCCTGAATAGGCTCATTAGGTAGACAATAGTATCCATAGTCTTAAGTGAACAATGGCCTAAGGTGCTGAACCATAGAAAGCATGGGTCATTAGCTATGGCCTTGGTGGTGAAGGCTTTTTGATTTGTCTGGGTATCGTTGAAAGCACACCCTGATAAACAGCAGACAATGTCTGAGGCACCCACCTCTGTTGAGGGAGGGGGTTTCAATGCTCACATGAATGGCTTCCCTGACTTCTCTCTCAAACCACCTATCTTCTCAGTCCAATATGTATATATCCTCATCTTTGAATGAGTGTCCTTTGTCCTTCAAGTGGAGGTGTACTGCTGATTCTGGTCCTGAGCTGTTGCCCCTCCTATGTTTGATCATCCTCATGTTTAATGTCTGTTTAGTTTCTCCAGTGTTGAGGGCTGCACACTCCTCACTGCATTGGACCGCATATACAGTAGGACCCCGGTATCCACTGGGGATTGGTTCCAGCCTTCCCGTGGATAATGAAAACCGTGGATAAGAGAGAACGCCTGCCCACCCACCCCCAAAGTGCTGTTTCCTAACAGTAGTTTGCTTTATGACTGCTGTTTTGAGACAGGAGCTTGCTTTATGGCTGCTGTTTGTGACAGTAGCTTGCTTTACAGATACTATTTGTGACAATAGCTTGCTTTACAGCTTGCTTTGTGGCTGCTGAATTATTTAATTTTTTTCCTCTGCCAGCCATGGATAACTGAATCAGTGGATAATAAATCAGTGGATACGGGGGTCCTACTGTACTATATTGCTCCTTTTTGTTCTTTGGTAAACATACAAACAGGGTTTGGATATAGGTGACCATTGCCTAGATGTTAACATTTGACAGGAACCTCAGCATGCTGTTTTCAGGCAAGAGTGCAGAAATGGTATTTGGGCACTTGTTCTATGACTTTGGGGAACAGCACAGAGACCAGAAGTGCTCACGGGTTGAAGTGGCACCTTCCAAATACTCAAAATTTTGTTGTTTGTGAAGTTTTGACTATTAAAATAAAGAAGATGCAGTGGAATTACAGGCAGAGAAGTAAAGAAAGAGAAACTAAGGAAGATGCTGGGTTGCCATGGAGAAGGATTGTATGCCCTTTACCTCAAATACTAACCTTCCTTGCCCTTCCTGCTGCAAATATCATCAGATCATGTAACAATTTGGAATTATTAAGTTTTGCATTCTTGAGATTGATAGACTTAATTTAGCAAGGAAAAATTAAATTTAGTTTAACAAAATGAAGCATAATTAGAGATGGGCACGACCAGGAAAAATTACGTTTTGAGTTGTTGTGTGTCAGAGCCGGCCCGTTTCGGCTCATTTCCGTTTTTCGCGAAATTTTCCAAAAATTTGTCATTTCGTTTGTCGGTTTTTCGTCTGTCGTTAGTACTGGTTTGGGGGGGGCTCCTGGAGGCACCTCTCAGGGGTGGGTGCCTCCTCTGGCCCGCCATGAAGGGAAAGCGGGCTCCTGGAGGCACCTCGTGGGTGCCTCCTCTCCTCACCCGCTACAAAATGGCATGCATAGCCAATTGGATATGCATACCATTAAGTTGCAGTTACAGCAGGCAGAGGCACCTCGGGTCGGGTGCCTCTGTGACTCACTGCCTGCACTTGGGCTGGGCAAAGAAGTGACAGAGGACCCCTACGGGCGCCCGCTGTGACTCACTAAGAAGGGAAGTGTACTTGCTGTAGTACAATGCGAGTACACAGATCTGGCTTGGGGTTAGGGGTTAGCACAAGGACTAGGCTTAGGGTTACTGGTAAGGTTAGGGTGAGTTACTGTGGTGCACCTCTGGGTGCCTCTCTGACCCACTAAGAAGGACAGTGTATTGGCGTATGGGTTAGGGTTAGGGTTAGGGTTTGGGTTCGGGCTAGGGTTAGTGGCTTTTTATGCCCGACTGGCACATCCCAGAAGTCTCGGTCAAAACCTGGCCAAGTGGCCATGCAATTGGTGGAATGGCTCCAAAAATTTGCATGGTCCACTCCCATGGCCAGCCCATCATTGCGCAGGTATAAAAAAATAAAAATAAAATAAAATCAATGGAGATGTTTTGTTGCAAGAAAAACCCACTGCTGCTGCTGTAAAAATTCAGGCAGTTTTAAAATAGCTATTTTCGCATGTTTCTGTGGTGCTTTGGTGTGTTTTTAGACCACGCGATATTCAATAAATATTGCGGTCGCCCCATTTTGGATCCCCCGCCCGCACCACATGGCATGGCGCGAGTTGGCGAGACGACAAGGATGCGCAGCCCAGGAGAGGAGAGGGGGGAGGCCGGGGACCCCCCCCCCAGAAACCACCCTTCTGGTAGGTGCCCTCAGTGAGGCAGGCATATTTTCGCCTGCTTTTTTGGCCGGGAATTGGGGTTTTTTTTACTTTTTTTCTGTGCCGCGCCGCTTGGCGAGTTGCGACTCGCGCGCAGCCCATCGCTGGGGGAGGCGGAGACCCCCCCCAGGAACGGTAGGTGCCCTCGGCAGGCAATTTTCGCCTGACCCAATTTTTATTTATTTTTAAAACTTTTTTTCTGTGCCGCGCCGCTTGGTGAGTTGGTTGCGACTCGACGAGGATGCGCACTTTGCGCAGCCCAGGAGAGGAGAGGGGGGAGGCCGGGGACCCCCCCCCCAAAGAAACCACCCCTCTGGTAGGTACCCTCAGGCAGGCATATTTAAAACTTTTTTCCTGTGCCGCTTGGCATCGCGCAATCGCTGCGATGCCAGGAACGACAACGAAAAATCAGACCCAATTTTTCTTTAGTCGGTTTGAGTTCGAGTTCTGGCGGAGTAATTGTCATTACCATTTCCGTTCCATAACGGAAACGAGAAACGGAAACGGAAACGAGAATTTTGCCAAGTCGTGCCCATGTCTAAGCATAATCAAATGTCAAATCAACATTGCAATCCCTATGCATCTGAAGTTAAGTATGGAAGGAGAGATGTGATATTAAACCAAAATATCACAGTTGGTCTGTCAAAAATATATGGAAAAATACTATACTATATTTATGTAAACATGCACAATCTTTTCTGGATGGACATGGGCATCATATTTGTAACATATTGTGTATAAGTTAAAAGTACAAAGGGCTATGTTCTGTGTAAGCATGTACCAAACTTTTTGTAAGGAGGGCCAGACTTGGTGGCTGAGAATATGTCAGGGGCCGGTTGCTCCCCGACCCTGCCACCCCACTGCAAGCCCCACCCACTGACCCATAAGCCCCACCCACTGACCCCTTGCAACCCCACCCGCAGGAAGGAAGGTGCGGACCAAGGGAGGGAGGGAGGAAGGAAGGAAGGAAGGAAGGAAGGAAGGTGGGGACCAAGGGAGGGAGGGAGGAAGGAAGGAAGGTGGGGACCAAGGGAGGGAGGGAGGGAGGAAGGAAGGTGGGGACCAAGGGAGGGAGGAAAGAAGGAAGATGGGGACCAAAGGAAGCACAGGGAGCCGTGGCCACAGGTCACCCCTTGGAAGAGGTGATCTGTGCAACCTTGCACCCCCCCAAGCTCCCCAGCGGTGGCAACGGCTCACCCGCCAGCCCACCCCAAAGCTCCTTGGTGGTGGCAGAGGCCCGCTGGCCTGCCCACCCCCACACTTTTCCCTGTGGTGCCAGTGGCGGCAGACCGCCCATCTGCCCAAGCTTCCCAGCGGTGTCAGTGTTGGCAGAAGATTTAAAAAAAAACATGGGGTGAAGGCGGGAGAGGGAGGGGCAGGCCAGCCAGCCGCGGGCCACTCAGAATGGCCTGAGGGGCTGGATTTGGCCCCCGGGCTGGACTTTGGGCAGGCCTGATGTACAGGGATGCCTTGAATTACGAAGGGACATCTGGATCTGTCAAAACCACCTGGCTGTCAGGCACACCAACAGCCAGGTGATTTTGACAGCTCTGCAGCCCAGCAGGTTTCCCTTGCTAATTCAAAATTTTCATGCCCAGAAAGCGGGCAGGCAGTGGGGGGTCCGTGCCTTCGGACCCCCGCCGCCCGCCTGCTAATCCTGCCTGGCCCACCTGCTGGTGCTTGAGTCTTTTGAAAGCAGATTCTTGCTGCTCTGACCCCAACGGTTGGGGTGTAGAGTCACAATTGGACATGATGAAATTTTCAGAGATGCTTTTGGGGTCCCCTGAGATTCCTCCCAAAAAATTCCTTGTTGGGCCAGGATAAAATAATTCATTTCCAGGACATTTAAAAGAGCCAGACACACAACTCAGGCTAATTCCCTGGGTTGACCGCTCATATCCACTGTGGTCTCAGGCTCTTGAAGGAGGTGTCACAGATGACCGTCTCCACACCCCAGAACACCCCTCACACCCCAAAAATGACTTGAACTCTCTTACCTGTCTGGGCATCCTAGGCCTTAGCTTCCTTCCTAGTTCCCCTTTTTCCACCACCCCCTCCTTCTTTGGTCCATCTGCATCTGCGGACTCTCTTTCTCTCTCACTCACTCACTCTTCCTCCCAACCCACTCTCTCTGGATCTGCCTAAAGACACATTCCTACACTGTTTCCTACTTCTCTTGGGTCACCACCTCAGGCAAAAGGGACCATGGCATAAGAAAAAGGACAATATGGCAACCCCAGGGAAAGGACTGAGTCTTCTAGAACAACCTCCAATGGTTGATGGGATGAGGACATGAATTCCTACACGTACAACGGATTATCTTTAGCCAAGAGGCCACCTATTGTCCCATTTTCACATTCACCAGGAAGTTCCATCTCACAGCTCAAGATTCCTTGTTGACTCTCCAAGCCACCCATTGATTTGATAATTGCATGGACCCTTGAACAATGCTTTCCTCCCTTCCTCTATTCTCCCACCTCGAATGGCCCATTAAAGGACATTGAAGGCCCGGCCACACCTGGCACACAGGTTAATCGGGTATCCAGTTTCAGAACAACGGGAACGCCTTGAGACCTCTCCCAGGAGACCCCTGGACTGTCCCCATTGGATCCCCCCCCCAAGGACCACCTCTTGCTCAGCCCAGGGGATGCGCATGCCTTGTGGGAGGGAAAGAGAGGGGTATAAGAATTTGTTTTCATCTTCTCCTCAGGGCCAACGATCTCACACTGCCTTGCTGTGGGTTTGTTGGCCTTACAGTTTCTTTATTGGACCCAATAAAATGGTAATTCTCTGGACCTCTCTCGTGCTAGATTTCTTTCATTGGGTACTAGGGGAATCTAGCAGCCTTTAGCTTGGGCTAGCCGAGATGAGTAGCTGCCTAGATGCCCTAAGCATATCCGATCTTGCCTGATTTTGGAAGCTAAGCAGAGTCCCCTTTTTCTCCAAGAAGTAGGTTAAGTATTTTTGTATTGTTTTATTCTTATTTTCCTTGTGCATATACTTTATAGTAAAGTTATATTGTATTTTTGCTAAATAAATTTGTTTAGTTCTCCTTTATTAAGCTATGCAATTGGGTGTTGCAGGTGAGTGTGTTTTGTTGCTGTTAGAGATATATTTTGGGCTGACTGCCATTCATCTGTTTCTGTCTGCCGGGGTGATTTGCATGACTGCAAATAGTCAGAAGATTCATTTTTCACTCTGCTAATATCTCTAATTAGAGATTTAAAACTCCAACACAAAATGCACCCTTGCTGCAGAGGTGTCAAAATAATCTGGCAGTGAGCTGGCCCACAGCCAGGTGATTTTGAAAGTTCTGCTGCCGATTGATTGAGGCCCCCCCCCCTCCATCAACCCAGCAAAGCAGGGGAAGCTCTTCTCCTGCTTTGCTGGGTCCCCACAGGCTTCCCATAGGAATGCACTGAAAGCCTATTGTAATCCGTCCCTTTCAGAATGGATTAATCAGTTTTCAGTGCATTCCTATGGGAAACCACGTTGTGAACTACAAAAATTTTGGATTCCGAAAAATCGGTTGGAACAGATTAATTTCGTAATTCAAGGCCTCACTGTATCTGTTTAATGGATCCAACAATTGCGGCGTTTATTGTCCCTTAAGGACAGGGTTGTACCTCGATCTTCCTGGAAACCCACTTGACATTTTACAACATTCTTTTTATCCCCCTTGGTACCTTTCCCTATCTTTTCACCCCTCCCAAAGCCAAGCTTTATTTTTTGTACTGCTTTGTGTCAGGGTCTCAAGCTTAGTGCCGCGTCACTTCCTGGATGCACTGATGTCCACGGAGTGGAGTGTCCCAGTCTGAAGCTTTTGTCAGATACTCACTATGCTGCCCCATTGCACAGGAGGAAAGAAGTTTGAGCAATTCAGGGAAGAAATGGGAAGTAGTGATGTGAAGGCAAACCTCCAAGGGGATTGTGTGTGCGGGGGATGGATGGCAGGTGTCAGAAGAAGGGGATGATGTGAGGAAAGTTGTTCAAAGGTGAGGGAGGAAGGATTGGATAAACGAATTTTAAGAAATACCCATGACAGCATGCGGGCTAGGAAAGGAAAAAAAAACAAAAGCAAAATGTCCTTTCCTGGTGATTCCTTAATGTTAATATTTAAAAAAATATCTGCAGTTAGCTGTGTTGTTGTAGCATTACAGTCATGACTGACTCTTTGTGACACCATGTCCATGGAGTTTTCTTGGCAGGAATACTGGAGTGGTTTGCCAGTTCCTACTGCAGGCACCTACAGCACCTGGTATTCCCTGGTGGTCTCCCATCCAAGTAGTAACCAGGGCTGACTCTGCTTAGCTTCCAAAATCAGGCAAGATCAGATTACAAAATACTTTCAGTTAGTCCTCTCCGTCATCTTCCAATACGGTTTCTCCAGCTATTGGAGCTCTGTATGTATCACTACAGGTTGTACGACATGGGTCTCATGAAATAAGTACTTGCCTGCCAAAGCTCATAACCATCATAAACGTCATTGCTTCTTCCGAGGCAGCACGATGAGGGGATGGGCACGAACTGAACCATGAACAAGGGAAAACAACAACAGTGAATCAAGCTGGTTCATTGTTTGGTTCGCCACCCAGTTTAGGGATCCCATCTTGCCAAAGCAAAACAAGGCACTGAACTCTCTCTTTCCCCTTCTCGGTGCTTCGTTTTGTTTTGGCAAAATGGATGCCTCCCTCTTGCTTCCCACTGCCCCCCCCATTGCCTCACTACCTGGTTGTGCTGCTGCTACCTTCTCCTTCTCCTTCTCCTCCTCCTCCTCCTCCTCCTCCTCCTCCTCCTCTGTGGCCTCTGTCACCAGAGTCAGTGGGGCCATTACCCTTCCAGGAGCTGCTATCTCTGCACCTGCAGCTGTCACCTGGCTGATCTGGGTGATCAACTGGGGGCGGGGGAGGGGAGGGGATCAGGCACGTGTGCAGAGGCCTCAGCTGGGCTCCTTGCTCCAGCCTCCCAGCTGATCTTCCTGAGCAGTTGAGACCTAGGCGCATGTGCAAGGGCAGCAGGCCCGGCTGCTGAAAGGGACGTGGCCCCACTGTCACTGACGATGGTGGGTTAGGATTAGGGTTAGGGTTAGCAGCAGCAGCAATGGAGGTCAAGGTAAGATGTTGTAAAGGTGGTGGCATGATGGCAGTGGCGTGACAGGATCAGGGACCGCTGTCCTGTCATGAACGGAGGACCAAACTACCAACTGGCTTAGTTTTTTTGGTTGGTTCATGCTCATTTGTGGCTCATGGGTCGTGGCTAACCACGAAGCATCATGAAGATCCAAAAGGACCTTGAGAGATTAGAGTCTTGGGTGGAAGCTAACAGAATGAGGTTCAACAGAGGGAAATGTAGGGTGGTGCATCTAGGTAAAAAGAATGAATTGCACAGATACAGGATGGGAGACACCTGGTTGGAAAAGAATACCTGTGAAAGGGATCTGGGAGTTTTGGTGGATCACAAATTGAACATGAGTCAGCAGTGTGATGCAGCATCCAAGAAAGCCAATGTGACTCTTTGTTGCATAAACAGAAGCATACTGTCTAGAGCAGTGGTGGTGAACCTTTGGCACTCCAGATGTTTTGGACCACAACTCCCACAGTCCTTTGTCACTGGCAGTACAGGCTTGGAATTCTGGGAGTTGTGGTCCAAAACATCTGGAGTGCCAAAGGTTCACCACCACTGGTCTAGAGAAAGGGAAATGATAGTACATCTCTATTCTGCTCTGGAAAGACCCCCACCTGGAGTACTGTGTCCAGTTCTGTGCACCTCCATTTAAAAAGGATGTTTGTTGACAACCTTGAATGGGTCCAGAGGAGGGTGACCAAGATGACTGAGGGTCTGGAAGAAATGTTTCACAAGAAGCGGCTTAGGGAACTGGGAATGTTTAGCCTTACCAAAAGAAGACTGAGAGGGGGTATGATAGCTATGTTTAAATATTTGAAAGCATGTCACATTGAAGAGGGGTCTGGTTTGTTTTCCATGGCTTCAGAGACTAGGACATGGTCTCAAACTACAGGAAAAGAGATTCAATTTAAACATTAGGATGAACTTCATGACAGTTAGAGCTGTTTGGCAGTGAAATATGCTGCCACGGAGGGTGGTCCCCTTCTTTGGAGGTTTTTAAGCAGAGGCTGGGTGGCCATCTGTCAGAAATACTGTGATGGGGGTTCCTGCATGGCAGCGGGTTGGACTGGATGGCCCTTGAGGTCTCTTCCATCTCTATGATTCTATGAGAACACTTTGCTTTGCTTTGCTTTTTAAATGCATGGTGGTGTCAGAACATAGTTGAAATGGATCTAGACCAGGCATACCCAAACTTCGGCCCTCCTGATGTTTTGGACCACAACTCCTAGAATTCCAAGCCTGTATTTCCAATGGCAAAGGACTGTGGGAGTTGTGGTCCAAAACATCTGGAGGGCCGAAGTTTGGGCATGCCTGATCTAGACAAACTGGTCCTGCCAAGAATGTCTGCGAAGAGGAAGTTGAATCAACCAATGCATTTTAAAAAAAATAGATTGTAACATTTAAAATCTAGTGTAAATTTCAAAATGTTATTATTATTTTAAAGACCAGATCTCCTACTGCTGCAACAGTAGCATTTTTAATGTCAACACTGGAAATCTCTGGTTAAGGAAGAAAGACTGCCTGGCCCTTCCTGCTTATTGCAAAGCAAAGGGCTAGATGAATCAATCTCTATGGGACTCTGTGTTAGGCAGCCTTCTGTGTGCTTTATCCTATTTGACACCTCTGTTAAATGGTACCTACAGAGACAATTTGATTCACTGCCTGCATAGTATTGTGTCCTGTTCTGGTCACCATACCTCCAGAAGGATATGATGGAAATGGTAAAAGTGCAGAGGAGGGCAACCACAATGATTAGGGGACTGGAACGCCTTCCTTACCATCTGAGTGTGCAACGTCTGGGCCTCTTCACTCTTGAATGACGGCACCTAAGTGGTGACCTGATTGAAGTTTATAAAATAGAGATGGGCACTACTCAAAAAAATGGTGTTTCATTTGTCGTTTGGTCGTTTAGGGGTCCGTTTCGGTTCGTTTTCGTTTTTTTGTGCAAAAAAAAAATTCATTTTCGTTTTGTTAGGTAACGAAACAAAAAAACAAAAATGAAAACTTGCTGTTTCGTTAGCATTCTTTTCAGTTCAATGCATCTGCTGCAACGAAAACGAAAAACACGGCAAATTTGGTCGTTTCGTTTTTGTTTTTGTTTTGTTTTTTAAAAAAATTCGTTTCATTTTCATTGCGTAACAAAATGAAAAAAAGAAAATGAAAACGAAAAATCGCTCGTTTCGTGCCCATCTCTATTATAAAATCATACATGGTGTGGACAAAGTAGATAAGGAAAAACTGTTTTCCCTCTCGCACAACACTAGAACGGGGGGGGCACTCCATGAAACTTTTGGGTGCTAGATCTCAAAGAAATAAGAGAAAGTACTATTACCACCCAGAGTATCCCTGGTCTGTGGAACTCCCTGCCGGAAGAATTGGTGACAGCGGTCAGCTTTGGTGATCAGCCTCGACAGCTTTGAAAAAGGATTGGACAAGTTCATGGAGAACAAGGGTATCATTGGCTATCATTACTAAGAACAACCTCCAGGTTGGGGAGATAGGCAGGATATCTCTCAATGCCATTTGCGGGGACTCGTAAGCAGGTGAAGACATCTGCTTGGGAATCCCCTGAAGCAAATGGTGAGCCAGTGTGTGAGACAGAATGCTGGACTGGATGGGCTATGGCCTGTTCCAACAAGGCTGTTCTTATGTTCTTATGTTCTTATTGAAGATCCCTGGGTACACAGGTCGCCAGGCAGTCATTGGTGCATCACCTCTCTCCCAGCCCACATTCTGTGTCTGTGGTGCAGTTTTCCAGGCAGTCGGTGGTGTTCCCAGGAGAGCTGGGCTGAGGAGGGTGAGCTGGAAGAGAGCGGGCACTGAGGGAAAAGAGAAGGGCGGAGTTAAGGGGAGGTGACTACAGTTTCTGAACTGTTTCTGAAAACAGCAACCGTACTCTCTTACATCTGCTAGAGTTCAGACGTCCTGTAATTCGTTTCTCAAGGAGAGGAGTTCACAGGATTAATTTGATTCCCCCCCCTTTTTCACAACGTGAAATGATGTAGCCTGTAGTCTTTTTCCCCCAATGTGATTCTTTATTATTTGAATATGAACAGTATTCCTTCACATAAACAGTTATTCAGCCATTACATAACTGACACACAAACATGACAAAATAAATATACAACAAGAGCACAGATCATTTTTCATGTTTAATTTAAATATTAAATAAATAATAAATTACAGTGTTTTTTTATCATTATCAGTGCCTGAAACAATAGAAATGCTGAGAAGACAAAAGAAATAAAGGAAAGAAATCAGTCTCTCTCTCTCTCTCTCTCTCTCTCTCTCTCTCTCTCTCTCTCTCTCTTTCTGCATTTTCCCTACCCAAAAATAAACACGAACAAAAGAGTTTCTTAAAAAAAGCACTTCAGTTATAAAATATCTTTTAAAAAATTCCCCTTGGTAAAAGAATAAATAACAAAAATATATAAAAAATAACTTGGTTGCATCAAAATTACACGCAAAAGTTAGATTTCTTTTTCTTTCTTTCTTAGAGGGAATATTATTGATTTATTGATCAAAAACATATTACTTTCAGGGATTTTTTTATTTTGCCTTTTTTCCTTTCTCATGATGTGATGTCCAGCTTCAACAGAAGTATAAATTTAATAAATAAAATGCATTTAATAAATATCCAAAACAATCAAAATAAACATAAGATGTTGGAAATATAAATTACGTACATTTTTCCCTCGAATTAGGGCACATACAGAAAGAGTGCTCACTGTGTTTTTAAAATTCTCATTATTATTTTTACCTCCAGTGGAGTGAAACGCATTTCCAATACTATTGACATATCTATTTGTCAGTAAATAAAATGCTGATCAGCTGTTTCTTGGTTTCACCACTCGCAACTTTCCAAAGAAAAACACAATTGTTTAAAAGTTGAAAACTTGCTCTGGGTAATTGATTGAAGGAAGGCATAGATGCTAGCCCATCGGTGCTATGCATACATTGCCTCTCCTGGCAGCTATAGAAAAGCTGCTTTCCCCCATGACTACAGCCTGGAAGAAGACTGGAAGAATGAAGAAAACACAGTGAGTGCACTTCCATAGTGGCTCCACCACTCATTGTCTGTGCATTTGGATGCACCCTCAATTAATTTACAGGTTAATTCAGCTAACTACTCCCCCACACACCCTTTTTCTTTAAAGGAAGTGCAATTTCTCTACTTTTAAATACTAAATGAGCTGCAATTACCATCTAGTTGGACTCTATTTACATATTGAAAGCATCATATATGTTTAATACTTCATATCATATCTTTTTTGCTTCCTTTCCTTCCTTCCTTCCTTCCTTCCTTCCTTCCTTCCTTCCTTCCTTTTTTTGTTTTGCACTTTCCACAGTTCATATAAATAAGCCAAGCCAAAGAGCTCAGGGTGTTAATCATTTTCTGCACACAAGTCAATTTAGGCCCCTACCGCACTTCAAACAGCAACTGCTTTTTTTTTTAATCGCCTTTTGCCCTCCCCGGTCAGGTGGTCACTGAAGAGATTCAGCATCCCGCACTTGGGCGTTTTCTCAAGAACCAGTTTCCCCATCTGCACTTTGCTAAACCACTTTTTGTTCCAATTTAGTCAAACATTTTCCCATTATCTAGTTCAATTTTGGAAATTATTTTTTAGGATAAAGTAATGTAGCTAATTTTCCAGTTCTCTCTTTACATTACTTACAACGTGGTGCATTGATTTTGATAGCCTACTTCTGTGACCGGAAAAAGCAAAATTGTACCCAAAAGAGGAAGTAGAAGGACTGGAGAAGTCAGCAGAAATGATTACACTTCAGGAGGATTTCTTTTTTGACTTTTCCGATGGCAGGATAAGGCAGACAAAGGGGGAAACCCGAAAAAAAAATGGTGCATGGTGTCCACAGTTTGAGCCAAATCGCTTCAAAAAGTGGTCTAGAAATCAGTTTAAAAAAAACCACCCCTGGTGGCCTTCGCAAGAAAAACCAACACAGTGGCCAAAAGGGGCGTGGCCAAGGGGGCTCGACGGAAAAAATGATTAGAAATGCGGTAAGTGATTTTTAAGGCGATTTGACTTTAAGCAAAAGACGATTCAAAACCTAAGTGCGGTAGGGCTCTTTAACTCAGATGAATAGCACCCATTTGAATAAAGTCACCTATGTTTTTCCATCCCCTTCCTGCTCCACTGCTTGTTATATTTCGGACTTTCCCAGTGACAATAATTTTAGTTTATAGCCTAAATATAGGTAAAGTTAGGCTTTTAAGGCATTTTCACACGGAGGCTTGGAGCAGTTCTTATTTCCACCCACTTTTTAACATGAAGGTGCCTCTCATATTGCTCAGAGTCTTGGCATTAGAAATGCCCCTTTTCTCTTTTTTCCTTGCACTGTAAAAAAAAATGACTGGTTAGTCACATGCTCAGGTTTAAAGAGAGATTATTTAAAGACAGTGCACCAGAAAAGCCTCACACATGAAAATGCTTCTGTTGATTTGGGGTAGAAACATTTTTTGGGATTCAAAGTGTCTGCCTTTAATCGAGGAGGAGGGGAAAAAGTAGATCTGCTTCCCTTCCTCATGGTCAAACTCTTTATACTCCTCACAAATAACACACTACCACCCCCACCTCCCATCTTAAAAGAGCGGAGAGTTTTTTGAAGTTGGATTGGCAGATGTTGATACGCACACACGTGGAAGAAGAAATGTTTCAGATACTTTGATACTTTGGACCCTAAGGCTGCTTTCACACGACCCCCTAAAACCCACTGGCAACTTAACTTCAGATCCCACCAACCAGAGATCATGTGGAGTTTTTTTTTGTTCTGCTTCCTGTGTTCCCACCCTCCCCCACTCTGATTTCTATTGCTTCTGTCTGCTGTGAGGGGAGGGAGACAAAAATGCAGGCTTACCTCCGCCTGCCGTCGGCAGCAGCTAGCTAGTTGTAGTAGGTCAGGAAGCCCGTTAGGGATTCCTGTCTGTTAAAAGGGGGGGGGACAACAAAAACAAACAGAAGGAGGAGGAGAGCCAGGCATTCACAGCTTTAAAATCCGAATCAGAAAATTTTTTACCTCCTTGAGACCAGGTACTTGTAAAATGCGTTGGGGCGCGCTTAAGTGGGCGTGGTTGTACTTTATTTTTTTAAAAGTCCGCTGCTGGTGGGAAAACAATTTTATGCTCTGCATCTGCAAGCATTCTGCAGAGGATTTTAGGGTCGTGTGAAAGCAGCCTGTCTTGCCCTGCCCCCTTCCAATCAACAAGCCTTGTCATTCATTTCACTGAAGTCAGGATTTCATTTAGTGTGTTTGTGCAAAATAAATAAACACGCCCAGCCGTAACTATCGTAGCTAGCTGAAAAACACATGTACAGCACAATCTTATGCACATTTTTGAAACAAGTCTCAGTGAGTCCTGCAGGTCACATTCTCAGGTAAACAGGCATAGAATTGCAGCATCAGACGTTAGCAGGAGGTGGGATTCAGGGGTGAAAAATCCAATTATTGCCAATAGAAACGAGGTTTCAGCACACTGTTCAATTCATCTAACACAGGCATGTCAAACTTCAGCCCTCCAGATGTTTTGGACCGCAACTCCCACAGTCCTTTTCCATTGGCAATCTAAGCTTGGAATTCTGGGAGTTGTGGTTCAAAACATCTGGAGGGCCAAAGTTTGGACATGCCTGGATTCTAACATATCTCCTGGCTTTCGGAAGGGATTGGGACCACTCTTCATAAACTGTGAGGAGGATCTGTGGACAGAGACATAAGCGTGCGCCAGTGGAGAACAGAAGGGCTGACCTTCACGCATCACAACTGCATTTTCAGGCTTTTGGGACTGGGGTGAGAGAACATAAGAACATAAGAAGAGCCATGCTGGATCAGGCCAAAGGCCCATCTAGTCCAGCTTCCTGTATCTCACAGTGGCCCCACCACATGCGTTTGGGAGTGCATGAGACTAGATATCTGTCTCCTGATACCACTCCCCTGCATCTGGCCCTTGAAGTACCCCGGTTTTAAGCCTGGAGATGACACATCTCCATCATGGTTTGTAACCTGGGATGGACTTTTCCTCCAGGAATCTGTCCAATCCCCTTTTGAAAGCGTCCAGGCCAGGTGCCATCAGCACCTCCTGTGGCAGGGAGTTCCACAGACTAACAACACGCTGGGTGAAAAAAAAATTTCTTTTGTCTGTTCTTATTCTCCCAGCCCTCATTTTGAGTGGATGTCCCCTAGTTCTGGTATTTTGTGAGAGGGAGAAGAGCTTCCCTCTATCCACTTTACTCATGCCCTGCATTATTTTGTACGTCATATCCCCCCTCAGGCGCATTTTTTTCCAGACTAAAGAGCCCCAAAGAGGAAATATATTGTTCAATCTTGAGACAGTTGATACAGTGCAAGGGTGGCTTCCCCCAATTCATAATCTGCTCCCACCCAGATGACGGCCCAGTATGGAGCCAGTGGCCCTTGATTATCTAGTGTTTTAAAGGGAAGTTAATCATCTACCTGTTGAACCAATATTTATGTTTTCCCCTGGCACGCTTAGTTCCTGTTACAGATCCGGCAATACCTCTCCGAGAGGTGCTGAAGCAATTTTGTGTTGCTAAGAGACATTCATTTCACTGCGGCTCTTTTCAGCGCACAGCAGGTTATGTATGCTGGAGGGATATCTTTAAAAAGACCCAGCAGGAAAAAACGACAACAACACAAAAGTACTTCTTTGGAAGATCTAAAGCCAATTGTTCCTTTTCGTAGAATGACAATCACTCTGTTTTTGGGAAACTTACAAAGGGGGGGTGGGAAACGTAGAAAACAAAGCGCAGAATAGCAACAAGAACAACAGAAATTACCATGTATGCTTTTAGCCAAAGCCCACATTAAAAAGAGCAAAATAACTCTTCACGGACACACTTTTAGTACCTTCAAACATGTCTCTGGCATTGACGCCTGCGATGCTTCTGCAGTTACTCAACGGTGACTACGACGACAAACAGAACCATAACAGTCAGCAAAAGGACTTCTCCAAAACTCATGTACAACTGGACCGTGACACATTTAGAGTTCTTCCATACAAAATGTTCCAATGTTGGTCCGCTTATTAATAGCTATCATCATCATCATCATCATCATCATCATCATCATCATCATCATCATCATCATCATCATCATTTATTTATTTATTTTAAGACGAACAAAGGAATACTGTAGTCGCAAACTCCAAAAAAGCTTCCCTGAGAACCTTTTGTAATTTTTTATTCTCCCCGTTGCGCTTTCCACTGGAGATCCACAGCTGCTCTTTTGGAAAAATAAAAAATAATGCTATTCTATAATACTTGTCAAGAGTTTTTGTGTCCAGCAGGCTTTGGAATCCTCGGTGGGTTAAGAATCCCAGTCCAGATTTCGATGGACTTCTATAATACATTTCACATAATTTACCATGTATGGTCTGGGACACGACCGTAGGCAACAGAAGACCGTGGAACCTGTTGTACAAGCTAATACTCTCTGTATCTTGGACTAACTCAACTATGAAGCCTCCTCTGTTGGTGGAAGTGTCTGGTCACTTTAGAAGATCTTGGATCTCCATCTGCTTCCAAGACTATCTTTGAATCCCCCCCCCCACAGAGTACAGTGAAGCTCCCACCACAACAAAAAGAAAAGCTCTTGAGTAAACAGAAACATCTGGATTCATTTCGGCTTCTTGTGAACGGCCTCTTGGTTCAGTTTTGGTCCTTGTATTCTTTCATTCAACGAGTTTTTTTTAACTTTTAAACCTGAATATGCAAAGTGAAGGTCTTCTTCCAGCTACTTCCACTTCCACTTCTTCTTTTCCTTTCTTTCTTTCCCCCTTCTCCTTTTTGTCACGCTGAACTTAGACCTTAATTCCTTTAATGGCTTGCTTGATGCTCTCTAGGAGGTCTTTGTTTTCCGGATTCTGATAACACTCCTGGTTTGTGTACATATCCGTAAGGGTGTTCACATAGGCATCGAAATTCTGCTCGCTGATTGGCTCCTAGGTCCAAAACAAAAAACAAAAAAACACCCACAGAAGACAAATTAATAACAGCAACTGTTATGGCTCCTTATCGGGCTTAGAATCCAGAAATACAGTAGGACCCCGGTATCCGCTGGGGATTGGTTCCAGGCCTTCCTGTGGATAATGAAAACCATGGATAAGAGAGAACGCCTGCCCACCCACCCCCCAAACTGCTGTTTCCTGACAGTAGCTTGCTTTATGACTGCTGTTTTGAGACAGGAGCTTGCTTTATGGCTGCTGTTTGGGACAGTAGCTTGCTTTACAGATGCTATTTGTGACAATAGCTTGCTTTACAGCTGCTGTTTGTGACAACAGCTTGCTTTACAGCTTGCTTTGTGGCTGCTGAATTATTTAATTTTTTTCCTCTGCCAACCACGGATAACTGAATCAGTGGATATGGGGGTCCTACTGTAAAAGGCTATACACTTGGGCCATTACCCCACATCCACTTTGTATCACAACAAATTAAAGTGTGTAATATATCTTGTTGCAGTCACATGGTTTTGTTGCTGTTCCTGCATCCCCAAGGATGCACCTGTGGACAGGGTCCGCATCAAAGTGCATTTTGTTTTATTTTCCCATGGCACTATATTTTTTTAAAAAATTAAAACCCAATAGGTAGGTATATTGGTATATCAATTTTCATTCGTCATTTGTCATTTGCCGAACTTCAAATACTTCCTTTTTGGCTTCTTTCCATGCATAGTGGCTTCTCGTACTGTGAATTTACTGCCATGTGGCTGCTCCAAGTAGTGTCACTAGGTGGCCCTATAGTGACAGAACAGTTATGCTGCGGATTAAATGGTACCCCATGGCGCGTGTACCGGTTTAAAAACCGCAACGGAACAGCAACAAGGATTCCACCACCCCAAGGCCAGGTACAAGGAAGATGCACTGAGTCACGCTTTGGGGGGGGGGGTCACACTTTATTTTGCTTAAAGCAGGATGGGCGTGGGAGGGGAAACAATTTTAAGATCTGCATTTCAGAGCACTTTCTAGAACAACAAAGTAGATATGAGGTAACGGCCATGGTCTCTGATTACCACCAAATTGCCTGCAAGCATGCCACCTCTCTACCCTGCTTTGGAGGCAAGCTTATAAATGATCCTTAAATAGTTTAGTTCTTAAGATTCTAACTGGAGTTGTGGGGATTTTTGCAACAGGACCTCTTCCTTTGTACATTCCACCCCACCTGGTCCCAGATCCTCACAGGTCAGGCTAAGGTTTCAGGTTAGCGATACCCTATGCCAGTTGTGGCGAACCTTTGGCACTCCAGATGTTTTGGACCTCAACTCCCAGAGTCCTTTGTCATTGGCAATCTAGGCTCAGAATTCTGGGAGTTGTGGTCCAAAACATCTGGAGTGCTGAAGGTTCGCCACCACTGCCCTATACCCTGAAATTTCAGGGCCATCCCTTGAGTTGTCAGGGGATGGGAGGGGTGTCATTGCGATGTCATGGAATGGCTCAGGATGGCACAGTGGTGGTGAGCAGGTGGGTTTAGGGCCGGGAGATTTTCCGTGCCCTTTGTGCCATTGCTACTGGGGGGCATGCAAAAAGCAGACTGCAGAATCTTGGCTCTGATCCTCCAAATGTTACGATGGGCCTAATATTAGTACACCCCAAAGTTACAAACCAGCAGAGACTAGGGAGAGATCCAGTAGGTCCCCATATCTGGGTCCTTGATCTGGAAGAGTGGAAAAACATTGAATGACACAACATTTATGGAATAGGTAGAAGCTTGGGGAATCACCGCCACCTCCACCATCATCTCAGTTGTGCCCTCAGAGCTCAGAAGGTTAGATATTGCCGTAAGAATTTTGCAACGGGAAGAAAACTTGATTTTGCAAGGTGGTTGGGTGGCAACAGTGAACTCATTACAATAAAACTGGTTCTTTTCTTTTCTTTTTTTAATACAGCAGGAACCCTTTATCTGCGGAATTGGTATTGACTGATTCACTTATCCAAAGTCTCAAAATATTAAAAATATTTTATAGTTATTCCTAAAAATGTGCATTTTAACAATAAAGTTACCAGAATTGGCCACAGGAGGGAGACAGAGACAATGCTGCATATTGCCTTCGCTTTCATAACTGTTTGCTATAATTCCTGGTTTTAAGCAACTGCAGAGCATGGGGCTGGAACCGTGGATAGAGGGGGCTCCATTGTATTTCTGCCTTGTGGTTCAGAATAAAAGGGCTGAAAGTCTGTTGGAAGGAGGAGGTTCTGTCAGCCCAAGGTCAGTTTTGCTAGCTAGTGTGCGGTGGAGGGGTTGCTGGTGAGAGAGGTTTTTATCTGTTCCTAACCTCTAACAGCTGGCTCATCTCGGAAATAGGATTGCAGTATAAATCCCATTTAATTCAATGGGCTTTACTCCCAACTGAAATGTCTATAGCACTGACAACAACATCCCCCTCAATCTCATGCAAAAGGGCATATTTGGCATTAGAGATGGGCACGAATAAAAAAAATGGAGTTTCGTTTGTCATTTGTCATTTCGAGGTCCGTTTCAGTTCATTTCCGTTGTTCGCAATTTTTTTGCAAAAAAATTGTTTTCGTTTCATTACCATTTCATTACCATTTCGTTACCATTTATTCCAATTTTACGTGCTTTTTTTAGCATTTAAAGCAACTCACTTCATTGCTGTAATGGAAACGAAACGCACGACAAAAATTCCCGCAGTTCTGTTCGTTTCATTTCATTTTAGAGACAAATTTCGTTTGTTGTTTCATTGCGTAATGAAAGGAAAAATGAAAAACGAAAACGAAAAATGGTTCGTTCCGTGCCTATCTCTAGAAATGACTATAGCACTGACAACTACATCCCCCTCCTCAATCTCATGCAAAAGGGCATATTTGGCATACTTAGAGTGGCTTAAAAGAGATCAGCTGTACCTTAATTGTTGAGGCATCTTCAGTATTTACTCTTTCCCTGGAAGCTTAGGGGAAGGAAGGCCAGGGAAGATGGAAGCAGCCCATATATATTTTACAATCTAGATGGCCAATCTTATAGCTGAGGGTTTTATAAGAGGATTCATCCCAGCAATTTTAAGCGTAATGTGATTATTATTATTTTTTTGAGGTAGATTGACTTCAGTTCACTATGGCCCCTAATGTGAATTCAAAACCCTCGTTAGTTGGAAATGCATCTTTGATTTTTCTGCCTATCGTCTTCCGAATTAGCATACATTCATAAACGACACTAGAGAGAGGTATGTGGTGTGTTTGACAGCATTGCATGAAGCTGTCCCTGCACAACCATAGGTGCGGGGATGGACCATGCCCCCAACTTTCAGCTGCATGAAGCGGCCATCTCTAGACACAACTAGGTGGGTGTCTCTGTGGGTTGGAGCACCCGGAGCCAGGACAAGGAGTTTAATTCCCCACTATGCTTTTTTTTTTTTTTTTTTTGGAGATGGCCTAGCCAGAATAGCCTGTATGGTTGCTAGGGTGAGGTGCCTGGCCACCTGTGTGGCCTTCGGCAAAAAAGATGCATGATCCCATAGTATTTTACTAGGGATCGGCAGGAAATGAAAAACAAAATGCTGTTTTGTTGTTTTGTTATGTAACAAAATGAAACATAATTAAACAAAAAGGGGAAGCGGCATTTCATTGTAGACAAAATGAAGCGGTCGTTTTCCCAATGAAACAAACCGTTTTGTTCCATCCTTTTTGGGCTCCTGCTGAGCTGTCAATGGCTGGAACCCTTTAAATCTGGCCCAGTCGGCAGGAGGGGGACCCTCTGGTACCCAATGGGCCAGGTTAAAAGGGCTCCAGGCATTGACAGCTCAGCAGGAGGCCTCAGAAAATGGCCAGGCAGGGAGCGCTATCGCGCGGAACTACCCACCCGATCATTTTCAGAGAGCTCCTCCCAAGCTGTCAATGGCTGGACCCTTTTAAATCTGGTGCAGACTGGGCCAGGTTTAAAGGGCTCCAGCCATTGACAGCTCGGCAGGAGCCCTTTAAAAATGGCTCCTGGAGTCCCTGGCACCAAATGTGGTGCCTCTAGGACACAGGGGAGCCATTTCATTTCGTATAAATTTTTTTGAAATTTTTTTTGAAAGAGACGAAACAAAACAAAATGGGGTGAACACAAAACGAAATAAAACATTATTTTCCCGTTTCGTGTCCATCCCTATATTTTACCTCTAGAGAACTCTGGAAGTGTTGTCATAACTTGGAACTGACTTGATAGCACATGTTTGCTACTGATTATTATACATGACATTAAAAAAACATTCAAGAGAAGTATCTTTGTAACATTAATAGAAGTATTTTAAGGTTGCAGCCCTAACCATGCTTATTAAGCAAAAAGCCCTACTAAATTTAAGTGGAACCTGCTTATGTGTAAGCATAATCAGATTAAGCTCCAACGGTCCATGCTGGTTACTTGTCTGTTTGACTCCAGGGTCAAATAACACTTAATTTCCTTAACCAGTGATAACATGTTGCACAACACAAATTAATATTCTGGAAACAGAGAGATGGTAATTAATATCTCCTTTTAGATGCTCTATTTCAGTGTCACTTTTTCTTCTAATTCCACAGGCAACATGCTGGTTAATGTAAGGCCCAGTAACGTTAAATATAATATACTCTGTTTATGATTGTGAATGTTCTCATGACAAGTACTCAGAAGAGAGTAGATGTTTCATATAATCTCATGCTGTTTTAGACTAAAGAGGGACTTTCTTATCTACTTGGGCTATGAGCTGTAACAAGACAACAGACAACAAAAAAGGAGAGATCACTGGGAGAAAAAAAATCAACCAAGTGGGAGTGACAACATTGCGGCCTTCAGAAATAAGGCAGAAATATCTGTCTTATGTACAGAGAGCATTGTGCACAGTGGTTAAACCATTCTACTTAGGGATGGGCACAAAATGAAAAAATAATGTTTCGTTTCATTTTGTGTTCAGCCCCATTTTTTTTGTTTCGTTTCTTACAAATGTTTTTTAAAAATTTCATATGAAACAAAACAAAACGAAATGAAATGAAATGGCTCCCCTGGATCCTAGAGGCACCAGATTTAAAGGGCTCCTGTCCAGCTGTCAATGGCTGGAGTCCTTTAAACCTGGCCCACTCAGTACAAGGGGGTCTCTCTGGTGCCAACTGGGCCAGGTTTAAAGGGCTCCAGCCATTGACAGCTCAGCAGAAGCCCTCAGAAAATGGTCAGAAGGGCAGTTCTGGCAATCGCGCTGCCCTCCCGAGTATTTTCAGAGGGCTTCTGCTGAGCTGTCAATGGCTGAAGCCCTTTAAACCTGGCCCAGTCGGCACCAGAGAGACCCCCTTGTACTGAGTGGGCCAGGTTTAAAGGGCTCCAGCCATTGACAGCTGGACAGGAGCCTGAAAACGATGGAACAAAACAGTTCATTTCAATGGAAAAACTACCGTTTTGCTTCATCTGTAACGAAATGCTGCTTTGTTTCGTTTCGTTTCGTTTCGTTATGCAATGAAACGACAAAACAGCATTTTGTTTTTCATTTCCTGCCCATCCCTAATTGTACTATATCCAAACTCCACCCATGTCCTGTTCAATCCCAAGTCACCAGTTCAGTGTTCACTCAGCCTTCCGTTCTTCTGAGGTTGGTAAAATGAGGACCCAGCTTGCTAGGAGGCAGGGGGAGGCAATGTGTAGTCTGTATAATTAACTTGTAAACCGCCTAGAGAGTGCTTTAAGCACTATGGGGCAGTATATAAGTAGCTTTAAGCAGTATGGGGCAGTATATAAGTAGCTTTAAAAGTGGAAAGTCTCCAATCACACGTGGACAACTTCAGAAAGTCTAGGAGCTACTTTCTGCTTACCCCCATTCCCCAGAGAGTGCCAAAACCAAACCTGCCTGCCTACCCCCCCACACACACATGCAAAAAAAACCCCTGCCCAAAACAAAATCAGAAATGTCTGGAAAAGCAGTTTTGGTTTTTGAAAATGGTGCCTTCTTTTGTATTAAACCAGTGTAAGGAGCCATAGTGACCTAATTAAAAGGGGAATGGCTGACTCCTCACGGCTTCCATGAGGGGTGATTCTGTTTTTGTTTGGGCTGGGACCTTCTCCTCCTCCTCCTATTTCTGAGGAAGAGGAGGGCTGATAGGTCTGGAGCTGTCAAAACAGCCTTAGGGATCTGTGTGTGGTTCTTTTGCCACTTCATCTGGATAGCTCAGTGATTTAGATATCTGGTTGGAAGTCTGAGTCTCCACTGTGCCTTCTGAGAGAAGATCCAGCCTGGGGGGCCTTCAGCAAGCTTCACAGTCCCAGGACACACCCAGAAGAACGGATGAAGAAACCACTTCTGAGTCTTGTGTACCAGGAAAGAGGTGTCCTCACTTAGAATAGACTTGACATCACATAATTATTATTATTAATAGAAAGATAGATGGCCTGAAGGCATGTCCAAACTTCGGCCCTCCTGATGCTTTGGACCACAACTCCCAGAATTCTAAGCTTAGACTGCCAATGGCAAAGGACTGTGGGAGTTGTGGTCCAAAACATCTGGAGGGCCAAAGTTTGGACATGCCTGGTGAAGGCTTTTTCTCTTCTTTCTTCTTCTCAAGCACCTTGTGAGGATGCTTTCTGAAATGGAGTGCTTTATCACAGAGATGGAGGTGGACATGACAAGGGAGCTCCTCACCATGTGTGGAAGGCGGATGTTGGCAAGACTTTGGATGAGAGTCTGGCTCAGCCCTGAGAGCTCAAGGAAGAGGGCTTCATTCTGCTCCTCGATGATCTTGTTCTCCTCCTCAATGTTCTTGAGATTTTTCTCCATGCTTGAGATCTGTAGGGCAGAAAGAAAGACGGTTAGAATCACAGAATCATTGTAGGGTTGGAAGTCTTCTAGTCCAACCCCCTGCCCAAGGTAGGAGACCTCATACCATCTTGGACAGATGGCTGTCCAATCTTTTCTTGAAAACCTCTAGTGATGGAGCACCCACATCAGGAGGCGAGCTGTTCCACTGTTGAATGGCTCTCACCGTCAGGAAATTTCTCCTTATTTCCGGGTTGGCTGTCCCTCTGATGAGTTTCCACCTGCTGGGTCTTGTCTTACCCTCAGGTGCAAGTGAGAATAAACCAGTGCCCTCTTCCCTGTGAAAACCCTTTAGGTATTGGAAGACTGCTATCATGTCTTCCCATAGTCTTCTCTTCATCAGGCTAAATATGCCTATTTCTTTTAATCATTGTTCATACGATTTAGCCTCCAGTCTCCTTATCATCTGTGTTGCTCTTCTCTGCACTTTTCCTAGGGCCTCTGTGTCTTGTTTGTCTTGTGGTGACCAGAACTGGACACTGTATTCTAAATGCGGACTCACTAGGGTAGTATAAAGTGGTACCATTACTTCTTGTGATCTTGATGCTATCTCCTTCTTGATGCTGCCTAGGACCGGAATTCGCATTTTTGGCAGGACCCAAAGAGAGAGAGATAGGTATGGTGCTAATTCTGTCCTCGTCCTGGTATGTTTCTCTACCTGATGATGCAGTCACTGTCATACTGGGCAAAGGTGCAGGGTCCTCCATTTTAGATGGCCCAGTCTTTAGATCATTTCTGTAGTTCTCATGTCTTTTCAAAAGGGACCATACCTATCTCTCTTGGGGTCCTACCAAAAATGCGAACACGGTCCTAGGCTGCATTGAGGGGGATAGCACCAAGGTCACGAGAAGTGATGGTACCACTTTATACTGCCCTAATGAGGCCACATTTGGTTACGCTCTTACTCAATGCATTTGAAGAGAAAAGTCAGGCCGGCCTTAGCATCACAAAGGCAGTTACTTCACGTCCCATTTGTCCCTCCTTGCTGTCCCACTTGGGACCAGTACAAAAAAAACACCTTACTTCACGTCCATAGTGTGACAGCAAAAAGTTGTCTCGACCACAACCCCGGAACCGGAAACAGAGCGTGACAAGCCGTACCTGGCCCTGGGCTGGGGAAATTCTCTTGTCACGGTCATTCCCGGTTCCTGTTCCGAGACAAGGGACCGTGTGGTAACAACTGTCATGCAACAACCAGTGTCCACCTAATGGTCAGTGTTTGAAGCGGCATTCAATATTAGTTTCCCTATGGGAAACATCATGCAGTGCAAATGTTTATTAAAGAAAGTACTGAAAAGTCTGTAGCATTGATGTGTAAATCCCGGAAGACCAGTAAGTCGAAATATCAAAAAAGTTTTATTTGCGATATTTTTAAAAAAGGGTTAAGAAAGCAAGACAAATTCAGAATTTGTCACAGAAAAAGACTGTGAAGTAACAGTTGTCACGAGACAAGTAATCACGCCTGTGAGGAAACGGAAGCAGGGACTGAACAGGGACAAAACCACGTGACCGCGAACAACGCTGTCACGGTACAAACATGACTGGAAAGAAGGAAAGAGAGAATCCTACCACCTCCTAACTAGGGAAGCCTTGCTGAAACAGAATGATCCTAAGAGGTAATGAGGAAAGACGGGGCTTTGTCGTTTGAAAGTTTGGAGACAGACCCAAAACAAAACAGATGGGTTCAAAGGGTCTTCCCTGCTCTGGTGTTTGATGTTATGCATCATCAAAATGGCCACAGAAACAGTAAAGCAGCAGGTTTGGTGGCATCTCAAGAGGTTTGAACTCCTGCCTTGTATGATAAGGTTCCTCTTTCCTCTTCACAGGAAAATAGCCTGGCCTGCTTTTTGAGGACAAAAAGAATTAGTTAGATTCAGGGTGCAGGCGATTCAAAAACACTGCTCATCCAATAGAGGATTTTGAAGTACTTGATCTAAGAGACCATTCTTGTTGCCTCATGTGCCCTGGTTTAGAACATGGCCATGGGGTCCAATTCTGAGAACACATACCTGGGACTGCAGCTTCACCATGGCTGCTTCCATCTCCGTGTTGGATTCATTCAGCTCATTAATTTCTTTGTTTAACTGTTTGATTTCTTCATCGTTCTCTAGAACTGGAAGACAGAAGAGGAGACATAAAACATCCACCCGACACATTCCTTTCTGATATGTGCAGAATGATTCAGAAGATGATGCTCTGCAGCTGATGCTTAACAGATTAGGGTTAAGGCTTGTTGTAGTCAATGCTTGACTGGGAACCTTCCCGCAAATCATTGCATACACCACCTTAATTTCCAGAATTGAAGAAAGACAGGGTGTTATTTATTTATTTACAATATTTTTTGCCTCGCCGTTCTCCTTAAGAAGAACCCAGGGTGGTTTAAATCATTAAAAGATAATATTTACAGTAAATAGTAAAAACAGTAAGTATACACATATATTTTTTAAAAAAAAATAAGCAAACAAACACCATACCAGAAATGGTACTGCTCAACACACCATTTAAAAAAAAAAAAAAACCTCCCAGACAGCTCATCACCAATGGAAAGGAAGGTTGAAGAGGAAGGTCTTTGCCTGCTTGCAGAAGGAGAGCAAAGATGGGGCCAGGCTGATTTCCTGTGGGAGGGAGTTCCAGAGTCTGGGAGCAGCGATGGAGAAAGCCCTCTCCCCTTTTCCCACCAAATGCACTTATGGAGGTGGTGGGACCAAGAGGAAGGTTTAGAACTCTAGTTAAACAAGTAAATCAGCAAGATACAGTATGTTAAATATGGCAAGCTCTTAATTAAGCATAGCCCCGTGGTTAAACTGTGGCATTGCAGTGAAAACTCTGCTCACAGTCAGTGCTCAGGGGAGAGTGGCAGGGGACATAACACTCAAACTCAGGGCTGAGAGAGTGAGAACATACAAAAGAAAATATTTCTTTACCCAGCGCGTTGTTAGTCTGTGGAACTCCCTGCCACAGGATGTGGTGATGGCATCTAGCCTGGATACCTTCAAAATGGGGTTGGACATATTCCTGGAGGAAAAGTCCATCACAGGTTACAAACGGCGGTGGAGATGTGTAATCTCCAGGCTTAAAACCAGGGTACTTCAAGGGCCAGGTGCAGGGGAGTGGGATCAGGAGACAGATATCTAGTCTCCTGGGCTCCCAGATGCATTTGGCGGGGCCACTGTGAGATACAGGAAGCTGGACTAGATGGGCCTTTGGCCTGATCCAGCATGGCTTTTCTTATGTTCTTATCTCATGTTGTCATTTCTGGCAGCTAGCTCAGGGTTCACTCAGCTTTCCATCCCTCTGTGAGTACTCAACTTGCGGCATTTGAGGTGGGGTGGGGAGATGGGAGGTGTAGCCTGCATAATATAATTAAGTCGTAAACACCCCAGAGAGTGCTTTAATTGCTATGAGGCAGCACTTTTTTGTTTTTTTTGCTTTAGCTATTTTGCTGAAGAAGAGTTAATTTAAAGAAGTCTTGTGCTATATCCAGGGGCATGCAGTCAACCTCGTCCCTTCCCTTTCATATGCTGTCAACATAAATGGGAGAGGGTAAGGCTGTGAGAGCAAATGCTTGACGAAGGCTGTTTGGTGCATTCAATACGAAGTGTTCGTCCCATTTCCAAAGCCATGGAGAGCGTGGGGCGGCAGGGGATTTGATTCCAATGGGGAAATTACAAGCTATACTAATGTACTGCTGTAAGAACCTCGTGGTGTTGTGGTTAAACAGCTGTACTGCAGCCAAAAACCAATATCGAAACCTGGGGTTCGATCCCAAGTAGCTGGCTCAAGGTTCACTCAGCCTTCCATCCTTTTGAGGTCAGGAAAATGAGTACCCAGCTTGCAATGTGTAGCCTGCTTAACTAACTTGTAAAACGCCCACAGAGTGCTTTAAATGCTATGGGGCAGAACACCTTGCTTTGCTGAAATGATGGGGAACTGCCAATTGGTATTTGTGGATGGATGGGCATGAAACCAACAGCTCCAACGTCATTCAGCACCACCAGCCTCTCCTCTTTGGGGAGAGGGGATTATAAACAAAGGAGGTTCAGATGCCATTCAGGGCCACTGTATGCTTGCACGCCGTCATTTTTGAGTCCTTTCTCTTCATATGCCAATCACATGTGATTCATTTTTAGCCCATAGATCAGCAGCTTGGGGAAATCTCATCATCATTGGCATCCTTCAGTCTTGAAAGACTATGGTATCGTTCCTGGAGTAGAGATCCTAAGAACAACACCTAGTGTGACTAAATAGACCAGTCCGGGAAGGGCAGTCTCTACCGCACTGGGGACAGATGTATTCTGTTTCTTGCCCGGTCTTCGAGTTTCGTTCTTTTCCGTGCCTGCCTCTTTTCCTCTGCCTGTTGGATCAATGCCTCTTCAAATTTCTGTAGACCATGCTGTATCTCTTGCCTCCAGACAGTGCAATCAGAGGTCAGGGTTTCCCAACTGCTGAGGTCCATTCCCAAGGCCTTCAGGTCCCTCTTACAGATATCCTTATACCTCAGCTCTGGTTTCTCTCTGGGGCGCTTTCCCTGCACTAGTTCTCCGTATAGAAGATATTTTGGGATCCGACCATCATCCATTCTCACAAAGTGTCCAAGCCAGCGTAGGCGTCGCTGGGAAATCTATGTTAACTGTAATCACATCAATTTTATTTGCAATAACATATGTTTTGTTCAAATCCGCAAGTTCTGATTCAGCTGCAAACTGAAGGAAGATTGGTGCTCAGTGTAGTAGGAGGTCTTCCATGTGTACATGTGTGCTGTTTTTATACTGCCTTAGAGTGCTTAAGACACACTCTGAAAGGTTTATAATTCAGTTATGAAGACTACACATCCCCCCACCACCACCCAGCAACCCAGGGAGCTGGGTCGTCAATGTAACAACCTCGGGAGGATGGAAGGGTGAGTCAACCTCAAGCTGGTTGTTAGATTGGACTCGGGTTATGAGCAGAGTCTTGACTGCAGTACTGCAGTTTAACCATGGGGGTCTTGAGATAGTCTCAAATATCAAAACTTTTCAAAACAAATAGGCTAGGAAGTGCTAATTCAATGTACAGTGGACGAACGGTTTGTATAACATAAAATCTCTACAACATAAAAAAATTCCAGAGATATGGGAAATTTGCTTAACAGAATCATCTATGGGGCGAATCCGTACAACATAAAAATGGTCGCTATTAGGGATCACTCTTTTTTCAGTGCATTCCTATGGGAAATTTGTATAAAGGAAAATTTGCTTAACAGAATTTCATTTGGAACGAATTAATTCCTTTATACAAGGTACCACTGTATGTGAAACATCATGGCCCACCTGATAACACCAATGATGTGGACAATACACTATCAGTTTTGGCCAAGGTGTAGGTGTGTTGAGCTGGCATTAATATACACCCTTCAGCCCCGTACAACGTCAGAAATTCATCAGACTCCATGGAATGGGGAGAGCTCTGTGCGGATGCAGAAGGGGAGGCTCCATCAAAATCTGGTGGAGGGGGAGATTTTGTGAAAATGGAACTCTTCTATTGACGGAACATGAATCTTGGGGCCAATCCAGGATGTTTGCACTTTGACAGGGTGTGAATTTTTCACACCAAGGTTACAAAACCTAGGCAAGTGAGAGGTTCAGTTCTCTTACCATCGCTGGTCTTGAATTTAGTGTTGAGAATTTCATCCCCTGAGAGTTTCCCCTTTTTGCCAGCAAAAGTAGCTCTTGGACACCCTGACAGGCTAAACAACAAACATAAGGGTATTTCATTAGAATGAACTGAGTGATCATTAAAACTGAACCAAAGCAACATACAACACCCCCCCACGCGCAAACCAATTAAGTCTCCTTTGAATGCTGCCATTCAGCAATCCTCTCAGCAATCCTTGATTTTGGTGTAAGATTTTTTATTAATTTTTATTATTGTTTTAATTATTTATTGATATTTCATGTTTTAACTGTTTTTTAATTCTTTGATTGTAAGCCACCCAGAGACCTTTGGGTAGTGGGCAGCATATAAATAAATAAATAAATAAATAAATAAATAAATAAATAAAAATAAATAAATAAAACTCTCAACATATATGTGTGTATGGACCTCCGTTATTTCTGCCCTCAGCGCTGTCATGAAGTGGAAAAATCCCATTGGTTGTGTTGGTTGTGTGTTGTATAACATAAAATCTGTACAACATAAAACATTCCGGAGATAGGGGAAATTTGCTTAACAGAATCCCCTATGGGGCAAATCTGTACAACATAAAAAAGGTCACGATTAGGGATTACTCCATTTTCAATGCATTCCTATGAGAAATTTGTACAAAGGAAAATTTGCTTAACAGAATTTCATTGGGAACAAATTAATTCCTTCATACAAGGTACCACTGTACTTTTATTTTTGGGGTGGGTGGGATCACAGTCTTAACCCCCACACTATATTGTAATGTGCCAAATCAGAACTAACTTACAGCAACCTTAATAGGCCTTTCAAGGTACTGTAAGTGAGATATTTAAGGAGTAGTTTTACCAGTCCCCCACCCCACCCAGCGAGTTTCCTTGGTTGAGTCTGTCACTCTATCCATTGATTAGAAGCGGCCAAACAATGTTGTCAAGTACAAACTATCCACACTTTTCTAGGAAAAAGGTCTATTCTCTGGAAATGCCAACTTCTGATTCAAAAATAGAAATTTACAAATTTGGAAAAATCTTAGAAACGAAATGGGAAGCAATGCTTGGGTTCCAATAGTTTGCAATTTATTTATTTATTTATTTATTTATATACATGTATAAAACACCCGACTTTCCCATAGGGAACTTATGTGGAAGTGAAAAATATGCTTTCTTCTGTGAGGCAAGACATGACTGTTTCCTCACTTTCTCTTTATAGGTGCTGCTGCTGTTGTTACTGGTATAATTCTTTTTAACTGAGAGGAAATTATGAAAAGAAAAGAAGACATCTCCTTTATGTTCCCCATAAAGCCATTTCTCAGGGGCAGTGTTTTGAAGTTGGCTCTATAAGCAGCATGGTCTTTATCTATCCACCAAGAATTCATCTTCATTTGGACAAGCTTGTTTTAAATAAATAAGTAAATAAATAAATAAATAAATAAATTATTATTATTATTATTATTATTATTATTATTATTATTATTATTATTATTATTATTATTATTATTATTATTATTAATAATAATAATAATAATAATAATAATAATAATAATAATAATAATAATAATAATAATAATAATAATAATAATAATAATTCTTCTGCATGGCCCCGAAACAAAAAAAGGCCGCTACCACACTTCAAAAAGCAACCACTTTTTGTTTTGAATCACCTCCCCCCCCGGTCACATGGTCGCTGAAGTGATTCAGCATTCTGCACTTGGGTGTTTTATTAACAACTATTTTCCCCATCCGCACTTTGCTAAACCGCTTTTTTTTTTTTTGTCCAACATTTTCCCATTATCTAGTTCAATTTCAGAAATTATTTTTTTTAGGATAACGTCATGCCGTAGTTCTTCCATTCAAAGTAACGTAGCTAATTTTCCAGTTCTCCCTTTAGATTATTTACAACGTGGCACATTGTTTTTGATAGCCTACTTCTGTGACTGGAAAAAGCAAAATTGTACCCAAAAGAGGAAGTAGAAGGACCAGAGAAGTCAGCGGAAATGATTACACTGCAGGAAGATTTCTTTTTTGGCTTTTCCGACAGCAGGATAAGGCATACAGAGGGGGGAAACCCAGGAAAAAACAGTGCATGGTGTCCGTGGTTTGCGCCAAATCGCTTCAAAAAGTGGTTTAGAAATCGGTTTTAAAAACACCACCCCTGGTGGCCGTTGCAAGAAAAACCGACACAGCGGCTGAAAAGGGGCGTGGCGAAAACGGCTGCGCGGAAAAAGCGATTGGAAATGTGGTAAGTGATTTTAAAGGCGATTTGACTTTAAGCAAAAGGCGATTCAAAACCTAAGTGCGGTAGGGCTCAATAATGAGATGGCTGGTTTTCCGGGCAGATGTTGACGATGCAGCACTTCACACCTGGAAATGATTTCTAGGCTCCCTTGGAATAGCTGTGTGGTCCAAAGAAAATAAAAGACAAATGCAAAAACAGGTAATAACTTTGTAGACCACTAAAAAATAATAATTATACAATGAACAAGTTTTTGAGGATGAAATGCTACTTCATCAGGTCTGTTCCCATCATATCCGGATCCAGACCCATGAGATCGTCTCAGGCGCACTCACTGCGGGTTGCCACACCCAGAGAGGCGCGGAAAACTCGCACCCGAGACCGCGCCTTCTCTGTGGTGGGGCCTTCACTTTGGAACCACCTCCCCAGTGAGCTGCGCCTGCTTTCGTCCCTGCTCGCTTTCAAGAAGGCCTTGAAGACCCTCTTCTTTAGAGAGGCCTTCAGCGACCTTGTGAATTAGTTTCTTCTTCATTTTTTTTTCTCCTCGGGCTCGTCGCCATCTTGTTCTCTGCTGCCTTACTGCTTCCAGCTTTAACTGCTGTTTTTTTGTGTTTTATTGATGTTAGCCGCCCAGAGTTCCCGCTGGGAAGATGGGCGGGATAGAAGCTCACAAATAAAATAAATAAATAAATATCTGTACCAGCGTGAACACAAAGTCCCAAACTTAAAATCCAAAATGCACATGGCAAGATGGATATGGCCAGGCAAGCGCCGATGCCCTAATTCCCCTTTCCAGGAAGGATTGTCCTGTAAACAGTGACAAATTAATTCCAGGCTACAGAGAGCAAGCAGGAACAACCTGGTACTGGGTGTCTGTTAAGGTTTATACAAAATGGATTTAGAATTGTCATATTGCAAGGGATGATGCAATTGGGGATGATGCAAGACAGAGCAGTTTGGACATGCTCAGTTATCAAATTGCTGAGCAATGGTTGCATCAGCCACATGTATACAAGTGAGAGAGTTTGCCCTGTATTGTGTGGGATGAGGTTGGAAGGAGCAGCCCGTTACTTTGTCGGTTTGGATCCCGCGAGTTTGGACTACAGGACTGTCTATGAGGTATATGCCTGCCAATTTTGTTTTTGTGCTGGACTTGTATATTTTGTAAATACAGTTTATTTGGTGACGGGAATCACCGGCTGTGTCTGCGTCTTTATTTTTAGCACTGCTATTAGGCTGTTAAAGCCCACACTCTTTTACACAGTTCTCACAGTCTTCCGCTGAACCACTCTGCGACCGTGTCTCTAATCGTCACCAATGGAACTTGTGAGGCGTGACAAATATTTCCACGCGTTATGTATGCATTTTCCTAGAAGACAAAACGCAGCACCAAAGGGGTCAGGAACATTGCCCTTTGAGGGGAGATGGCTTGGGATTTTTCCTTCTCAGGTGCCGGGATGAAATAAGGGCAGGCAAACATCCCTACCTTCGATGGGTGAGGAAGCTTCCGTTTGCATGCCCTGAGCCATCGCAACCCGGCGTCGGGCAAGTAGGGCCCTCGTTCTTGAGCGACTTCCATGAAAAGGAGGAGCCGTTGAGGGAGCCTTCTTTCTGCCTCCGGGCAGCGAGGGGGCACCCCGAGGCACTACGATGGGAAGCGTATTTGCCACTGATGTGTCCAAGCCCAACGCAACCAGGAACAGGGCACCTAGGGGAAAAGGCAGGGAGGCGTGAGGGTGTACGCTGGGAACAAGAGGCCCGGGGCTTCACAGGGGATTCGGACAGATGTGGCGAAATAAGTGGCTACAGGTATGTGTGTGTGTGTGGGGGGGGGACAGGCTTGTGGTGACCATTTTGCAATGTGGTGTCCTCTTTATCTTTTCCTTCCATTTCAGAGCATGTTTATTTACCCGTTTCCTCTACTTTTCTGATAATCTTTCCTTTTTAAAAAAATTAACTATTAACTTTTAAGTTCCTGCCTGCCTGCCTGCCTGCTTGCCTGCCTGCCTATCTACACTGGACCCTCATATAACATATGGTTTGTATGACATACAATCTATACAACATAAATTCTGGAGATAGGTGAAATTGGCTTAAGAGAATCGTCTATGGGGTGAATCCGTACAACATAAAAATGATCACGATTAGGGATTACTCTGTTTTCAATGCATTCCTATGGGAAATTTGTATAATGGAAAATTTGCTTAACATAATTTTATTTGGAAGGAATTAATTCCTTTATACAAGGTACCACTCTATCTATCTATCTATCTATCTATCTACCTACCTACCTATCTACCTATCTATCTATCTATCTATCTATCTATCTATCTATCTATCTATCTATCTATCTATCTATCTATCTATCTATCCATCCATCCACCCACCCACCCATCCATGTAAATAATGATTTCATGGGACCATTTAATTATGCTCCCTCCCCACCAATTATATTTAATTTTAGGAAATTGCTTGACTGCTCAGTGGTTTAGGTCTTTGTCTGTGGAGCCAGGAGCTGAGAGTTTGACCCCCCCCCCAGGGTTTCAGTCAGGGTCTGGACTCAGTGATCTCTCCAGCTCTCCCATTCTCAGATTCTGAGGATTCGCTTGTTTGGGGCATGCAGTGCACATATGTTTAACTAGACTGAGTTTGGCTTCTTCCCTGCCCCCTCTTGCATTCCCTGAAAAAGTTGCTAGAAAGTGGAGGAAAATAATGTATGGAAGAGAAGTCTCATCTTAGTCCCACATAAATAAACACACAAAGTGAGATTAAATAGCAGCACCCAGTAATGCCAGTTCTGGAAAGGGCCCTGCTGAGGTCATAAAATGAAAACAACATTCCTGATGTAATAAAAAGGATTGAAAAAGGTCATCTGAATTATGAAGAGGGCAGAATGAAGCTTTAAGAACTGAGGTGATGGACCATGTGTGTATAGTGTTCCCCCGCCTATTGCTAGAGTTAGGGACCCAACATGACCTGCAATAATTGAAAATATGCGATATGCAAATGCAGGTCAGGTCAGGTCAGGCCTGAGGCATCTAGCTGGGGGCTTTTGTATTTACCCCCAGCCTGGCACTGCCCAAAACAGGCCTGCAAGGGCCTTCCTGGACTTTGGGAGCCTGCAGAAGGCTCGGGAAGGCCCTCTCAGGCCCATTTGGGGCAGCGACAGTAAGTAAGGGAAGCCTGAAACAGGCCTTTCCCCCCTTACCCCAGGGGGCCTTTTTTCATATACTGTGGTCCCACGATATAGCAGGATCTCAGTATATGAACCGCGAATGGGTGGGAGACCACTGTATTCATTTGTGTAACTCTACACAGAGTATATAAGGCTGCAGCCCATGTCTCTGCCTGGCTGCTATCCGACATTGTGCATGAAGGTTTTTATTTATTTATTTATTTATTTATTTACCACCCTTCTTCCAAAGGAACTCCGGGCGGTTTACAACACTAAATAAACAGTAATCAAACATTTCAATAATATAGTAATAAAAAGAAACACAAAAAATGAATAAAATTAACAATACTAACAAATAGAGATGGGCACGACTTAGCGGTATTCCCGTTTCTGTTTCCGTTACTCGTATCCGTTACTCTACGGAAACGGTAACGGGAATTACTCCGCCAGAATTCGAGCTCGAACCGACGAACGAACAATTTGGTCTGATTTGTCGTGCTCGTTACTTGCATTGCGGCGATCGCGCAATGCCAAGCGGCACAGAAAAAAGTTTTTAAAAGTTTAAAAAAAAAAACCGATTCCCGGCCCTAAAAGTAGGCGAAAACTGTCTGAGGGCACCTACCAGGCCAGAAGGGTGTTTTATTTGGGGGGGGGGGTTTCCCCTGCCCCCCTCTCCTTGGCTATTGCTACTGCTGCGCTGCTGGTACCAGGCTGGGAGGGCGCATCCATTTGCCATGCAGTGCGGGGGATCCAAAATGGCGACCACAATATTTTTTTTGAAATCGTTGCCCAAAACCCCACCAAAGCACAACAGAAACATGCGAAAATTAGCTATTTTAAATGCTTGAATTTTTACAGTAGCAGCAGTGGGTTTTTCTTGCAAAAAAAAGTCTCCGTTGATTTTTTATTTTATTTTATTTTATTTTATTTTATTTTATTTTATTTTATTTTATTACACCTGCACATTCGCAAATGATGGGCTCGCCCATGGGAGTGGACCATGCAAATTTTCCACCAATCGCATGGCCACTTGGCCAGGTTGACCACAGAGACTTCTGGGATGTGCCAATAGGGCATAAACAGCCCACCACTAATCGTAGCCCAAACCCGAACCCTAAGCCTAAGCCTAACCCATACGCCAGTACACTGTCCTTCTAAGTGGGTCAGAGAGGCACCCAGAGGTGCACCCCAATACTCACCCTAACCTCACCCATAACTAGCCTAACCCTTGCGCTAACCCGTCTTAACCCTAAGCCAGATCTACTTGCATTGCACTACATGCAAGTACGTGAGACACAGCGGGTGCAAAGAGTCTGCCAGTCCGTCACTTGTGGCTCTGGCTGACTCCTGCAGCTCCCTCCAGGAGCCCGCTACCCCCCCCCAAACCAGTACTAACTAGAGATGGGCACGACTTAGCGGTATTCCCATTTCCGTTTCCGTTACTCGTATCCGTTACTCTACGGAAACGGTAACGGGAATTACTCCACCAGAATTCGAGCTCGAACTGACGAACGAACAATTTGGTCTGATTTGTCGTGCTCGTTACTTGCATCGCGGCAATCGCGCAATGCCAAGCGGCACAGAAAAAAAGTTTTTAAAAGTTAAAAAAAAACCGATTCCCGGCCCTAAAAGTAGGCGAAAACTGTCTGAGGGCACCTACCAGGCCAGAAGGGTGTTTTATTGGGGGGGGGGGGTTCCCCGCCCCCCTCTCCTTGGCTATTGCTACTGCTGCGCTGCTGGTACCAGGCTGGGAGGGCGCATCCATTTGCCATGCAGTGCGGGGGATCCAAAATGGCGACTGCAATATTTTTTTTTAAATCGTTGCCCAAAACCCCACCAAAGCACCACAGAAACATGCGAAAATTAGCTATTTTAAATGCTTGAATTTTTACAGTAGCAGCAGTGGGTTTTTCTTGCAAAAAAAAGTTTCCGTTGATTTTATTTTATTTTATTTTATTTTATTTTATTTTATTTTATTTTTTTACACCTGCACATTTGCAATGATGGGAGTAGACCATGCAAATTTTGCACCAATCGCATGGCCACTTGGCCAGGTTGACCACAGAGACTTCTGGGATGTGCCAATCGGGCATAAACAGCCCACTAATCGTAGCCCAAACCCGAACCCTAAGCCTAACCCATACGCCAGTACACTGTCCTTCTAAGTGGGTCAGAGAGGCACCCAGAGGTGCACCCCAATACTCACCCTAACCTCACCTGTAACTAGCCTAACCCTAGCCCTTACGCTAACCCGTCTTAACCCTAAGCCAGATCTACTTGCATTGCACTACATGCAAGTACATGAGACACAGCGGGTGCAAAGAGTCTGCCAGTCCGTCACTTGTGGCTCTGGCTGACTCCTGCAGCTCCCTCCAGGAGCCCGCTACCCCCCCAAACCAGTACTAACGACAACGAAAAAGCGAAAAAACGAACCAACTAATTTTTGCGAAATTTCGCGAAAAACGGAAACGAGCCGAAACGGACTGCCTCCGACACACGACAACTCGAAAACGTCATTTTCCCTAGTCGTGCCCATCTCTAGTACTAATGACAATGAAAAAACAAAAAAACGAACCGACTAATTTTTGCAAAATTTCGCAAAAAACGGAAACGAGCCGAAACGGACTGCCTCCGACACACGACAACTCAAAAACGTCATTTTCCCTAGTCGTGCCCATCTCTACTAACAAAACAAAACAAAAAATAAAAATAAAATAGAATAATATTTGGCAAGATGGCGGAATAAAATCGAAAAGAAGAAAGAAGAAAAAACTAATTAAAGGTTGCCAAAGGCCTCACGAAACAGCCAGGCCTTCAAGGCCTTTTCTTCTAGGAAACCCTATAAAAACAAAGTCCGTATTGCACATGGACTGTCTCTGTGAGCACAATTCTTCTGTGTGTAGGGCAGAGATGGGCACAAACCAAACGACGAGCTGGGAAACACCCACAAACTAGTCTGGTTCGTGGTTTGGCTCATGCAGCCTGTTTTGCCAAAACAAACTAAACCATCAAACTGTTTTCTGCTTTGGCGAAACAGAGGCCCACCTGCCCCTTCCTCCTCGGTGCCTGATCTTGCTACCACCTTGGCCATTGCCACCGCTGTCCTCTGAGACAGCAGCCTGGCTTCCCTTCCAGGATGGTTGGTGGTAGTGACACTAAAGGAGCAGGTAGCTCCCCTCCCCAAACCAGGATTGAACTGAAACTGATCTGTGAACGGGCATAGTTCTCTGGTTGGTTTGTGGGGGGCTCGTGTCTAACTATCACGAACCACAATTGTTCTAGGTTTGTGCCTGTCTCTTCCGCAGTGAACTTTTCAGAACTAAGATTGAATGCAGAAATGGTTTCTTAGCTTGTCAGCTCCCATTGGTGCCCTATGTCAGTGATTTCCAACTCGACTCCCCCGACATTATTGGACTGTAACTCCAGAGAGCGGTGTTGGCAAGGGATCTGGGTGTTGCAGTCCAAGAATGAGACCCAAGATTGGGAATCACTGCCGTTTGTCTAGGACTTTTGATATGTCTCTGGGCCTTCACCTAGGCCTACCAGATTCAACCTGACATTCACCTGAACATGAATCAGCAGTGTGATGCGGCAGCCAGGACAGCCAATGCGATTCTTGGTTGCATCGACAGAAGCATAGTGTCTAGAGATCAAGGGAAGTGATAGTACCACTCTATTCTGCTCTGGTCAGACCCCACCTGGAGTACTGTGTCCAGTTCTGTGCACCTCAGTTTAAAAAGGATGTTGACAACCTCAAGTGGGTACAGAGGAGGGCGATCTGGATGGTTGAAGGTCTGAAGAAATGTCTTATGAGGAACGGCTTAGGGAACTGGGAATGTTTAGCCTTTCAAAAAGGTTGAAAGGGGATATGATAGCTATGTTTAAATATTTGAAAGGATGTCATATTGAAGAGGGAACAGTTTTGTTTTCCATGGCTTCAGAGACTAGGACTCGGGGCAAATGGTCTCAAACTACAGGGAAAGAGATTGCATTTGAACATTAGGAAGAACTTCATGACGGTTAGAGCTGTTCAGCAGCGGAATATGCTGCCCCAAAGGAGGGTGGTGGTGTCTCCTTCTTTGGGGTTTTTTAAGCAGAGGCTGGATGGCCATCTCTCGGGAGTCCTGTGATGGGGGTTCCTGCATAGCAGGGGTTTGGACTGGCTGGCCCTTGAGGTCTCTTCCAACTCTGTGATTCTATGATTCTATGACCTTGATCTACTGACATACCTTTATGCACTGGCTGTCTCAGATTGCCCCAGACTCTCTCTGCTTGGAGAAATTCTCAATTTCTCCATGGCCCATCATGTCTTAACTCTAGCCCTATATTCTACTCCATTTGTTCTGGAATCAGGAATCGGTAACCATGCTCTTGTGGCGCCCTTTGCAATGAAAGCTTCTGCAGTCATTTGCATTTGTTTAGATACACATGTCAATTATAAACATGTATATGTGTTTGTTACTGCTCGGGGCTTTACAGAAAAGGCGTCCATGTGATCTGCAACACCCTCTCCCTTTATGCAAGGCAGCAATTAGGGACATCAAAGACAACTGTCAAAATAAATGCCTCCCTGTGCTCGAAGTTCACATTCTGGGTTTCATTGTCATTGTCATTATTTTTATTTTATCCCATTAAACAACAACGACGACGATGGCAATAGAGGAGTTGACAGTCGAGGGCTCTGTGGCTGTTATTTCATCCCCCCCCCCGAAGATAATTTGAAAAATGCTGATCCTGGTTTTTAATCGTCTGCAAATGTGGCACAATTCACTTATTATATCGCTGCCAGCAGGAGGCTCGCTAAATTCATAACGGCGTCGCTGTTTATATGATCGAAAGCAAATTATGGAAACCTCAGGAGAAAACGGAGAGAGGCTGGGGAGGAAAGGAAGGAGGGAGGCAAGGATTAGTATGCGCCGTTTATGGCTGGGCCGTTACATATTTTACACCGTTAATTTAACTTTCATTACACTTTTATTGTAAAAAATAAACCAGAGCCTTATTGTGGCAAACAGCTGGCATGGGATGTGTGTGGGGGGGTGTCTATGCGCACATGTGCCTTTGGAATTTATTACCGCTGTTTAATTTAAGTGGTGGTAACGGCTGGTCCATTGAAGAAGTCACCCTCTTGAATTGCCGTCCTGTTTTTATTTTAAAAAAGGAAGGCAGAAGGTTGAGGTGGTGTGGTTGGAAGAGAGTTGTAGTTTTATTTCCTGGGCTACCCTGCACCGTGAGGAAAGGGCGCATCAGCCTTTCCATGTACAGAACAGGGTAAATGGCGTGAGGAAAGAGCAACCGTGCTCCGGGGGCCAGATCCGTTTCTTTCTGGTGGCAGAATGCAAATCTCGGATGGCAGCCAAGTCACTTTTCGCCACACAGATGGAGCAGCGGAATGACTGCAGAGCCTCTCTAACACAAACCTGCAGGGACCTTCATGAGCGGGTACCTTGTTAGATAAGACAAAAGGCGCCTTTCCCAAGGACCTCAGGAGTTTGGCAAGGGAGTGGAGAGCTTCTATTTCAGTCCCATGGAGCCTCTTATGTCTTTCAGGCATGCTGCCTGCCTGAGGAGCAGGCTTGCAGGACTAGAAGGAAGCTTTCAACTTGAGGTGGGCACAAACTGCTAGTTTGGTGGTTCGTGCCAGTTCGTCTGGTCGTGCTGCAAAGCCCGACCTCCTTCAGCAGCCACCCATTTGGAGAAAGAGGTGAGACAGGGAAGCTCTGTCGCTGCGTCCCAGTGACTGCCCGCTGGAGGACGTGGAGTTTTGAAGCACCAACAACCTGTTCGCTGCGAAATGACCTGGCACGAACTCCCGAACTAGTAGTTCCTGCAAACTTTTGCTTTCTTTGTGCACTATCCCATGAATATTTTTACAACACTGTCTTCAGTAAGAAGATGAAAACAGGCCTGAATTCAGCTAGTGGCCTCAACTAGAGCAGACCCATTGCATCCATAAACCCAGAAATGTGAAAGAATAGCTGTGAAGAACACCTGGCCTTTTTAATTTGTACATGGAATTGTAATTTGTACATGGAATTGGTCAGACAGTGCCCTCATGTCAAAGAGGGAATGTATATATGGTCTCACACATTAAGACTGCAAGCCAGCTAAAATTTGAGCCATTCAAGGTAAACAATAAAAAAGTGTGTTGCCTGATGACCACGTTTCAAGACTAAAAAGCCATCAAATTCTACATTCCTGTAAGATCCATTCACAGAACAGTAGACCCTCCCAGATTCTATTAGGTTTAGCCCATAATGTTCAACTCTGTCTCTATGTCAGCAGCAGTCAAAGAAAGCTTATACTAGAGATGGGCGTGAACCAAACCACGAGCCAGAGAAAAACAAACCAGGCAAGTTTGTGGATGGTTTTTGCAACCTGTTTTTGCTGAAATAAAATGAAATGCCTGACTTTTTTCTGCTTAATGCTTCATTCTGCTTCTGCAAAATGGATGCCCACCTGCCCTCTTCCTGCTGCCCCCGTGGCTTCCCTATGAGCTCCTGCCACTACCATCTCTTTCACTGCCACCACCAGCTTCAGAGAGAGTGTCCCAGTTTCCCTTCTGGTTGACAGGAGAACACACATGAACCCAGTGGGCCCAGCTCCTGGAAGGGAAGGTGGGCTGCTGTCCTTCAAGATGGCGGCGGTGGTGGTGGTAGCAAAGGAGAAGGAGGTGGTGGTGGTGGAAGAACTAGGGAGAGAGGTGATGGGGGGAGTGGAAAGGGCAGGTGGCAGAGGCAATAGGTCCCCCTCCCCCAAGGCACAAAATAGGAAATCAAACCATGAAGTGATTGCTGTTGTGAGTTTTGGGGGCTGTTTGGCCATGTTCTGGACGTTTTTCTTCCTGACGTTTCAGCAGACTCTGGGCACTTTTACACAACCTCTAAAATCCACTGGCAACTTAAATTTGGACCAGAGATCATGGGGTTTTGTCCTGCTTCCTGTGTTCCCATCCTTCCGCACTCCATTGCTCCTGTCTGCGGTGATGGGAGGGAGAACAAAAGGGAGAAAAGAATGCAGGCTCACCTCCGCTCACCTCCGTCTGCCATCGGAGTAGCCCTGTGGGGATTCCAGGCTGTTAAAGGGGCAGGAGGACAACAAAAACAAACAGAAGGCGAGGAGAGCCCAGCATCCACAGCTTTATAATCCAATTTTTTTTTCCCTCCAGAGACCAGGTACTTGTAAAATGCACTGGGGCGCACTTAGGTGGGCGTGGTCGTACTTAATTTTTTTAAAAAGTCCGCAGCTGGTGGGGAAACAATTTTAAGCTCCGCATCTGGGAGCCCTTTGCCTCGGATTTTAGGGGTCGTGTAAAAGCAGCCTCTTCAGAGAGCAAGGAGCTCAGGGAACTAGGAGTTCCTGGCTGTGAAACTTTGCAAATACATGAACTGATTCATTTTTATTGGCTTCAGGGTAGCTTGTGGGTTTGTGCCATGGACCACAAACCATCAGAAAGCACCAATTTTTCCAGTTCGTGACCACCATGCTTATACCATGATAGAATAGAATAGAATAGAATAGAATAGAATACTTTTATTGGCCAAGTGTGGTTAGACACACCCAGAATTTGTTTTGGTAAAAATGCTCTATATAAAAGGAAATATAAGAATCATATAGTCAACAATAAAAACACAGTACAATACTACAATATAACCTATTATTTAAAAAGGAAGAATAAATGTAAAAATTAATTATTCAACAGTTTGATAGCACTTGGAAAGAAACTATCTCTATATCTAGTTGTCCTAGTATGCAATGCCCTAAAACGTCGCCCTGAGGGTAACAATAAGAACTACATACAGTTCTTCTACAGCCTTATAGGTTGGGTGTTTTCCTCAACCTACAAGACTCTCTCCCAGATCCGTTGTGGATCCAGGTAGTCTATGGCTTAACTCTGACAATCCTTGATCCACTAGATTCTGCTTAATCCTGCCTGAGGGGACACCGTTCCCTTTAAATCAAAACCTGGCAAGCCGAAATAGCATGTAGACATATTTACAGGCTGCATTGATTCTACTATAACTCTCCTGAAACCAGAGAGTCATTGCACAGGAAGGAGATAACACAACGTTGCTGGTCGCACTAATGGGCAATAAACTGCACAAAGCAGCACTTCTCTTTGGCAGCACTATCCATTTCTATTGTAATTTCTCTCATGGTGGCCCCAGACATGGTAAAATGACTTTATGGATTAGGCACATTCCCACCACCCCAAGCAATTTAGAGCATTAAAGTCCAATGTGAAGATTCCTCCTGCCCCCTACTACTTCTTGTGGTTTTAAAAACTAGGGTTGGTAATTTTTTTTTTAAAAAAATAAACTTTGCTTACTCCTCCTAATTGTGACATGGCTCATTTAATGCAATTGTTTTTCCTGTGCTGGGGATCGGAGCAAGAGCAGATGGCTTGGAAGCATCATCTGGTTCTTACAAAGACCTTGGGGTCCCTTACGGCAGGACTATTCCAGCAGATGCTGAAGAGTATAGAATTTCTGTGCTCTTATCTTTTCTCTGCTCATAATGCAACACAGGAAGATAGCAGGGCAGTGAAGAAAAACGAGCTGCAGGGAGCACCAGAGCATGAAGAATTTGTATGAGGAGGAGATACCTTCATAGGCTGCTAGTAGGGAAAAAGAATTGCTGAGCTTTGGAGAGCAAGCTCTTTCTGGAAGTTGAGTCATAGCTACTGGACTTCTTTTTTGAGAGATAGAAATGTTTCGCTGCTCATCCGAACAGCTTCCTCAGTCTGAATACAGCTAGTGCGAGTCCTCCATCTTATAGTCAGTCAGCTTTGACCTCTTGTCACCCTGGTCTGAATTAGGCTCATAAGACGAACAATGGCCTGAATAGGCTCGTTAGGGAGACAATAGTATCCATAGCCTTAAGGTGAACAATGGCTTGAGGTGCTGAAACCTATCAAGAATGGGTTGTTAGCTATGGCCTTGGTGGTGAAGGCTTTTTGATTTGTCTGGGTACTTTGGAAAGCACAGCCTGATAAGTAGCAGATAGACTATGCCTGAAGCCGCCACCTCTGTTGAGGGAGGGGGTTTTGATGCTCACAGGAATGGTTTCCCTTACTCCTCTCTCAAACTACCTATGTTCTTTGTCTAATATGTGTACATCCTCATCTTTGAAAGAGTGCCCTTTGTCCTTCAAATGGAGGTGTACTGCTGATTCTGGTCCTGAGCTGCTACCCCTCCTATGTTGGGCCATCCTTCTGTTTAATGGCTGTTTAGTTTCTCCAATGAAACTCTCTTTTTCAAAGCAGGCATAGAAGTCCAAACATGGCAAGGGATGTAATCTCTCCTGGCAAATTGCATTCCTTGCCATGTTTGGATTTCTATATCTGCTTTGAAAAGGAGTGCTTGCTCTCGAAAGCCCAGCAACTTTTTTTCTACTAGTAGCCTATCAAAGTATCGCCCATAGCCTACTTTTGAATTTGTTTTAATGGCTGCATGGCTCCAAACCTCTTTTTACTGCTATGAGAAGGAGAGGCAATGAACCCAAGTGCCAGATCTTGCTGGGTTGATTCTCCAAATGCCACCACACCTTAGGCCTAGGGAACAGAACGTCAACTTGTTGCAATATGGTGGGACAGATAGTGCCACTGTTAGATGGATTTGTAATTGGTTGACTGATCGCGCCCAAAAGGTGATCATTAATGGCTTCTCTTTAGCTTGGAGAGATGTGACCAGTGGGGTGCCCCAGGACTCTGTTCTGGGTCCAGTGCTGTTCCATATCTTTATTAATGACTTGGAGGAAAGAATAGAGAGTAGGCTGATCAAATTTGCAGATGATACTAAATTGGATGGGGTTGCTAATTCCCTAAACAATAGGATGAAAATCCAAAAGGACCTTTACAGATTAGAGTCGTGGGCCAAAGCCAACGGAATGGAGTTCAACAGAGGGAAATGTAGGGTGGTGCATCTAGGTAAAAAGAATGAATTGCACAGATATAGGATGGGAGACACCTGGCTGGAAGAGTTCCTATGAAAGGGATTTGGGAGTCTTGATGGACCACAAATTGAACATGAGTCAGCAGTGTGATGCAGTGTCCAAGAAAGCCAATGCGATTCTTGATTGCATCAACAGAAGCATAATGTCTAGATCAAGGGAAGTGATAATACCACTCTATTCTGCTCTGGTCAGACCCCACACGGAGTACTGTGTCCAGTTCTGTGAACCTCAATTTAAAAAGGATGTTTGTTGACAACCTTGAGCGGTTCCAGAGGAGGGCAACCAAGATGATTGAAGGTCTGGAAGAAATGTTTTACGAGGAGTGGCTTCGGGAGCTGGTAATGTTCAGCCTTACAAAAAGAAGGCTATGTTTAAATATTTGAAAGGATGTCACATTGAAGATGGGATTGGTTTGTTTTTCATGGCTTCAGGGACTAGGACTCGGGGCAATGGTTTCAAACGACAGGAAAAGAGATTCCATTTAAACCTTAGGAAGAACTTCAGGATGGTTAGAGCTGTCTGGCAGTGGAATATGCTGCCACAGAGGGTGGTGGAGTCTCCTTCTTTGGAGGTTTTTAAGCAGAGGCTGGATGGCCATGTGTCGGAAATACTGTGATGGGGGTTCCTGCATGGCAGGGGGTTAGACTGGATGGCCCTTAAGATCTCTTCCAACTCTATGATTCTATGATTCTATGAAATGAACAGTAAGACCTAGTGTCTCAATTGCCTCTCCAGCAGTGCATTGATACGCAGTTGTGTCTGATAGATGAGAGGCTAAACTAACAGTTCCCAACCTTGGGTCCCCAGATATTCTTGGATGAAAACTCCCAGAAGCCTTCAACATTACCTTTGCAGCCCAGGATTTCTGGGAGTTGTAGTTCAAGAACATCTGGGGACACACTAGGCAAAAGGACACCAAGACATGGTGGAAGTGCTTCAATCATAGTGCAGGTTTCAGAACTGGGGATTTGGAAGTGACAGATGGATGGATGGATTACATTTGTTCATTACCTATATGCTCACAAGGTGATATAAATGGAGAAGAAAACAGAGTAATAATAAAGGACAAATTAGAAGCCAATTTAACATGACCAAAGGCCACTGGAAACAGCATCTGAAGTCCAACAAAGACAGATTCAGCCTATGTTCACTTGTAAGGGAACTCTACAACCTAGCTTACTTAGGTGGTGGGACATGGTGGTCCCATCTCTACCTGGGACCTAAGTTGGGGCAGTCTTGTGAAGACAGTTGACTATAGTGTCAGAAATCAGCTGAAGCACTTGCAGGGATGCACTATATAGTTTTATTTTGGCAACTTACAAATCACAATACAGTGATACCCCGAATTAAGAGCAGCTTGACTTAAGAGCAATTTGACTTAAGAGCGGAAAACTGTTGGTGTTTAAAATGCACCTTACAAGTTTTAGATATGGTCTGCTCGACTTACTTTTTTTTTTCATTTTTTGATTTTTTAAACTTATTTTTTCAATTTTTTTGATAGGTACCCTGACTTAAGAGTAGCTTGACTTAAGAGCATGCATTCAGAATGGATTACATTTATAAATTGAGGTACCACTGTAATGTTGAAGGAGAAGGTCTGATTGCTAGTCATGGGTATCAACCTCTGGTATAATATATTGTGAAGCTGAATCAGGGTCACACTCGGTGCTACAATCAGCCATCATTAAAACAGAGGGAACCCTCAATTGCTGAAAACCTTTGATTGTCCCAACAGAAGCTTATTACACTTCTCTCTTGCTTGAAACAATGCTCCCTTTGCTTTGTAGCTGCTCATCAGGAACTAAGCATATGTTTCATTTGCAGGTGTCATTGCAAAGTCATTAATTCTTGCCTGGATTATATCTCTAGCACAAAACAGGGTTTTAAAGGAGAGATCCACATTAGTCATATGCAGGCCAGATGAAAGAGGACAAGGTTCCTGGACCATTAAACGTTGGGTGGAGGAAGACGCTTCAACAGGTGCAGGTCCTAATACTGCAACTGCTGAAATTTCCTCCTTACCATTATTAAAAGGCCAGGGTCCCTGCCCTGTTTCCCATCTGGTCACCCTAAAGGCAGCAAACAAGCCTTTGAGGTCAACCGGTTTTAGCTTCTATTGAAAGGCTACCTGTCATATATAATGTGGCGTCCAAAGGCTATCATTTCTGTTCCTGGGACTCCATCTAGATCTAGCCATGTGGCTACTTACCATAAAGTATCCATCAGAATGAATTCTGTCAAACAAATCAAGGTCAATCAATTCACTGGCTGCGTTTTAATCAATGCATTACTGATTAACTGGGAAAAACATGGATCACAAAATCTTCCCTTTTCCTGATTAATCAAATTCACTTCTCTTACTGTGTGGAACTGTCTGTCTGTCTGTTTTTTTGGTAGGATTTCATGTAATGGACATATGGTCTTTGGTCCTCCTATGCTGACATCACCTGAATATGGACATAGTCCAGTCCTTGTATGTTAATAAAAAATTGTGTATGTACTGTATATGAAATGAATCGAACCATTTCTATCTATTTATTTATTGTGTTGGATACAGACATCACCATGGCTAGCAGACAGACTCAAAATTTTTGTTCACTTACTTCATCAGTTCTGGGTCCTCTTTGTCATCCTTTGTTGGGGTGATCTTGATCCCACTTTTCTTGGCACGAGGGCAGCCTGATAGACTACATTTAGAAAAAGAAGTCATAAAAGAAGAATCAAGTCTATACTTAACGGCCTGGTAGCAAGCACCTTGTTACTAGAATTCAAGACCAAATTAAACTAGACCAAATGGGCAGCTTTATAGTTGGGGATGATAACACTTAATCCATCCACCCACCCATCCACCCATCCATTGCATTTGTATACCACCCATCAGACAGAGAGGCCAGTTTAATCCCTACAGAGGTGCATCTTCCAAGCTTGCATGTTTGCAAAATCAACATGCAAACAGAGCTGTTGGTGTCCCACCAAGGACTAATAATCAACCAGAAGCAATTGCAGTCTCAGAAGCTGTGAAAGCCACTAAAGGATAATCACACAACACCTCCTCCCCCAGTTAGCACTGGTTAAGTCTCCTCTAGAGTAACATTTCCAGTTCTGTGCATCCCACTTTAAGAAGGATGCTAACAAATTGGAACAAGTTCAGAGAGGGGGCAACATGGATGATTGGGGGCTGGAAAGCAAAGCCTAGGAGGAAAGACTGAAAGTACTAAGTACTAAGCATGTCTACCCTTTAGAAAAGAAGAATGAGGGGAGAAATGGCAGCAATTCTCAAACACTTGAAAGGCAGTCATATATAGGAGGGACAGGATCTGCTCTTCTTAACCCTGAGTGCAGGAGCATAATATTGGGCCCAAGTTACAGGAAGCCAGCTTTCAGCTGAATATCAGATAAAACTTCCTAACTGTTAGAGCAGTACGGCAATGGAATCAATGACCTCAAGGGGTGGTGAGTGCTCCAACGCTGGAGGCATTCAAGAGAAGGTTAGACAACCACCTGGCAGAGATCCTTTGATCTGTGGTCCTGCACTGAGGAGAAAGTTGGACTTAAAGGCCTCATAGGCTCCCTACAACACATTGATTCTACACACATGATCTGCTGAAATCAGTTCAGCTTGTACATGTTAAAGAAAGAGCGTATAATCTTTCTCTCTAAGTCATCCTCTTTCTTACCTACATAATTTCTATTGTGTATCTGAGACAGGAATCAAACATATTTGATTGTCCTCTCTCCTGTACCACTTCCTTCCACTCTGCTGTGTTTTTGATCTGCTCACTTCGATCAGAATGAATTGTTACACTTTCCCCTTATGCCAAGGCTCAGAAATGCAAATCTTATGCCTTGCATCTCCCTAGACTCACCAGTCCATGTGGGGGTTGCATATGAAGCCAACTGGGAGGCGATGGTAAAATCCTGAAGGCTGAGCTGTTTGTGTTATGTTTTCCTGTATTGTCATAGTCCTCTCCTGCACAATGTCCTTCAGATGTCTTCAGTATAAGGGACATTAGGTCAGTAGTCTCCTGTTGGATACTACTGTGCATGGAATGGCAGCCACGGAAGTGATTTTTGCCATTTGCTGGGGTCTAAGTTGTGTGTCTGGAGCATGCACAATCAGGGTGCAGAGAGGCATGTGAGGAACGTGTCACAAAATGACAACACCTGCTTGCATGATAGACATTCTGCTCAAGGTAAGAGAGAGTTTGTTGGAGAGTTGTATGCCGTGAAGCTATAATCAACTTCTAGCAAGCCAAATAGGGCTTTCAAGATAAGTGAAATATTCGAGGAATTATTTTACCAGTTCCACTCTCTACATAAGAACATAAGAAGAGCCATGCTGGATCAGGCGAACAGGCCATCTAGTCCAGTTTCCTGTATCTCACAGTGGCCCCACCAGATGCATTTGGGAGGGCATGAGACTAGATATCTGTCATTCGATACCACTCCCCTACATCTGGCCCTTGAAGTACCCTGGATTTAAGCCTGGAGATGACACATCTCCATCATGGTTTGTAACCTGTGATGGACTTTTCCTCCAGGAATCTGTCCAATCCCCTTTTGAAGGCATCCAGACAATATGCCATCACCATATCCTGTGGCAGGGAGTTCCACAGACTAACAACACACTGGGTAAAAAAAGTTTTCTTTTGTCTGTTCTCACTCTCCCAACCCTCAATTTGAATGTATGTCCCGTAGTTCTGGTATTTTGTGAGAGGGAGAAGAGCTTCCCTCTATCCACTTTACTCATGCCTTGCATAATTTTGTACATCTCAATCATATCCCCCCCTCAGGCACCTTTTTTCCAGACTAAAGAGCCCCAAATGTTTTAGCCTTTCCTCATAAAGGAGGTGCCCCAGCCCAGTAATCATTAGTCGCTCTCTTCTGTACCTCTTCAAGTTCCTCTATGTCTTTCTTGAGATGCGGTGACCAGAACTGTACACAATACTCCAGGTGCGGCCTTAATGTTGTTTTCTATAATGGCATTATAATGTTGGCTGTTTTATTTTTAATCCCCTTTTTGATAATCCCTATTTTGTTTGTGTTCCTTTTTATTTTCCTCATTTGGGGAGGATTTCCATTTATAGAAAGACCTCTCCTTGCGCTTTAGAGCCTCTGTAACTCCACTCGTTAACCATGCTGGTGCCCTCTTGGACTTAAATGAGCTCTTCTTTCGTTGTGGTATGCACTTGTGCTGGGCCTCTGTTACCATTGTTTTAAACAGGTTCCATGCACTCTGAAGAGATTGGATTCTTCCAACCTTCCCCTTCAATTTCTTTCTAACTAGTTTCCTCATCTGAGGGAAGTTTGCTCTTCAGAAACCAAGGGTTTTTATGTCTGATTTGCTTGACACTCTTCCTCCAACATGCATGGCAAAGGAGATTGCAGCATGGTCACTGCTCCCCAGAGGCTCAGTGACATTCACATCCCTGACCAGGTCCGGAGTATCACACAGTATTAGATCCAGAGTTGCCTATTCTTGGGTGGGCTCCATGACAAGTTGCTCTAAGGCACAGTCATTCAGCAAGTCGAGAAACCGGGTTTCTCTTTCTTGCTCGGACCTCGCATTCTCAGTGAGTTTGCATTCAAATCATCGTTTTCAGAGTCCTAGTCTACCACTCTATTAACTACACTACACTTGGTGCCCCTTAATTGTATGCCATCACCAGTAATGACTTATGGCAAACCCTTTTCAGGGTTCTCCGGGTAGAGAATACTCAAAAGTTGTTTCCCCTTCTCCTGGTGATACCCTGGAACTGTGCAGCTTGCCCAAGGCCACACAGGCTGGTTCTATGTGCAGAAGGCACAGTGGATATTTGAATTCCCAACCTTTGGCTCTGCAACCAGATGCCTGATTCATGGAGTTATACAGCCAGGTCATAAATCCAGCAGGAGAACTTGCATTTGTACCTCTGCCTCTTCCCTGAGGAATCAGAATGCTTCATGCTACATTATCTCGGTAACAGTACCAAGTCTCAGAGCTAGAATGCTATTGTTACCCAAGAGGTGAAGATGGAATGGCTGAGGTAGAGAAACTGAATCTATTGCAGTGGTGGACAGTGGCTCTGGCTTTTGACTGTCATGGTAGCCAAATATGAAACCACTCCACAATCTTTGTACAGTAGGACCCCAGTATCTGCTGGGGATTGGTTCCAGGCCTTCCAGTGGATAATGAAAACCGTGGATAAGAGAGAACACCAAAAAACCCAAACTTCTGTTTTGTGACAGTAGCTTGCTTTATGGCTGCTGTTTTGTGACAGTAGCTTGCTTTACAGCTGCTGTTTTGTGACAGTAGCTTGCTTTGCAGTTCCTGAATTATTTATTTAATTTCCCCCTGCCAACCATGGATAATTGAATCAGTGGATTACAAATCAGTGGATACGGGGGGTCCTACTGTACTTTACAAAGTTGTGCCAGATGGTGAATCTCCTGGAAAACAGGGTTCAGAACCATGGACAGCTCTTGCAAAGTACTGTGCTCCAAATCCTGGAATAGATTTGTACCTCTCCTCATACTCAGAGTCACGGGAAGAAAGTTATTGTGAATGAGCCAACTGATGGATATGAGAGACAATCAGGCAACATGGGTGAATTCTTAGAGGACTAATTATTGCCTTTTGGTCCTGCTATGCTGCCTGGAGAATTCTGGGCACTGTAGTTTCAAAGTGCAAATCTGTTGATCTTACTTAGACACTCCAGTAAAGGACAAGCCAAGGTAGCCTTGGGATCTTGCCAGTCTTCACGCATAAACTGGGCAGTCCTCTTCTAAACACCCTGTGGCCGAATCAATGATTTAAACTTAACACCAGGGGTCCTCAATCTATGGCCCGTGGGCTGGATCTGGCCTGCCAGAGTCCTGAATCCAGCCCACAAGCCATTGCAGAACCTCCCACTTGCGAACCCCTCCACACACTCCCGCTCCCACCAAATCTAGCACCCCTGCAGTGCACAGGCGCTTCTGGAGCCACTAGCCATGGGTCTGGCCGGTACAGTACTGAGGGACTTCTTCCAACCCCATTCGGCATGGTGTGTGGCTCGCTTGAGCCGCATGCAGTTGTGGCGGCAGGGGCAGGGGAAGCAGCAGCAGTGGCGGCGGCAGCAGCAGACACCTTGCGCTCAAGGTCAAGGCTGGGACTGAGTGAGCCGGCGGGAAAGGTGCCTTTTGCTGCACAGTGTCCGCTCAGCCCAGATGTGTCTTCCTGAGACACACATACACATCTCTCTCTCTCTCTCTCTCTCTCTCTCTCTCTCTCTCATACACACACACACACACACACACACACACACACACACACACACACCCCTCTGCTGGACAGGCCACATGAGCACAGGCTGCCTCGGGCACGCACCAGCGGGGTCGATGCTGCTGTCTCGCAGCGGCCAGACTCCACACAGGGGTTGCCCATCACTTGCCTCTCCCCCCTCTCCCCCACCTTGACCCTCTTTGGAGCAGGCACAGGAGGGGCACGTTGGATGAAAACTTTCGTTGGCCCTTGCCCATCTTCATTTGCCAAGGAGGAAGCTGGGTTTCGAAGGTAGGACTGAACTTGCCAGGTCCACCTGGGCTTTTTTTGGGGGGGGGAAGGGGGGCGTTCATATTTTTTTCAAACTACAGTGGACCCTTGTATAACAAACGGTTTGCATAACATAAAATTTGTACACCATAAAAAAATCCCAGAGATAGGGGAAATTTGCTTAACAGAATCGCCGATGGGGCAAATCCGTACAACATAAAAACGGGATCACTCTGTTTTCAATGCATTCCTATGGGAAATTTGTACAAAGGAAAATCTGCTTAACATAATTTCAGTTGGAATGAATTGATTCCTTTATACAAGGTGCCACTGTATAGTTCAGCCCCCAACAGTGCCTGAGGGACAGTGAACCAACTCCTGTTTAAAACGTTTGAGGACTCCTGCTTAACACGTTCCATTGGCACACACATCACCAGCCGTTTGTTAAAAACAAAAACAAAAACCCTCCCTCCAGCTCACCATCCCCCTTCATGGCAGTTTCCAGCAAAAAGGAACAATTTCCCCTCTTTGATTTCCTCTGCCTGTACTTTGATCTTGATTATTCTGTTTCCACACCTTGTAAAAGGCGAAAAAGTGGTGGCGAAAATTAAGAACAAGAAGAAAGAGAAGCTGTTCACTTTGAACAGGAGATACTTTGCCGTTAATAGTGTCTAGATAAGAACATTTTTTTGCCAGCCGACAGCAGATGTTAATGGAACTGTTCAAACGGGAGACTGCGAGGTCCCCATTAATGTTCAGGGGTGGGGGTGGGGAGAAAGATAATAGAAGTCATAAACAGGCAGTGCTATTAACAGGAATTTCACGTCAGCTAAAATCTGACCCTTTTGTCTTTTATTCTGCTGAAGAAAGGGCTTCTAATCAGATTCTGGGAAATGATTCTGAAAATCAGATTAAAGAGATGAAAGGGAGTCGTACTTGTTGCTAACTTCCAGCAGGCTGATTGCTGTTTGCCCATTTGGACCACGAGCAAAAGAGAAAAGGCCTGTAGAATTGGAATGAAATGACTTCTCCTAGGAATGTGAGTGCCTGTATGTGTGTATGTATTTTAGAACACAGTCTGTCCTATCCCAATGGTGTCAGGCAGGTATTGTGGATAGATGCAAAAATGATATTGTAGTCCATTGTCTTATACTTGCCAGACAGTGTCTTGCTTGTGTCTAACACAGAGTCTGATATATCCCCCCACCCCCCACCCCCGCAGCAAGGAACACAGATTTCATGTATAATGAAGATGATATTTTCATCAATATATGTGACTTCACACAGGCAAGTTTTAGGGAAATCTGCACCCTCACCCTCACCCTTTATCCTCTTCTTTTGGACGATCCACATCCTCTCATTTTGGTAACAAGTCACTAGCCAATATTTGAATGACCCACAGCATCTGCAGCTCACAATTCCTACTCACCAACTACCTACTAATGCACCTTCCTCCATCATAATGCAAAGCAAAGCCTGCTGCTTATATACCACCCCATAGCACTTGAGCACTCTCTGGATGGTTTATAAGTAAGTATGCAGGCTACACATTGCCCCCCTCCTAAGCAAACTACCAATTTTGGAAGGATGGAAGGATGAGCGAACCTTGAGCTGGCTACCTGCAGCTGGACCCCAGGTCAGGAGCACAGCTAGAGCTGCCGAAGTTTTTAACCATTGCACCGCAAGGCTATGTAGAAGTGTCAATCCCCTATGTAGGTCACATGGGATCTACACTTGAACACAGAGATATCAATGAAAATAATATTGCATCAGAAAATTAGGACAATTTTGCAGGAGATGATTCCTCCAGAAACATTTCTTACAAGCTCTTGGCCAAAATCCTGTTGTTTAATATAGTGAATCATGCTAGAGAAGACCCTACATCTTAACAGAGTTCCTTTGTTCTTATATGGGAAAATGGCCTCTTCCTTCTTGATATTATAAACAGACTTAACTGAAAGAATTTAAAAGTTTTCACCTTGCACCAAACATCAGGTCACTCTTGGGGTACAAATTTTCTCCTCAATGCTCACCCACCTCTTGACTGACCTTTGCTCTTCAAATGCCTCAGATGCCTCAGTTAATCTTCTTTCCTCTTCCACCTCCCACTCTTCACCGCCACCCTTTGCACACATTTGCCTCTGAACCTCTCCTTCTCTGAGAAGATGCCTATTTATTAGTTTGCAATCAGGGGACAACAGAACTTGGGTTTTGGACTACTTGTGGTGTGGCTTGGTTCAAGCTGTCTTCTGGTGGCTACATGATGTTCAAGATATCCAGAATGATGTAGTGGATAGGGTGATAAACTACCACTCAAGAAGCCTGGGTTCAAATCCAATCTCAGCCAGGGAAACTTACTAAGTGCACAGAACTGGTAAAACCATAAAACATCTCACTTACTTTGAATGCCCTTTAAGGGTTGCTATAAGTTGATTCCGACTGGAAGGCACTTAACAAGGACAGGTAAAGGAAATTACAACCTAGCACGACTTAAAGACTGGGCATGTATAATCTTGATAAAATAAGACTGAGGGAAGATGAGATAGCAGTCTTCAAAAAGATGCCATATAAAGGAGGGGAAGGATCTGCTCTCGATCCACCCAGAGTGGAGGATGCACAACAATGGGCTCAAATTACAGGAAGCCAGAAAACTTCCTAACATTTAGAGCAGTATGGAACCAATTCCCTTGAGAAGTGATGAGTAGAGATGGGCACGACTTGAAAATTTTTTTTTTCGAGTTGTTGTTGGTCGGGCCAGTCCCATTTCGGGTCGTTTCCGGTTTTCGCGAAAATTCGCAAAAATTAGTCAGTTCGTTTTTTCGTTTTTTCGTTGTCGTTAGTACTGGTTTTTTTGGGGGGGAGCGGGCTCCTGGAGGCACCTCTGTGGGGTGGGTGCCTCCTCTGGCCCGCTATAAAGGGAAAGTGGGCTCCTGGAGGCACCCGTGGGTGCCTCCTGCCACTAGGAAGGGGAAGCAGGCTCCAAGAGAGACCCCTCTACATGGGGGTCTCCCTTCCTCACCTGCTGCTGCTGCAAAATGCTATGCAATAGCCATATGGATATTGCATAACATAATGTGCAGACGTGAGACCAGTGTGAGAGTGATAGGGTCATACCCGCCCTTCACAAGGCTCCCGCACCACCATGTCTCACACAGAAGGGAATTGTACTTGCTGCGTGTAGTGCAATGCAAGCAAGTAGATCTGGCTTTAAGGTGGCTTAGTGCAAGAGCTAGGGTTAGGCTAGTGACGGGTAAGGTTACGGTGGGCTAGTGGGTTGCACCTCTGGGTGCCTCTCTGACCCACTAAGAAGACAGTCTGTGACGTATGGGTACGGAGTCAAGGGTTAGGGTTAGGGCTAGGGCAGGTTTTAGGGGGCTTTTTTGGCACATCCCAGAAGTCTCCATGGCCAAGTGGCCATGCGACTGGTGGGATGGCTCCAAAAATTTGCATGGTTGTCCACTCCCACATGGCTGGCCACTCGGCCAGCCCATCATTGCGCAGGTGTAAAAAAAAATAAAAAAAATAAAATCAATGGAGGACAGAGGAGGAGAGGAGAGACATTTTGTTGCAAGAAAAAACCCACTGCTACTGTGAAAAATCTGGCAGTTTATAAATTTTCGCGTGTTTCTGTTGTGCTTGTGTGTTTTTGGACCACGATTTCAAAAACAATATTGCGTTCGCCGCCCCATTTTGGATCCCCCGCCCGCACCGCATGGCATGGCGATGGCGACTCACGAGTCCGGCTGCTCAGGATGGGGGGGAGGCGGGACCCCCCCCTCCAGAAACCACCCCTCCGGTAGGTGCCCTGCGCCCTTAGTCAAGCAGGCATTTTTCCGCCTGCTTTTTTGGCCCGGGAATGGGTGGGGGGAGAGTTTAAAAGTTTTTTCCTGTGCCGTCCGTGCCACTTGCTTGCGCTTTAATTGCGGCGGCCGGCGGCGAGACTGGGCTTTTTGCTGGCTGCGAGCCTGCGGCGAGTCCCACCAGAGCAGCCCAGGACGGGGGATGAGGGGGAGAGGCCGGGGACCTCCAGAAACAACCCCTCTGGTAGGTGCCCTGAGGCACGGCAGGCATTTTCCCGCCTGCTTTTTGGCCGGGAACCGGGTTTTTTTAACTTTTAAAAACTTTTTTTCTGTGCCGCGTGTGGCATCGCGCGATCTCGCGATGCAAGGAACGAGCACGACAAATCAGACCAAAATTGTTCGTTCGTCGGTTCGAGCTCGAAGTCTGGGGGAGTAATTCCCGTTACCGTTTCCGTAGAGTAACGGAACCGAGTAACGGAAACGGAAACGGAAATACCGCTAAGTCGTGCCCATCTCTAGTGATGAGTGATCCAACCATGGAGGCATTCAAGTGAAATTTGGACTACCACCTGGCAGTTGCTGCCCGAGCCCAATTCAAAGTGCTTGTTTTGACATATAACGCCCTAAATGGCTTAGGACCTAGATACCTGAAGGACCACCTCCTTCCATACGAACCTACCCAGCAATTAAGATTGAGCTGGGGGGGGCTCTTGAAAGAGGTGAGAGGGATGGCTTGCAGACATAGGGCCTTCTCAACAGCTTCCCCCAAGCTATGGAATGCCCTCCCGAGTGAGATCCGACTGGCACCAACATTGATGACATTTCAACGCCACGTAAAACTTCCTGTTCCAGAAGTTTTTTAATTGACACAGTATGGATTGTGGGTCCTCTGATGGCGATTTTAGTGTAATGATTTTAGTGTAAGGTTTTTATTATTGTTTTAATTATTTATTGATATTTGATGTTTTAACTGTTTTAATTTTTTGATTGTAAACTGCCCAGAGACCTTTGGGTAGTAGGCGGCATATAAGTTGTAAAAATGAATGAATGAATGAATGAATGAATGAATGAATGAATGAATGAATATCCTTTGATCTGTGTTCCTGAACAGAGCAGGGATTTGGGCTTGATAGGCGTACACACACAGATAACACTATCCAACTTCATGATTCTATGATTCTATGGTTCTATGAATCTGTTCTGTGCAGATATCAGTGGCAGATATACTTTTTTTTAATACAATTGGACCAGATCACATGTGCATGCAAGAGCCACTTTAAAGGAGATTACACCCAAGGGAAGTGACCTTTACAGTGTGACCCATTGTGACTCTCTGTCACCATTTGATGTCCCCTTTAATTCCCTGGGTGCCTCCCATATTTCTTCTGCCAGATCATATCCAACATACCTCCTATGGGATGCATAATTTCCTGTTATGTGACCGGAGCCATCACAGCCGGGGGTTGGGCACCTGAGCAACAACAAGAGAAAGACACGTAGTGAAGATCGAAGCTGGACATTGATGTTAACATTCGGGCAGTCCACTTTAAGGACGAAACAAATCGTACCAGCGGGGCTTCAAACTCTGCAACCAACTAGAGACAAAGCAACCTATGGTTTCACAGTCAACTGTTTTGCCATTGCTGGGTTTCTTTTATTATTTCCAGAGAGCAGTGTTTCCTCCTGCTCTCTTGTCACAGTAATTTGTCACTTGAAGATTTCTGAGACGGGATATGGATTTTTAGGAAATATTAACAACAGGAAAGAAACAAACAAGCCACAAAAAACAGAAGTGGATGGACATATCTGTTCACTACGTAAGGGTTGGGATATTGAACAGAGATGGGGATGATGGTGCAACTGAGGGCTGAACATTGTGTTGGGATGAAGCTTTGAACTACATTGCTTCCATTGCATCAATGTATTCTCATAAGACTATAAGTAAATATAGCCCCTACTCAGTTCTGCAAAATATGGGCTTGGATATCTGGGCTCTCCCCAAATAAAAGTAACATAACTTGTTGTCCTGCAAAGGAGAGAAGACAGACATCAGTGATGTTCTGTCCAAAAGTCCAATTTCAAGAAGCCAAATGTGGCAGTCAATGGTATTTCCAATACGGTACCAATACCATGCTTTCCCCATGCTTCTCCAGTGCAGCTTATCAACAAATGCAAATACTGTCAACACGCAGTACTCTGATGCTTAGGATATGAACATCAGAGATGTCAAGAATGTGTCTCACAAGGAGACTGGTATCTGCCTTGCTTCCTTTCATACGACCTTCAAAGGTGCAGATGGAGGCAATAACCTACTCAGTCGCTGCACTGGAAAACATGTCTTGATCTAGGCCAGTGGTGCTCAACCTGTGGGTCCCCAGATGTTCCTGGACTGCAACTCCCAGAAATCCTGGCCCGCTCAGCTAGTGATGAAGACTTCTGGGGACCCACAGGTTGAGAACCACTAATCTAGGGTGACCAGTGCACTGTCACTTATGAATTGTGGCTGTATAAGATAAATCAAGGCACCGTAAATGCAGGAGCTTTGTTTTGTGTGATCAACTGTGTCTGGGCAGGATGGCCTATTTACCGCTCAGTTTAATCTCTGGCATGAAGACATCAAACCTGCCAAACTCCCCCCTCTCAGGTGGATTATGAGGTGTGAATCCCTGTGCCTTCATCCTTTTCAGTGGCGGAGGATCAGGGCCCCTTGTATCTACTCTCCTTCTGCTGTGTGTGTGTGCATCTGTGCATTCCTCTGCCTGTCTTCATCTGTCCTTCAATGTAGGAATGTTTTACTTTCACCACTGGCTCTGTCGTTGCTTGTAGTTCTGTCCCCCCCCCCCGATGCTCTGCTTTCTATATTACCAGCCATATCTGACACCCACCACCATGCCTGTGGGGCACACTTAGGAATGTAGCAAACTATCCTATGCTTGGCCAGTATTATCTGTGAATGCCACCAGTTCTTCAGGCTTTTGGAGAGTAGACCCCCGACAACAACCAGTTCAGGGGCAGGGCTAGTTTGCCCGCCGGCTCAGACCAGGAGCGAAAACCATGCACCCATCTGGGGATCTGACTGTGGGCGGCTGAGTTGATATATGCTGCCAGCACTCTTTCCCCACCAGTCGCACCGAGAACGGCAGCTCCAACCCTCCCGCCCAGTCAGCTAGGACAGTGACCTAGCTGGTCACCCATAGGGGGCTGGATGGGATTTTTTGTTTGGCCTGGAGCGGCCATGCATTTTTGCCCATCCCACTCTTCTACTAGTGTAGGATTGGCCCTATACCCCTGGTCACAACTGTTAGGCAGGTAGTGCAAGGGTAACAGTATTCAGCTCGGCCCAAAGCAAATCACTCCTAAGTTGCGAGACAACCCTTGGCAAACTAAACAACTGAATTGGCCCAGAATTAAAATGAGTTAGTAATTAATCTGAGGCTGAACTGAGGGTTGCCTAAGGCTGGTAGATTCAGTCAAGTTCGGTGATGCTGAACAGGTGGGCAGCATTATCCCAAAGGTTGAACCTAGCTGGATTCATAACACGGCTGGTTAGATTCAAAAAGCCATTACCCTTGCACTACGGTTCTATCTCTGGTCCCCTGGTTAGGTCTGTTCATGTTAATTAAGTTTAATAAAGTTGTGGCCCTCTCTCCCAAGTGGTTGTCTCGCCTCTTATTTCTGGGCTGGGGAGGGGGCAAGAGAATGCTGCCTACCTCCCCCCCTAAACCAGAAATGTCTGGCATTGGATCTCTACTCTTTTGTGTGACAAGCAAGTCCTCTGCCAATAAAGCTGTGGATCCTCCCTAACTAATTTAAGCGACGGTAGGGGATGGGTGATGTTTTTCACTCTTTCATAGAAACAAAGGCTGATACTTCACGTCCCTCTCGCTGCAGTTCGCGGCCCCGCTGGAGACCGGTTCGAAGGAACGGAACCTCACGTCCTTGTGGGGTCAATCCGAGTTCGAAGGAACGGAACCTCACGTCCTTGTGGGGTCAATCCGAGTTCACCCTGACCATGCCCCCTGAACTGCGCTCCAAGCAGGGTGAGAAATTCCCATCCTGGAGCTCGGGAATCTTTTCAATCCGCTTCTCGATCCGTGTTGAAAACCGATTTCAACACGGAGGCAAGTTCACCTCGCCTCGAGGAAGGACGTGAAGTAACCACCAAAGTGATCTGGAGCCTAAACCGCTGAGATGCAGAAGATGTTTGATCAGGGCTCCGGAAATCTTCAACTCGCCTCCTTCCCAATTTGACTGGGGCAGTAATGCTGGGGAAAGGGAGTTTTACCTTCCCAGGGATATTCCCTCGCCACCTTCCTCAGCGTCTGTGGGCCATGTATATGCATGCCTTCCCCAGTAGGGCAAATGGCAGGTTCGGAGGCGGCTGCTGGATCAAAGAAAGAGCATAACGTGAGCAGCCGGAAGCCCCCTTTCCCCAACTCAGGCTCAGAGTAGCATACAGCTGGTGTCAACTAAAAAGAGAAATCTTGCAAGATCTGATTGTGGATCAGCCGCATTTCCTCTGGCTTGGTGTTTTGTTTTGGGTTTGTTTGCTCTGGAATCATGATACATATTGTGTGTCAGGTGTTCTGTTCCTGAGTTTTGAGAAAATTGCTAAACAGACTACAGGTAGGCCAAAATTTAGCTAAGGAAGTAGTGCTGTTATTTTTCACCAGCGAGTTAGTAAATAAGGGTATACTATATATTCTAGGTCTTGATGAATGCAAAGACTCCACAGACCTAAGCTTTTCTTTATTTTCCCTTATAAGCATCCATGTCTTAGTGATGTGGCAATATTCTTTACTGAATACTTCCATTGCCTCTGTGGATAAGCATGGGTGTATGGCTGCATCCTTGGAATCAGCTATTCCATGTGAGATGACATATCTAGATAGAAGAAACCAATGCACCTTGAACAACCAACAAAATGCTAAACGTTTTCCCTTTTGCAACGGGAGACTGTAAATTGAATTTAGTTCAGTTAGGTTTCAGGTATGCTCTTATTTTATCCAAACGCTTTCCTCCATTTCAGCTTTGCAATGAGAAACGATCAGTTGGGGGGGAGTGGTTTCATTCTCCTGCTTCAAAAAATACATTGATTGGGGGGGGGATCCTGCCTAGGTCTTATTTATTTATTTATTATTTGCAGGGGCATGCAGCTAGCAAAATATTATAGAAGAAGTGCAGCCTGCAGATTAGTTATTAGGAATACATTCCATGTAAATAAATTATTTATGACTTCAAAACTGATTAAGAAAGCTCATCCAGAAACTTAAAGATGGGTCAGAGTTTAGGCTAAACAGGAGTCTGGACAAGAATAAGAATCAATACATTCAAACTGGGCATATTTTATTTACAAGGAGCATGGCAGTAGAAACTGGTCCCTACAATCCTGGATTTAGTATGACCTTTACATGACCTCTCCAAGGTGCTGAATCTATTTTGGAGCAAGGGTATAGCACCATGTAGTGCTCCTGTAAATTTCAGACTAAAACCTAGTGTGGATTCACCACCCCCAAGGAATCACCTTCTGGCTTCCACCTCAGTGCTTCAAATCAGCGGTATAGATTGGATCTCCTCAAACAAATGTTCACCGCTCCTCTAGAGAAATGTATACCTCATCAAGATACTTGTCAGTTCCTAGATTCTGTATTCAGCCTGAACCAGTTTACCCTCCATCCATGTGTGAACAGCACAATGCAAATGACACTCCTTGATTTCTCACAACTTGAGCAGTGAACTTTTGATTACCCATAGCTGGATGAGGGAACTGCCACCCCTATGGGGCGATGTGAGTTGATCCAAAGGTTCTGTCCACATTATTTGATCTGATGGCACATTCACTCATGTAAGTCACCCCTTAATGCTGCAATGGAGATCATCAGGACATGTCACCACCAGCACCTTACGAATGAAGTCTAATGTGCTGCATGTAGTTCACACTCTTTTTACCTCAGTTTAATTAAAAAAAACCCTATTAGACATCACTGAGGGCAAAAGGATCTAGCAGGCTCAAAAGAACTTACCTTTCTGAGACAGTTAGATGTATACAATGTGTGGAATTCTGTTGTTGTAAAATGAAAAACAACAGCATTGGAATGTTCCAAAATTGTCAGCTGTTGTGAATAACACAACACCATTAAGGCATACTGGATTTTGGCACATTCTGGGTAGCAGAAAATTTCACCTGAATGTGGCCTTTGCATATGATGCTATATTTGTATGCACGGAAGGGAACAGGCTATATGTAATTGTTTTTGTGATTGTTCAGGAACGGGACCCTCGTTTTTGCAACATCTAAACATGGCTGAGGGGCAAATTAGAATCACCCACCATTTTTTCCCCTGCAAAGAGAAGTACATTTGGAAGGCTTCATTTCCAAATATGATTATGTGAAACTAAGGCCCACTGAGTGGTACTTACTTTCAAGTAAATAAATTCAGTGATCAGATAGTATGGCCCTCTTCTCTGGGTTTTCTAGAGGATGCATTCTGTAGAACAGGCATGTCCAAAATTCAGCCCTTCAGGTGTTTTGGACCAAAACACACACAGTCCTTTGCCATTGGAAATACTGACTTGGAATTCTGGGAACTGTGGTCCAAAACATCAGGAGGACTGAAGTTTGGACATGCCTGCTGTAGACAGTTCTTCCCGGTATCCTTGGTTTAGTTCTCAGGTATCCTTGGTCTAAAACTTCCAGAAATCCTGGCCAGCACAGCTAGTGGTTAAGGCTTCTGGGAGGTGAAGTCCAAGTACACCTGGGTAGCCCATGGCTGGGAAGCATTGTTATAGTAGACTGAGCAAAGCTTGGTCACATACTCCCTTGCACTTCTGGTCACTTTCTCTTATCTCTGAATTGATTTACATGAGAAGTTTTTAAGATCCATTCTCCATCCATGCCAACTGTTACCACCTTGTTTAACAAGGAGAGTGTAACGAACCTCTTCAACTTCTCCTTAAAGCAGCCCTGATTTCAATTCAATACACGGTGGCGAACAGTTTATATAGCTCATTTATGGCAAAATAGTAAATCATGAGGTACACCAGAAAGTTTATGTGGCTGTTTCACCCAAATGCATATTATTCAGGCTGAACAAAACCACCTCAACCCTTCCAAAGTTATAATGAATAGAAATTAAGTCCTTCAAATAGACATGTCAGTTGACTTCCACGGAAAACAAGGGTTGAAGCCAGCCATTCATATGAATGTGAAACTTAGACTAGCAGTAGTTCCACCACTTTGAGTGGCACACTGGAGCCAATAAGTTCCCTGGTTGAAAAATGAATGAATCGCCCCCTCTCACTTTTTCACATAACCATAGAAAATTGTTCTGCAAACACCCCAAAGTTAGCATGCAATTTATGAGTCATTAAATCAATTCAGCTGAACAGCAGTTTTGTGTAATGTGGGTGGAAAAGTCCAGCAGTCATTAATCTATTGGTTGGAAGAATTAGAAAACAGTGTCGGAGTGGGACATATGTTGTTGACCTAATTTAAAAAATGGTGCTATTTTGTGATCCAGGGAATCTACAGACAATGTTGCCATTTCTACAGGACCATCAAGACAGAAGTAGAATGAAGAAACAGGATAGAGGATCTCCACCAAGAAACCTGCCTGGGATTCAGAAGAAGGCTGGATCGGTTCTCAGTCCTCCCACGTAGCTTGAGCCCATGGCATGTAATCATGAGCTCAAGCTATAGGAAGCCAGATTTTGGCTGAATATCAGGGGAAATTTCTTAACTGTTAGAGCAGTATGACAATGGAACAAACTGCCTCAGCAGGAGGCAATCAGCACCCTCACCCTGGAGGGATTCAAGAGCAAATTGGAGAACCCTCTGTCAAATCTGCTTTGATTTGGGTTCCTATATTGTGAATTGGCTTTATGGGGAGTCAGACTTGATGGCCTTCTAGGCCCATTCCAACTCAATTGTTTTAGGACCGTGGTGGTGAACCTTTAGCAGTCCAGATGTTTTAGACCACAACTCCCAGAATTCCAAGTCTGTAATACCAATTACTAGAGATGGGCATGAACCGAAAAATGGCAATTCATTTTGGTGCAGTTGGTTTTAAGGTTCAGTTCATTTCATTTTGTTTTTAATGAATTTGTTTGAAATATTTGTTTCCTTTGTTTGTTTTGATTTGTTATTCCAGGACCCAGGTAGGGGACACCAGCAAATGAAATGAACGGAAACGAAACAGAAATTTCTGTTTCGTTTCATTTTGTTTCTCTTAGAGGTGGCACTTCATTATTTGTTTCGTTACATAACAAAACAAATAACAAATAACAAAATGAACCAAAAAAAATTTTTCGTGCCCATCTCTACCACTGACCAAAGACTGTGGAAGTTGCGGTCCAAAGCATCTGGGGTCCCGAAGGTTCACCAGCACTGTTCTAGGATACTATGAGTTCTCATAAGAAAAAGTATTATCCAGCATGTAATGCTCCCTCCCATTCTAATATTCACCTTAGTTTCAGTTAACTCACAGGCAGGTTTCCAACCAGCGGATTCTACAGGGAAAATGCAAGGAAAGGAAGCAAAAGCCAGAGCTGGAGTCAAAAAGGAAGAGCGAGAGGGAGTTCCCAGTGCAGCGCAAACATACTTGAGGTCAGCAGAGTGGGCAGCCATGAGATTTCTGAGACTCTTGTCAGCAAGAGGGCAACCAGAAAGGCTGAAAGAGAAGAGAATGGAATATTTGGGTAAGCTAAAAAAAAAAAGTAGGTAAGGTAAAAGAAAAAGGGGAAAGAGGGAATAGAATCCAAGTAGCCACACTTTTATTTTATTTTATTTTTTTAAAAGGAGATCTTTAAGAGACTGTCAGAGCAGAGCCTGAAAGAATAGGGTAGGTAAGGTCAACTAACCTGCGATGAGAAGCATAATTCCCCGTGATGTGTCCGCTGCCATCACAGCCTGGGGTAGGGCAACTGAACAAGAATAATTATGGGGGGGAAAACGTGAGTGGCAAAAAAAACTCAAAGTAACCAGTAAGATTCATGCATATGTAAAAAAACTTTTAAAAAGATAAAAAGGGAGAAGAAAATCCTTCTTCCATGGAAGTTGAGGGTGTGTGTGTAGAATTACTGAGGAGTTTGCAGAGATCTGCAGAAGGTTAAACATAATTCTTTAAGCGGCTTCCTCAGCCCCTTTTGTAGCGATGGCTGTGTTCCTGAGACTGGGAGAATTGGCCTCCAGTCAGCCATATTGCAGGTTTAGGGCCTTTATACACGACCCCTAAGCTCCGCAGGAAATGGCTGCAAGGTCCGGACCTTACAAGTGTTTTCCCACCAGCTCCGGACTTTGCAGACAATTAAGTGCGACCCCGCCCACCTAAGCGCGACCCAGCTGCACTTTATTGTACCTGCTTGAGGTGGGTGAAAATCCCCAGGTCCGGATTTAATCTCGTCAGTGTGGGGCTCTCCTGGCTTCTGCTTGTGTTTTTTTGCCTCCTGCCCCTTTAAGAGAAGAGGTGGGAGGGGAAAAAGCAAGCAGAAGAGAAACGGAAGAGAAACGGAAGAGAAATGGAGCTCCGGGAAGTTCCTCCAGGTGAGCTGCATTTCCCCCCCTCTTTCTCTGGTGGGGAGGAAGGAAGAGCAACGAACCCCTAAGATCTTTGGTCCGAATTTAAGGGACCAGCGGATCTTAGGGGTCGTGTGAAAAGGCCCTTAGTTGCTTTTATCTCTCTTCCTAGCAGTCTCATAGGTGGTTACTTCACATCCCATTCGCTCAGTGGTTCTCGCTTGGGACTGGTACAAAAACAAAACTTACTTCACATCCATAGCGTGACAGCAAAAAGTTTTCTCAACCATGCCCCTGGCACCAAGAACAGAGCGTGACAAGCCATACCTGCCCCTGGGCTGGGGAATTCTTTTGTCACGGTTCGTTCCCAGTTCCTGTTCCAAGACAAGGGATCGTGTGGTAACAACTGTCACACAACAACCAGTGTCCACATAGTGGTCAGCAGCTGAAGCAGCATTCAACATTGGTTTCCCTATTGGAAGCACCATGCAGTGCAAATGTTTATTAAAGAAAGTACTGAAAATTCTGTAGCATTGACGTGTAAATCACGGAATTAAATCAAAATATCGAAAAAGTTTTATTTACTATATTTTAAAAAAAGGGTTAAGAAAGCAAGACAAATTCAGAATTTGTCACGGAACAAGACCGTAAAGTAAAAGTTGTCACGAGACAAGTAATCATGCCCGTGAGTAAACAGAAACAAGGACTGAAACAGGGACAACACCACGTGACCGTGAACAATGCTGTCATGGTAGAAACATAATCACGGAACAAGGTAGGACGTGAAGTAACCGCCATAGAGAACATTATTGGGATGCCATATTGCATGTTTGGTTGCATTTACTTCTCTTCCTAGCAGCCTCATAGAAAACATTATTGGGAACCTATAGACTGGTTTTAAGGGTAGGCATTGTCCTGCCTTAGGCATCTGCCCAGAGGTTGGGAGTTTGATTCCTCCCTGCACCTCCTCGGTGGCAGTTGGACTTAATGATCCACTGGGTCCCTTCCAGATCTGCAGATCTAAGGTTATTATACCCCTTCCTGCACCCACACTACTTGCACCCTGGCCGAATCTCCATCTTAAAGAGGAAAATAACCACTCAATCTCAGTCTTAAAGGCACACCTCCAACCTCTCCCGGTTTTAAAAAAAAGGTTAGTTTGCAATGATTTCAATTGCTTTCATAAAAGGCCTGCCTCCATAGGTCATCTATCTGTACACTGCTGTTGTCAGTAAATGGACTTCTGAGAAGAAGCAGACAGAAGGAAGAGCCTTTCTCAGTGGTGGCCTCCACATTATGAAATGCTCATTTCAGAGGGATTTGCTCACCCCTACTGTTTGTCTTTTGGGTGATAAGCCGTGGCCCATTTGTTTTTTCCAAGTCCTCAGGTTTTAGCTCAGTGGTTCTACAACCTTCCTAATGCCGTGGCCCTTTAATACAGTCCCTCATGCTGTGGTGACCCCCTTGCCCTGCTTGGAAGAGGCCACAAGCCCCCTTTGGCAGGCCACTGCCGCCGGAGCCATAGAGAACTTCCCTCTACAGGCACCCTCAGCCAATCGCAGCCTCTGGTGCCATTGACTGACATCCCCTCCAACCTATCAAGCTGTAACTCACTCTTTCCCCCACTTCCTCCCCTCCTTCCTGCAGACCCAAGCCGTTTGTACTTTTTTCTTCACTGGCTCATAGCGACCCCTGTGAAAGGGTTGTTCGACCCCCAAAGGGGTCCCGACCCCCAGGTTGGGAACCACTGCTTTAGCTACTTATTCTGTTGACTCCCCCCCCCCCCTGGTGTTTGCTCTATGGCCTTCTCACTTTTTTTGCTTGATGGTTATGTTTATTTGAGCCGTTTGTCTATGGCTCCTGCCTGCTCCCTGGGAGTCTGACATAAAACAACCTGGAAACTCATCCAACCAAAAAACATTGTCTTTGATAAAATCTGTAAGCTCTGAAGTGTAAGTCCACGGCTTCGCCCTGTCTGGGAAGACAGACCATAGTGGTGGTGGTGACGTGGTTGTAGTGGCAGACACACTCTAGAAGTTGGAAAAGAACCAACCTAGTTTGTGGGTTTTTTGTTTGTTTGTACCTATCTCTAGTTCTAAACATTGTCTGGACATGGATCCCACTGAGCTTCTGGTGAAAGCTGTGTATCCTTCTGCCCAGAAAAAAAATATTACATAGGCATATATATGCAGAATTTTGCATGTGATATTCAGAGTAACAGGTAGAAAATTGAAAGGTTTTTTTTTAAATGTCCAGCTCATAGAATGTAGCTTTAGAATTTAGGTTATTATTTTATTTGCAGCAGTAGCTAGCCAGATGTTGATGGGAAACCTGCAAGCATTAGAATCACAGAACTGTACAGTTGGAAGGCATCCTAAGAGTCTACTTTTGCCAACTCCTGCTAGTGCAATAAATAGTACAGCTAATTTAGAGGAATAACATTCCCCTTGGTTTCCTCTAGTGCCTTTGAACGTGAGGCTTCTTTTTTGTTTCATGACTGCATCGACAAAGTTAGGGTGGGCACAGCTTCCATTTAATAGACTTTGCTGTGAACACGGGAGTAGTTTAAAAGACCTGGGTAGATGTGATAGAATGTGGTCTTTTGTAAGAAGTAGATTTTTACACTCCACCACCTCCCAAATACTGGAGGATGACGTCTCATTATAGAGATGGGGACGAAGCAGAAACAATGGTGGTTCATTTTGATTTGTTAAGGTCACAATTTTTTTTAATGATTTGGAGGAATCAACGAAGAGATCCATGAATTTGCTTTTAACTATAAACCTTATAAAATTGCCTCCAAGGCACCTAGAGAGACCACATGAGCCTCGTGGCGCAGTGGTTAAATGCCTGTACTGCAGGTAAAACTGTGCTCACGACCTGGGGTTCAATCCCAGGTAGCAGGCTCAAGGTTCACTCAGCCTTCCATCCTTCCGAGGTCGGTAAAATGAGTACCCAGCTTGCTGGGGGGGGGCAATGTGTAGCCTGCACACTGTAATTAAAATTGTAAACCGCCCAGAGACTACTTAAAGTGGTATGGGGTGGTATATAAGCAGAACACTTTGCACATTTTCAGGGAGGCATTCCAAAATTCTCCTCTACAGGCCCTGCAAAAGATTAGTGAAGTTTGAGTTCTTGAGTACCTCCCCTCGGGGAAAGTGCCCCCCCCAGGCACCTAGAGAACTGGATTATCAGCAAAGCGTCCCATGATTATCCTACAGTCCCTTCAAGTTTGGTGAAGATTGGGTTTCAGACACCACAAAGTGGGCTCCCTAGAAAAAATATATCCTTTAGGAAGTAGCTTGGGGAAAACCAGGCTTGGGGGGATTATAGAGGAGTGTCAGAGAAAGCATCTCTGTAAAGTACCTGGGGAGGAACTTTCCTAGTGGGCCTATTTGGGAGTAAATAATTCAGGCACCAGAAACCCAATTGTAATGGAATTAGCATGATGGGACATAGTGTGACTGATAAGGCTCAATATTAACTGTACATTGACAGTCTTGGATTTACACTCTTATCTATGGAATGTAACAGTCAAGACATAACAAGCTAGAAAGAGTTAGTAAGCTACTATTGGTTGTTTCTTTCACCTGACATCTAGAAGCTTCTCGGATCAGGGAGAAGAGGAGAAGAATGTACTTATGTGGGTGAGAAATCCTTGCTTGGATTCTGCTTCAAGATGTAGTCAGATGTAGGCTTAGCCAGTTTAGGCTTGTATTTTTCATAGTATCAACTTAGTTGAGATTATCATAATTTTTGTTATTTTTTTGGCAATAATACATGATTGTATCTGATAAGTGTTTTTATATTTTTCATTGATTTTATGAGGGTTTTTTTTTCATTTTTGTAACTTAGAATAGTGAATAAAAGGGTTTTATTATATTGTTGCTCTCAGGCTGTTTGTTTTGTTTAAAAGAATCCAAGGAACTTCAGGGAATTCTCAGCCACCTACCATTCCTATCCCTGCCTTAGGACACCAATCTTCCTGAAATTCACCAAACTTCCAATCTTCCCAAAATTTGGAAAGATTGTAGAGGAAAGCCAGGGGGAGCGGAAAATAGGGTGACTCTAGGTGCTTTGGGAGCCATATTATAGCCCGGCAAATTGGCAGATCAAAAACCACTAAAATTATCAGTTCACATTCATTGGGAGAGTATCAATTTATACAAATACAAACTGACAAAATAGCAAACTTGAATCTACATACATATGTCTTGGTTCTGTTTGGAAGTAGCAGCTACGTGTAGCACACTATGGATCACTCTAGCAACCTGCTGCTGCCAATCATTACAGTCATAAGAGCTAGAAGCTTGCTTGTTTTTAAAGAACTCCAAACTTGCACAATGTTGGCTTAAAGCCATAAGACTCTGATAGCTCTAGATGACATCAGAGAACTGTGCAGTCCATCTATTTTATTGGGCTGAGTAATACAACAATGTTTCAGATAGTCATCCATCTGTCTATATCCCCCTCTTTTTGGGTGCTTGTTTTTGCTTCTTTGCTATCTCCAAATCCATGGGATAAATAATTTCATATTTTCTAAAAGCCCATATTGTTACCCTCAAAGTTATGGCGAAAAGAAACCAATAACCTTGAACACAATTACTGAAATTTGAAAATTAATGGTCTGGGGGAACCTTCCTTGTGCCTGAGTTACATGATTTTATTTATTTATTTATTTATTTATTTATTTATTTATTTATTTATTTATTTATTTATTGTTGCACTTTTATACCGCTCTATTTCCCAATGGAACTCTAGGCGGTTTATCTATGTATGAACTTCTTTGTATTCCATTTGCAGCCAGAACCCCCCTAAGAACCCTTTAGGGAGCTTGCAACATCAAAACAACAGACTATAAACAGAGAAAAACAAGACAACCTTAATACTATATCATAATGAAGAATTAACTGGAATAAAAGTTGTTTTCTCTATTAGTTGCAATACCTAAGACATATATTATATGTGCATAGTGGGCACTACATGTAGGACCTGATTGAATGAACCAGTGCCCCTTTCGGAGTAGAAATATCTATGTTTTGGCTTATTTTGCTTGATTTCATCCTGGTTTCAACATGGGGAATAACCCATGGGTGGGTTTGGAAGCAAATGAATATCTGTCTTTGGAATGCATTGAGAGTACCATTTAACTGTTGACAGCACAGTTTCCTACGTAAAATAACGTTATATCCATTTATGAACCGCCCTCGTGGGTATTCTTGGTGGGGACATGGGAGAGGGCCTGGAACTCCCTCCCAAAAAAGGCCCGCCTGGCTCCATCTCTGCTGTCCTTCAGCAAGCAGGCCAAGACCATTCTCTCCAGGCAGATTTGTCTGTCTTTAAAATACTTTAAATGGCTGGTTAATTAGGGGATTTTTAAAGTGAGCATCTTATTATTTGTTTTACTTGTGTCTTTTTAATATTGTTCTCATGATGAGTTTTAAGATGCTTGCTCAATGCATTTTAGTGATTGTGATCATTTATTATTTGGGTTTGAATTTCATTTCTTTTAAATACTATATAGAGATGGGCACGAATAAAAAAATGGCATTTCGTTTGTCGTTTGTGGGGTCCGTTTCGGTTCATTTCCGTTTTTCATGAATATTTGCAAAAAAATTGTTTCTGTTTTCATTTGTTTCGTTACCATTTCGTAACCATTATTTTCATTTTTTGTGATTTTTTTAGCATTTAAAGCAGTTAAATGTATTGCTGTAACGAAAACAAAACGGACGACAAAATGTCCAGTGTTTCCGTTCGTTTCATTTCATTTTAGAGACAAAATTCGTTTGTCGTTTCATTGCGTAACGAAATGAAAAAACGGAAACAGAAACAAAAAATTGTTTGTTTCGTGCCCATCTCTAATACTATATGCCACCTTAGATTGTTTAGGGTCTTGCATTTAGGACATAGCATCAAATCACTTTCTGGATTATTACTGGGCAAACATTTGCTTTGGAAAACATACACAGAGTAAAAAGGAACACCGTCCCCGAATCCAATCCAGAACTGTCACAGTGTTTACCTCTAGAGCTTGTTGCTAGCCATTCCTGTTGAAACGTAAGAAAGTGTGCTGACTTGAATTTGACAGGTCACATACCATCCACAGCTATGAAGTCAACAGTAGTCATTATCAAAATAACAGCAGAAAGAGACAGATCGATCAAGGTCAAGAAGAGGCAGGGATCAGTGGCAACTTCTCCCTTCTCTTTGTTTGATCTCAGGCTTTCTCAAGACTCCAGGGATGGGCAGGTGTCCTTATTGCTATGATTCTTTGGGATTTGGACCAGCATGACATTGGGTTGGGGGGGGGCAGGAACCTCACTTAAGAAAAAGCCAAGCAAGATGCTTATATACCACCCTTAAAGTACTCTCTGGGTTATTTACAATTTAATTAGGCAGGCTACACGTTGCCCCTCCCTCCTGCCAGCAAGCTAGGTACTCACTTTGGAAAGCTTTAGGGCTGAGTGAACCTTGAGCCAGCCACTTGTGATTGAACCCAGGTTGTAACGGCTTAGGCCGCCATACTGCAGCTTGGGCCGCCATACTGTGGTTTGACCTCTGCACCGTGAGGCTCATACTATGAAGCCAGCCAGGCAAGTGGGAGGATGTTTTAAAAAAATCATTGGATTTCACTGTGGAAATAAGAGGTGTTTTGCTTTTCCCTCATAGTGCATAAAATGGGCTTTGAGCTATTATAACAAAGCCAAGTTATCCTCCTCATATGAGCAATGTAGTGTTTTGATGATAAAGAACCTGGGTTTACTGGGAGATTGGTTTCCTTTCAGCCTCCACGTCTTTCATGCCAGAACAAGCCTAAGTATGAGATGTATGGAAGATGTGCTCTTTGGGCCATTTATTTATTTACTTTTCATATGTTTACCCCCTCTTTCTCCTTGGAAAAAGGCCATGTACACCATTAGTGTCACTTGGTGTCCCCAAAGGGACCACAGCCTTCCTTTACAGGAGCCCACCTTCTTCTTCTTCTTCTTCTTCTTCTTCTTCTTCTTCTTCTTCTTCTTCTTCTTCTTCTTCAGAACATAAGAACATAAGAAGAGCCCTGCTGGACCAGGCCAAAGTCCCATCTAGTCCTCCTTCCTGTATCTCACATGGCCCCACCAAATGCCTCTGAGAGCACACAAGACTAGATATCTGTCTCCTGATTTCACATCTCCATCATGATTTGTAACTTCTGATGGACTTTTCCTCCAGGAATCTATCCAATCCCCTTTTGAAGACATCTAGGCCAGATGCCATCACAACATCCTGTGGCAGGGAGTTTCACACACTAACAACACTAACTTCTTCTTCTTCTTCTTCTTCTTCTTCTTCTTCTTCTTCTTCTTCTTCTTCTTCTGGCCCTGAAGGCCTCCAGGAATGGTGTTTTCGGCATTTGAAATTCATGAAGAGTTCCATTAAGGGCCTCCCCACAAAACAAAACAAATAAATAGCATGTGCTTCCCTCTGGGCATGTATTGTTTCTTAATAATAATAATAATAATAATAATAATAATAATAATAATAATAATAATAATAATAATAATAATAATAATCCACACACATGCAGATTGGTTTGAGATTGCAATTTTCAGATCCCAGTTCTGCAAAGATGCCCCACTTTTTTTGCACAGGAAGGATTCACAAAACCACCCGCCCTTACAGTATTTTGAAGTCCTAGAATTCCACTACTAGCTTGGCTGCTGACCCAAAATTGTAACTTTTCCAAGTTCAGAGAAAGACCCAGTAGCAGGCTGTAAAGTCTGGAAGATTGTTGGATTTTACTGTCCAAGAATTTATATATTTGATACTGCTTGGAGATAATGGCTGTTCGACTAAAAGTTTGAGGGTTTTTCTTACCTACGGAAGTAAGCTGAGGAGAGAACCATGTGGATGCTAAGCTGTAATTTACGGTTGGACATGTGTGTGGGGTCTTCTTATACGTGCGGACATCTTATAGACAGAAAAATTCAGTTTATATTTTTCTCCTTATATTCTCAGGAAGAACATTCCAGTTTGGAGATATGTTCATCCTTTTCCTTCTGCAATTTTACAATATTAAACTACAGCTACTGTGGATTATAGGGACAGACGTTCATTCTCCATTTTTATTTCAAAATCCATGTCACAGTGTCTGGATTTGAAACTCTGGACTACCTTGCCAGTCACAGAGTAGTGAAAGCAAACAAAGTGTTCTTCTATTCTCTATTTAATCTCTCTCTCTCTCTCTCTCTCACACACACACACAGAGAGACACACACACAGACACACACACACACACACACACACACACACACAGAGAGAGAGAGAGAGAGAGAGAGAGAGAGAGAGAGAGAGAGAGAGAGAGAGAGAGAGAGCATTAGAAGGATCAGTGATGCTTTTCAGCATGGCATACTAGTTCAATCAATGTGGAATATTTGAAAAACTCAGCTCCCGAGATATTGCCACACTTTGTAAACAAGGAATCAAAGCCATATGCTTGATAAAAAGTATATCCCCTTATCACCGCATTAAAAGGCTAAGTGGACCATGAAAAGAAATACGTAAGAGAAAATTATGCTTTTATAAATCACTTCAGTGGATCCCACGATTCTGGCACTTTCCCTGAGTGTTCCCCTGGCTCCACTTTTCATCATGGCATAGTTTCAGGAGATGATGCTGAGTGACACTTTGCCGTAACCATCAGGAATACTCAAAGCATGGAGTTTCTCTTTAAAGCTTTCGATTTGAAGTGTTTGGATTAAATAAGACCCTTGCAGTATGAAACATAAATAAACATGGGTTTTGAGTTTCTTTGGAAAGCATTGCCTGCCCCGCCCCCCTCGTCTGTCCATACAGCAAAATCTTTCCTTCCTCCTGGACAGATGCATGGCTGCCATCGCCCTGGTAGCAAAACTCACGTGAGCAGTTCTTTCTTGATCTCCTTGGAGACGAACTTAAGCTTAAAGTTGGTCAAGGTAATCTCCCCAGGGTATTTCCTGTCTTCGAAATTTTCTTCCGGTACTTCCTGCTCGTCTGCTTCCGAGGAGGCAAAAGAAAGGACGGCAGGCTCCGACTGCAAGAAACCAGCAAAGGGGTATGTGTCGGATGACGTTTGAAAGGATGGAACTGTTTCCTCGGGGGAATTTCTCACTCTATCCTGTGCCCACCCACAAGTGGCCAGGAGGTCTACTGCCAGTTGGGTTTTAACCTGGAAGACCTGCAAAACAACAAGTTGACCCATGCGGCCATGAGGAGTGGATGAAGGGCGACCAAGGGAGGAGATTCACATAAGTGCCTGAAGATACATCTCAGGTCACTGGTGACTCACTATGGAAAAAACATGATGCCTGATGAAGCCATGTGGTCCTCCCTCTGCACCCCACACAGCCTTCACTCAACAAATCCACCTCCAGTCTGTTTAAAAACAAAAAATCGGACTGGAGTGAATGCGTGACAAGCAGAACTAAAATAATCAAGAGCTATGTTGAAAAGCTTTGTTGATAACAACGATGATGGCCATGACAACAATGATTCCTATTATTTTTGTAACATGCTGAATGGGTAGGCCATTGCTCAGATACCCTGCTAGCCTCTTTAGCAATACAGCTTCAGGACATATGCAACACCATGAGTTCATGGTCTGCTGGCAAGGAGTACACACTGCCTGGATACAATGCAACACGTCAAATTACGTTGGCAATGAAAGCCATGGGAATGATAATGGTAGCCCAGCTGTTGAGAAGCGACAAATAATGCAGCAAAGTCCTTAAACATGCAACATTCCTAGCTCAGCATAAGACATTATGGTGGCTATTAGTACAAAATGGGCTCAGAAGGAGGATGGGATAAATAAACATTCCCTGCTCTAGCAAGAAAGAGAAGCATGAAGAAACTGTGAAATGAGCAGGCAGACTGGGACTAAGGCATCTGAAGTGGCTCTGTCACATGCAGTAGGTTCAGCCGTAGACGCATCCGCCCACATTGTCATGAACATGGTTATCAGCATCCCTGGCCATCATCTTGAACGGTGTATACCTACCTCTTCCATTGGCCATCGGAGCAAAGTCTTTTTGGCCAGGATGGTCACAGGTACACTTTCACTTTGATAACCAGGTCCTAGCAATTTCTATTAATAACCATTATACTGTATTTTCGGCTCTCCTTGGGATATATGGCTGGTGACTGTTCAAAGGGAGAAGGCACTGATCCTGAACCAGGATGGATGAATCACAGATATCTAGGGAGTTCAGATTCCCATTCCATTCATCTTGGGAGGCTATGCTTGTTGCCACCTATTTCTTTCTTTCTTACAAAAACAGCAGGTGCTCTTAATGGAAACAAGTCCCCTTATGCAAAAAATAGAATTTTATAAAATAATTTTATAATGAAGCACTCCGGTGTGCTGGGGTCTCTTCAGAACTTGGCAACATTGCTCCTCAAAGTCCTTTAGAGAGCCCTGGGGACATTTGGAGCATAATTTCGTTTCCAGAAAGAATTTACTTTTTTTGTTGAGGGGATATTTAAAAGGATCCCATCACAGTGATACCTCGTAAGACAAATGCACTTCAAAACAAAAATCCGTAAGATGAATGAAATGTCTGGGAACAGGAAAACCCCGTAAGACGAATTTTCCTATAGGATGCTTCGCAAGACGAATACAATGCATTCCTATGGGAAACCGCACTAAACTGTGTTTCATAGGATGAATTTTTCGTAGGACAAATTGACCCATAAAACGAATTAAATTCATCTTATGAGGAATTACTGTATTCTCATTTCATCCCCTAAGAGACCACATGTGACCCATGGGCTACATGTTTTTCGCTCATGACCGCCATGGGCTTAGCCAAGTATGCTAGATTTATGCTGCTCTGTTCATTAAGTGTTCCCTGTTTCCCGATCCATAGAGGAAGATGCTGGGTGTGTTTGCAGGGTTTACTTACTCATGGATGACGTGCTTGCAGCTGGCTGGCTGCTACTGGGCTCTAACATCCACCTCTCCCCATCCCTTGTGATGGCAGCCTGGACTGATGGAAGTTGTAACCCCTCCCACCCAGCCCCCCCACCACTGCTCTTCGGGGCACGGTAAATCAAGCTCCCTCCCCCCCCATCCCGTCCTCCTTTACCTCTTCTTGCTCTTCTTCCCGCTGACGATTCGGTTTGGTGTAGTCAATGGGGCCGTCCCAATCGTCCTGGCGGGATGCGTGGCTGGACTGGGGTGAGGTCATGGTGCTGCTCGTGGCACTGGTGCTGTTTTGGCGCTGGGTGGCATCTGGGGATTTGATGCTGGGGCTGCTGCTGCAGCTGCTGCTGCTGGGGAAGGCGCTCACCCGTTTGCGGTGCTTGTTCATGCTCAAGTCGAGGGTCCCGTTTTCGTCCACTTCAATGTCCATGGGCTGAAACATTGAACAAGAACCACCCTGACGACATGTTTGCAATTCAGATTCCCTCTCCAACAGGATGTGCCTCCTCCTTTTGCACCTCACCTTTCTTCTTGCTGAATATCAGGTTATTTGGGTTGCTCACCTGGGAGCTGCCACACTCTGCTTTGTGGCTGGAGACTGCTGGAGAGGGCATTTACTGTATATACTCGAATATAAGCCTAGTTTTTCAGCCCTAATTTTGGGCTAAAAAAAGGGGTCCTCGGCTTATATTTGGGTCAATACTTTTAGCCACTGAGGCAAGTCATTGTGGCTAAAAGTCATTTTAAAAATTGCATGCCGCTTCTCATGACCCCCCTCTGCATCACAAGGGAGCGGCACACGATGTTTAAAATGACTTTTAGCCAAGCACTTGCATCAGTGGCTAAAAGTTATTTTAAACATCACACACCACTCCCCCCAGCTCACAAAGGAGGAGTTGCCAGGCCCTGCTGCATTTCCCACCCTAGACTTATACTCGAGTCAATATGTTTCCCCAGTTTTGGGGGGTTAAATTAGGGGCCTCGACTTATACTTGGGTCGACTTATACTCAAGTATATACGGTAATTTCATTCTGACCCTAGTTCTGAGAGTCAGGATGTCACGTAATTATTGCAGATGTATTCCTGCCCAACTGCGAATTACCGATGTGCTCGAGCAATGGAAATCCAGATGTATATATTGTAAATGGACTGCACAAGGAAACTACTTTGATTCTGTCCTCATTTATTGCCTTTACTGAGGACGGCCGCCACATCCCATTGGATTTCATAGCACTCACTACTTCCCAAGGTCATTGGTTTCATTGTTGTACTGCTCTATTAGTTAAGATATTTTTCTGTCGTAGTTTGACCCATTATTATGCCCTTCCCTTGAAGGTGCATGCCTCAAGCCTCTCCCACCCCTGTGCACCCAACATGACTGTTTTTGTTTCAGTCATCCCCCACCATTTCACGGTTCATAGACTGCGGTCCTTGTATATCGCGGGACCGCAGTATATGAAAGCAAGCCCGCCTGGGGCAAGCTGTGTGGGCCTGTTTGAGGCCCCCTGCCCTTATCCCAGGCCTAGTGCTGCCCCGAACAGGCCTCAGATGGCCTTCCCAGGCCTGTCAGAGGCCCCAGAAGTGACTTCTGGCAAACAGGAAGTACATGCTGGATCACTGGAAACAACTTCTAGGGCCTCCGACAGGCCTGGGAAGCCCGTTGGAGGCCCATTCAGAGCAGCACCAGGCCTCAGGTAAGTGTAGGAGGCTCCAGACAGCCCCCCTCCCAGTGCCAAACCCAACCCAGCATCCACATATTGTGGATTTTCCTTTATCGTGGGTCGTGTCGGGTCCCTAACTTCTGCAATAAGTGGGGGATGACTATACAGTGGTACCTCGGTTTACGAGTATCTTGGTTTACGAGTGTTTTGATAAATGAGACTAAACATGCCCAATTATTTCAGTCTTTCCTCATAGCGCTTGGTTTCCAACCCTCTGATCATCCTTGTCGCCTTCCTCTGAACTCTCTCCAATCTGTCACCAAATTGTCCCTGCTTACCATTTTCCCTCCTAGCTGCATATCCCCATCCTGGCCTTGACTTATAAAGCTCTAAGTGCCCTAGCCTCAGGGAACCTTCGAGGGTAGCCTTTCCATGGATAAATTTCATAGGTACTATGACCTCCGGTGATAGTGTAACAGATGGAGTCACAGACTAGGACTCAGAGGGCCTGGGTTTGAATCCCTGCTGAATCCTGGAAGATCAGTGGACGCATGCAAATGGGAAAACCACTTTTTAAAGACCTCATTTACCTTGAAATCCCTATTTGGGTTGCTCTACGTTGGTTCCGACTTGAATATAGAAACAGTGACCACTAGCTAAGGCCAAGTTGCAAATACAAACAAACAAACAAACAAACAAACAAACAAACCCCACAACCTTTGGAAATTAATTGGTTACCTAGGAAAATGGAGTTGGTCGTCTTGGGTGGCAGCTATTAAAAAACCTCTCCTTGAACACCTTCACCGACCATGTTATTGTTTTTTTTTTTTTAAAAATGTCCACTTCCTCCTACCCTCCTACCCGCAAAGGTTGTGATCCATCCCATGCTTCACCTTGCTGGGGAGATCCTGTTGCTTGGTGCTGAGATTCTCAGGCATTTCCCAGCAGCGAGTGGAAAGGTTCAAAATGGCGGTGGCAGCCATATGGGCGGCTTCGGCGTCGTGGGAGTAGTCTAAGCCTGTGGACGAAGACGAAGCGCTCTTCACGTAACTGCTGGAGGGACTGTGGCCGGGGGAAGAGGCCTTTGGAAAAGATTTGGCTGTAAAAAGGGAGTAACACAGGTGGGGGAGTGATGTAGGAGGGTTGCCAAAGGATCATTTGCCAATACATCAATCCAGCGAAGGTGGCTTGGGGGCGAGGGGGGGGTCGGGAAGCCTGATCCCCCAAAGGATGGGGCCACAATTAGCTCAGAGGCAGCCTATAGCCCAAGAGTTAAGCAGCACATGAGGGCTGGCATATTTTGGCCCTTCCATTTTGCCACTCAAATCCTGTAGTGCAGTTGGGAAAGATGTGTCTTGGTGTTGTAGGGGTTTCTTTTTAAACTTTATGCAAGGCTTAGATGGGTAGCTCAGTGGTTTAGGTCTCTGGCTGCAGAACCAGAGTTTGGGAGTTGGATTCTCATAAGAACATAAGAAGAGCCACACTGGATCAGGCCAAAGGCCCATCTAGTCCAGCTTCCTGTACTGTATCTCACAGTGGCCCCACCAGATGCATCAGAGAGCACACAAGATTAGAGATCTGTCTCCTGATCCCACTCGCCTGCATCTGGCCCTTGAAATACCCTGTTGTTTTTTAAGCCTGGAGATGACACATCTCCATCATGGTTTGTAACCTGGGACAGACTTTTCCTCCAGGAATCTGTCCAATCCTCTTTTGAAGGCATCCAGGCCAGATGCCAACACCACATCCTGTGGCAGGGAGTTCCCCAGACTAACCCACTGTGCCTCCTGTGAGTAGAGCCAGCCTATGGGATCCTTGGGCAAGATATGAAGTCCCAGGGAGCACCGAGAAGGTGGGCCTGGTAAGCCACGTCTGAATCTTCTCTACCTTGCAAACCCTATGAAAGTCTCCATAGGTTGGAGCGGAGTTGACAGCATTTGACTTTGCTGCTGCTAGAGAGCTTGGTAGTCTAGGCATCTGGTTGGAGCACCAGAGGTTGGGAGTTTGATTCCTCACTGTTCCTTCTGGAGTAATTGTTACCTCAAAGGAGAGGTAACTGGAGAAGAGCCAACCTATGTACCTTTGCGCAAGCCACACAGTCCCAGGGCACCCCCCAGAGGAAGGGAATGATAAACCATGGCTAAGTATTCTGTACTTGGAAGAACCTGAAAAGGGTTGCCGTCAGTCAGAAGTGACTAGATGGAACCTGGTTATCTGCCAGCGATTTGTGCTTCTGGATCTATTGGTAAATGAAGTGTGAGCGGATAGTCACCTCTGTGAAGGCTGGGGTAAAATTGGTAAAATGAAGTGTGAGCGTATAGTCACCTATTTGAAGGGTAGGTGGATGGGGAGATCCCCTTTAAAAGTAAAGCCTTTTGCCCCATCAGTGTGATACAAAGGCAAGAAAACCAGCATTAGTGCAGTCTGGGGACATCTCCCTATAGATTCTGGGCAGTGGAGACAGGAATGGCTGTCACAGCTACGGGCATTGCTCACCCCTGGGCTTAAAAGGAGATTAGATACATTCATAGAGCATAGTTCCTAAACAATACCCTCCATGCCCTGCTGATGAGTTTCCTGGTCCAGCAGAGATGCAATGGCCTTGCAAACTTATGGGGGGGATGAAGCAGGGCTTTTGGAGAGTGAGATTTATGGGCAGGTCTACCGAGGTGAAAGGTTTGCCCACTAACTGAGAGTGCTGTCAAGTTCCCAGAACACTGCAACCATCTCCGTTAAAACTGCATTGTGGTGTCCTTCTAAGAGGTCTTCAAGAGGTCAGACACTCTTTGTTCTTTATCCTTTCCAGGTTTACTGAAATCTGTTGAGCGGCGCATATTTCTGGGAACAAAACACACCTCGCCCTCTCAAAAAAGCAGAGGGTTTGTTTTGCATGGGTGAGGCACACGCCTTTGCCATGTTGGAGAGCCGCCAACCAGAACCTCGTTCAAATCTAGATCAGTATTCGTGCATCGTTCGGTCCTCCAGGAAAGCCCTGTTCTTGCCCATGAAGAAAAGCAAACAGCAAGGCCCAGTCCCAGACGGAATGGTACATCCTGCTCATTGTATTTAGTCGATGACATCTCATAGCCACTTCTGTTTCCCCATTGACAGGCTTTTCCCAGATAAGTGCAGAAATAGTGTACAGGATGCGAAAAGATGGGGATGTTGTTGAAGTGTCTCCCAAAGGAAACGGGGCAGGTTAGATGCCAACTCATGTGCCCCTATGCAGGCACACAACAAATGGCTGGGGTGGGGATCCAAGCACATCCACAGAGTCATCCCTACTTACCACCAAGCATCATGCTACATGCTACACACAAATTTACCTCCCCTCCCAGCTCCAGCACTTAAAAAAACAGACCTCAGGCTGAATCCATGCAGACAGCAAGATGCTTGGTTCTCCAAAGTAAGGGCCCATGGAGATACACAGAGCAGGGAGTAAGCTGCCCTGAAAAAGCACTGGCTTGAAATTAGTTGGTAGGAAATTTAGTGTTTGAGGTGTTTTGTACAGTGAAACTGCACAGGACAAGAGTTGCATTGTCTTCCACCCCCTTGTCCATTGGTGGCTGGTAACCAGGATAGTGAAGTATAAACAACTGTCAGCTGTGTGTATGAAGTCAACACTTAGTAGGGGTGGTTGCTTTGCTTGGGCATATTCCAGAACCATCAGGTGGGCCACTGGTGCGAATAAGACAGTGGACTCAGTGGGACTTGGGTCTGATTCCACAGGGCAATACATTGCATTGTCTTCCACCCCCTGTCTCCCCGAATTACTAAATTGCTCCTTCAAACTTTGCTTAACAGTGACTGTCAGTGTAAGTGATACACACCCTCAGGTAATGCATAACCCACTCCAAACAACAGCAGCATTGAGGGTCATCTCGTAAAATTGATTAATAGAAGGTTCAGGACAGAGTGCGTTTAATTAGCTTAAAGGATTTGCTGCTGCCACATGGACTAAGATTGATGGCTTGTGTAAGTGTGTGTGTGTGTGTGTGTGTGTGTGTGTGTGTGTGTGTGTGTGTGTGTGTGTGTGTGTGTGTGTGTGTGTGTGTGTGTTTTCCAAAAAAGATTGGGGAAATTCATGAGGAATGAATGGGACTTGTCCATCAGTGGCTGGTAACCAGGATAGCGAAGTATAAACAACTGTCGGCTGTGTGTATGAAGTCAACACTTAGTAAGGGTGGTTGCTTTGCTTGGGCATATTCCAGAACCATCAGGTGGGCCACTGGTGCGAATAAGACAGTGGAACCAGTGGGACTTGGGTCTGATTCCACAGGGCAATACGTATGTCATGACAAGAAACAACAGTACACAATCCTTCTGGGTATTCCATAGCACTGTCCCTGTCCAGCCCCAACTTACATTTAAAGGCTTTAGGTGAGGTTTCGCTAGTCTGAATCTTTGGGGCAAGCATGCGTTTGCCAAAAACCTGAGCATCAAAACTTGCATAATCGAAGGTGACCTTGGAGTACTTCTCCAGTTCCTTGGCCAAGTTGGCTCTTGGCGTGGCGGGAACCATATTGGGCCTGTAGCTCCCATACTGAGGCACCTCCAGTTGCTTCACAAAGCACATCGGCCTGAAGAGAAGGAGAAGACAACACCCTTTCATAAAACAGTTCCCGAGCTGGGTTTTTGTGGGGAGAAGGAGGGTTGTTGTTGTTGTTGTTTTGCTTTTCTTTTGCAAGACAAAAAACAAACCATCCATTTTCAAATGAGTTTGTTGGACGACAAATGATCTCTTGATTTTTTTTAAAAAAGGGCCACAACATATATAATTTGTCTGAATTTATGTTCAAATTCCCATGTTTAGAAAGAGAATACGGTGGTACCTCGACTTATGAATTTAATCCATTCCAAAGGCAAGCTCCTAAGTCAAACTAGACTTAAGTCGGGGTACCTATCTAAAAAAATTGAAAAATTAAGTTAAAAATTATATAAAATAATTATATATAAGTCGAGCAGACCATATTACACTCTTAAATCGAATTGCTCTTAAGTTTTACACTCTTAAGTCGAATTGCTCTTAAGTCGAGCTGCTCTTAAGTTGAGGTACCACTGTATTGTAGTTTGAATACTGACACTGTACACTTACAAAAAAAAGCACACGAGGTAAGATCGAGCTACCAAATGGCCAGAATCCTATTGATGGTCACAAAAGGGTTGTGTAATTTTGCACAGCTAAATCACAAGGTATTGAGGCACATCTCAGTTGTACAATCAGCAACATGACCAGGCATGCAAATTAGTCGCAATTAGCTGCAGCAGATTAGGTCAAGTTTGCACAACACTAATAGGATACTAGCAAATATATTTTAAGGGATATATTGTTTAATTAGTGGACTAAATTCATTTGTTAAACCACTCACTGAACAAACATGACATTAGCTACTCAGTTCTTATATGGGTCTTATCTTATTGATTAAATAGGTGTGCTCTGGCTGGGACTAACCAATGGCTTTATCCTATTAACAACATGCAATGGTGTCCACATGTTTTTGAAGAGACAGTGAAGTGCCTAAGAGACCAATAACTAAATTCTGAACATATATTTCTTAGAAATATGTCCTATTGAATTCAATGGGACTTGCTTCCAGGTACATATATACAGTGGACCCTCGTATAACAAACGATTTGTATAACATAAAATCTGTGCAACGTAAAAATTTCAGAGAGGGCGGAAATTTGCTTAACAGAATCGCCTATGGGGCAAATCTATACAACATAAAAATGGTCGCGATTAGAGATGGGCACGAAATGAACAATTTTCATTTCTGTTTTGGGTTTTTTGTTTTGTTACGCAACAAAACGACAAACAAATTTTGTCTCTAAAATGAAACGAAATGAACAGAAACACCAGAAATTTTGTCATCCGTTTCGTTTTTGTTACGGCAATGCATTGAACTGCTTTAAATGCTAAAAAATCACAAAAATTTGAAATAAATGGTAACAAAACGGTAACGAAATGAACTAAAATGAAAATGAATTTTTTGCAAAAATTCACAAAAAATGGAAACGAACCAAAACGGACCCCCTAAACGACAAATGACAAACAAAACGCCATTTTTTTTATTCGTGCCCATCTCTAGTCACGATTAGGGATTACTCCATTTTCACTGTATTCCTATGGGAAATTCGTATAAAGGAAAATTTGCTTAACAGAATTTCACATGAAACGAATTAATTCCTTTATACAAAATACCACTGTACTTAAAAATCACAGTTATTACTGCTATTAATTCTGATATTGATATGCATGAAACAAAGTATAATATTATTGCATCATCCAATTACATAATACATAATAGAAGGGGGGAAACATTTCTGAATCTTGTGAAATACACAGTTTTCTAGGGTAGAAAACATTATCTTTGATTTTTTTATACCAAGACCCAAATCCTGTTATGTGGAATGATATCAGTGGCTGTTTCTTCAGATTGCTGCTTAACAAAAGTATTCCGTGTTTTTTTTATGTGGGGCATAATTATGTGACTTGTGCAAAATGCTATGAAGTCCTGCATGCCCTGGATTCAGAAAAGGAACTTTTTCATTAGCAGCGGTCTTCTGCCACTCTACATACTTTAAAAAATGAAATAAAATTGGGAGTTGGAAGTAGAGCCCCAAAAACTGAGAAAGATAAGTCAAACATTGGTGAAAATGGAATCTCAGTTCACCTTATTGCATGAGGTGTATGGTATTCCCACCTCAGTCTTTGTGCACACAATCCTAACAGAGCCACTGTATCGGCAACACATTTCAAACGGCTGGACACAGAATGACTGCTTTAGAATGAGTGTTGCTTTAATTATTGTTTCTCTTGCCAGATTTTTAATAAATTTCACCTTAAGGGATTTTGGCTTCTCTATCCAGGTATAAAATCTTTGCATTGGCAGCAAACCATGCCACCTCATGCTCTCCTCTCTGCAACACATTTCTCATCCTATTTGTCCTTTGTGCCATAATTGATTTTAAAAAAAATAAGGTAGAAGGTCTGATTATGGCTTCCCACAGTGTCATGGAGTTTGCTTGTGGATGCCAGGGTGCAATAACCAGTCGTGGAGGAAATCAAGAGAACATGGAACAGATGGAGAGACATCATGAGTGCTTTGTAGTAGAAAGTGGGCATGAATCTCCTTGGTGTGACTTAAAAGCGGGTTCGTCTACATCAGTGGTTCTCAACCTGTGGGTCCTCAGATGTTCCTGGACTGCAACTCCCAGAAGCCTCCACCACTCACTGTGCTGGTAGGGATTTCTGGGAGTTGCAGTCGAGGAACATCTGGGGACCCACCGGTTGAGAACCACTGGTCTACATCCTACTGAGAAGGAGAGCAGACAAGCTGGTGGACCAGATGATGACTTTCTGCTGCTGTATCCAGCCTGTAAGTCCCAGGTTCAACTAAAAAATTCTGGAGCGCCATGTGAGTTGTTTTAATTCCTCACCCTGATTCTAGAGAAGGTTTAGTTTGAAACTGAGACCAAATTGCCTATTAAATAGTTTACTAATTTCACTGGGGCATACAGTAGGACCCCCGTATCCACAGATTCATTAACCACTGATTCAGTTATCCATGGTTGGCAGAGGAAAAAAAATTAAATAATTCAGCAGCCACAAAGCAAGCTGCAAAGCAAGCTACTATCACAAAAGCAGCTGTAAAAAAAAGCTACAGTCATCCCCCGCCATTTCGTGTCTCATATATTGCGATCTCCCGGTATATCGTGGGACCGAAGTATATGAAACAAAGGGATTGTGGGGCAAACTGCATGGGCCTGTTTGAGGCTCCCTGCACTTACCCCAGGCCTGGCACTGCCCTGAATGGGCCTCTGACGGGCTTCCTGGGTCTGTTGGAGGGCCCGGAAGTGATTTCTGGTGAACCGGAAGTCACTTTTGGGAAACAGGAAGTACATTCCGGATTGCCCAAAACCACTTCTGGTGCTTCCAACAGGCTTCCCAGGCCTGTCAGAGGCCCCAGAAGTGCTTTCTGGTGAACCGGAAGTGACTTCCAGATCACTGGAAGCTACTTCTGGGGCCTCCAATAGGCCCGGGAAGCCCATTGGAGGCCCATTTGGGACAGCACCAGGCCTCTGATAAGTGTAGAAAGCACCAGATAGGCTCCTCAGTTCTGACCCGACCCAGCATCCACACATCGCAGATTTTCCATTATCGCGGATCAGGTCGGGTCCCCCGCAATAGTTAGGGGATTACTGTACTGTCGTAAAACAGCAGCCGTAAAGCAATCTACTGTCACAAAACAGCCGCTGTAAATCAAGCTACTGTTACAAAATAGCAGTTTTTGTTTTGTTGGAGTTCTCTCTTATTCACGGTTTTCGTTATCCATGGGGAAGGCCTGGAACCGATCCCCAAAGGATACAGGGGTCCTACTGTATAACCATGCAATGTTAGTATTCCTAGCTGATATAAGACTGAATGTTTTCCCTGTTGTTGCATGCATATTAATTTGACTAAAGACTAATGTGAAGCTCATAGACAGACAGTTATTCCTGATTAACGGATCTATGTGGAAGAGGTTCAATCACATGCATGGATAGATTCTCATATATTGTAGGTAGTGAAGTAGATGCAACATATAGCAACATGATGCTTGGGAGTGGGGAAGAGTCTACATGTTACTAATCACAGCCATGTCCTTTTCCTGGCAGCCTAGGGAATAAAGGGATCTGGAAATGTGTTATAACAGAAAATGAAAAATTGGAGTGGCTTTCTGCCTCTTTGTCTTATAATGTCCATATAAAATCTGCAAGTTCGAATTGCAGGGTAACCCATATGGATGCTTTTCAGTGCACTGTTCAAGCCCTTTAGCATGTTGTCTCAACATTAACTGTTTTTCCAGAAGCGACTCATTTTCTTGCATGTCCTCACTCACTGCATCAATCAGATGTCTCTGATAAGTGCCGGATAAGTGGCAGATAGACTGTGCCTGAGCCCCCCACTTCTGTCGAGAGAGGAGTTTTCAATACTCACATGAATGGCTTCCCTGACCCATCTCTCAAACCACCTCTCTTGTCTGTCTAATATGTGTACATCTTCATCTTTGAATGTGTGCCCTTTGTCCTCCAAAGTGGGCCTTCAACAAAGCAGTGTGCCAACCCAGAAGAACAAGGGATCTGCCTGAGACCCAGATCCAACGGAAGAACCTGGTCATCCCCTACATGGCTGGAGGGTCTGAAAAGCTTTAAATGATTTTTGGCAAACATCACATCCCTGTTTATTTCAAATCCACAAACACAGACTCGTCCACTCAAAGGACCCAAAACCAAAACACAAAAGGAGCAATATGGTATATGCAGTCCAATGCAGTGAGGAGTGTGCAGGCCTCTACATTGGAGAAAATAAATAGCCATTAAAAAGGATGGCCCAACATAGGAGGGGCAACAGCTCAGGACCAGCATCAGCAGTACACCTCCACTTGAAGGATAAAGGGCACTCATTCAAAGATGAGGGTGTACACATATTAGGCAGAGAAGATAGAGAGGGTATTGAAAACCCCTCTCTCAATAGAGGTGGGGGGCTCAGGCTCAGTCTACCTACCACTTATCAGGCAGTGATTTCAACAATACCCAGACAAATCAAAAATACTTCACACCTCCATCACCAAGGTCGTAGCCAACAACCCATACTTTATGGGTTTCAGCACCTTAGGGCCATTTTTCACCTAAAGGCCTATTGAGACTATTGTCTACCTAACCAGCATATTCAGACCATTGTTCATTTTGTGAGCCTATTTCAGACCAGGGTAAGCTGAGGTCAAAGTGAACTATAAAATGGAGGACTTGCAACTAGCTTTCCTCAGACTGACAAAGCTGTTTGGATGAGCAGCGAAACATTTCAATCTCTTGAGAAAAGAAGTCCAGTTGCCATGACTCAGCTTCCAGATAAACAGATGTACTCCAGCTAAAACTGTGCTCATGACCTGGGGTCCAATCCCAGATAGCCATCTCATGATTGACTTAGTCTTCTGTCCTTCTGAGGTTGGTAAAATGAGCACCCAGTTCGCGTGTGGAGTAGGGGCAATGTGTCGCCTGCATAAATAAATTGTAAACCACCCAGAGAATGCTTTAAGAAATATTGGGCGGTATATAAGCAGAACACTTTTAAATAGTTATCCCTAGTGGATCCTTTCTTTAGCATGCAGTACTGCTCATTTGGTGTCAAGAGTCCATGATGTAAGAGAACCCATGTTGGTTTTGCAGTATCTCCATCTAAGAAGAGAACCTAGCTTGAACATCATCAGCCATGTGAATCTGGGACATTAATGCCAGCATACCTGCCCACCTGCCCACACAAAAGATGCACAGCCATGATGAAAATGATTTATCATTGCAAGCTTGTGGTCTGCTTTTTGTTATTGTTTTTGTTTTTGTTTTTCTCTCCCATATTCCTAGTGGTCAATTAAAGATATAATTATGAGAGTATGCGTTGAAGGTGGAGACAGAGAAACAGGAGATATCCCATGCTTTGGAATCGATTTGTTGTATCCCAATTACCTGAGTATCCGATCAGAATTTGAGTTATTCTTTGAAGGGTCACTGGTCAGAGGTGGCTGCTTCTCATGAGATTTGGCTAGTTTTTCTGCAGCTGCAATGGGGCACCCTGACAAGCTGAAGGAAGGAAGGAAAGAAATACAGTTTGCTGGCTGTGATTCTTAAAAATAACCCTATTTTGCTTAGTCTAAGACTTCCTTTAGAGCAGTGGTTCCCAACCCTGGGTCTCCAGATGTTCTTGGACTGCAACTTCCAGAGGACTTCGCCAGTCATTGTGCTGGCCAGGATTTCTGGGTGTTGTAATCCAAGAAGATTTGGGGTCCCCAGATTGGGAACCACTGCTGTCGAGTCACATTTCACACCAGACTGGGGAAGGCAGATGTCTTAGGCAACCAATATTGAAGAGTTGTAAATAGTGGTTTGGATTTCAACCGCAAAGCTGAGTGATCAATTCCCTACACTTGCCTGCTGCCTGTTGGTGTGGTGGAAGAATCTTTTCCCTCTGCAGTCCCAAAGGAATATTTTGCTGCCAAGACGGATAATATAACTACATGGCTCAGACGTGAGAAGATTGTCTCTTTCAATTCAGGCTATTGAATTGAACATGCCTCAGGTTTTAAGAGATATTTTGTGAGTTTATGGCAGATTCAAACCCAAGTCATCCTGGTTGGTAGTTTAGGCTCTTCCTGTGCTAGTCCAACTTCCCTTGAATAAAGTGAAATGAAGGCAAAAGCTTCATAAATTCCATAGTCCAACCCCTAAGTTGAGATCTTAAAACAAACTTCAGCTTCGGCAACCCAGACCTGTGAGATTCTGGGAACTGCAGTGTAAGATGCAACACCTTCAACCTCTATTTGAGAGAGGTAGGTACATTTAATGGGTACCCAGTGTGTAGTTAGTGAATAGGGTGATGGACTAAGTCTATGGAAACCAGTGTTTAAATCCCCACTCAGCCATGTAAGCTCACTGGGGAAGTGGAACTAATATTTATTTATTTATTTATTTATTTTTACAACTTATATGCCGCCCACCACCCAAAGGTCTCTGGGTGGCTTACAATTCAAAATTAAAATGAACAATCAAAATAATTTAAAACAATTAAAACACCAATGAACAATTTAAAAGCAGTTAAAACCTTTAAATACAATACAGTAAAATTGCCATCAGGACCCACAATATCAGTTTAAAAGCCTCTGGAACAGGAAGGTTTTTACCTGGCACCAAAACATCATCAACATTGGCGAACACTTGGGAGAGTGTTCCATAGTTTGGGGGCAGCTGCCGAAAAGGCCCTGTACCTACGAGCCATTCTGTTCACCTCCTTGAGGGATGGCTCTTTTAGAAGGGCCTTCTGGCTAGATTTCTTAAAACCAAAACAAAAAAATTGCCGGGTAGGTTCATATGGAAGGAGGTGGTCCTTCAGGTAATAAAACAATCTTAAATATATCAATTACCTTTTAAACCCTATTAAGGTAATCATAAGTCTGTTTCAACTTGGTGGTATATAACAATAACATTGACAAAGTATAGTAAAGCTAAAGGAAGAGTCAAGATTTAACTTTAAAGAGCCAGTGGCTATTATTTGGTAGACTTTTCCTGTGATGGAGATATGTTTATGACACTTCGAGTCAAAAAAGATTTTGAATGTGCGTGGTTTTTTAATTGCACTTGCCCCTCACAAAAAAGGATGATGGGAACTATCCTGAATCAGTTCACTTTCTTTTTGCTTGTGTTCAGGAATATTTTATTTATTTATTTATTTGATTTATATACCATGCCATCTGACCTAAGGTCACTCTGGCCAGTTTACATGAGTTAAGCACAAGCAATACAATAAATGATCCAACATCTATACAGTGGTTTTTAAAATGTACATACATTTATTTATTTATTTATTTATTTATTTTTTATTTTATTTTATTTTATTTTATTTTATTTATATACCGCACCATCTAGCAAAAAGCTACTCTGGGAGGTTTATAAACATATACAAAATACAAAAACAGATTAAACAACTTAAAATAGTAAATAAAAACTAATCAATCAGATCAAATAATCAAATCATAATAATAAAAAGGACAAATAAACAAATAAGCACAAATACAATAAATCAAAATGATTTAACAATTCATAATAAGAACAAATAGAAAAAATTAAGTAACTAATACTTGAACTTGAACACTGAATGGAAATAACTAGATCTTAAGGAACCTGCGATGATTGTCCAGCACTAGCTGCTTGAAATCTTTAATCTAGTTCTCGAAAAAACCTGAGCTTTGGCTATGAATGAATAATTCGGGAAGGGCCACTTACCTTCGGTGAGTGTTGCGATTGCTGTTCACATGGCCCTGTCCGGTACACCCAGGCGTTGGGCATTTTAATACATTCTCATGCATGGCCAAGACTTTGGAACAAAGATGGGAAAAGAGAAAAATACGGTGAAAAAGTGGCAGCAGGCTCAAGGAAAGAAGGGAGGTGCGAGTAGTTGGAATGGGCAACAGTCAGTGGAATGGGCTTCCTTAAAATACCGGGAGTATCCCTTGGGATTGTACAGTCCAAATCTATTATAGAACATGGTAGCATACAGAATTTGGGAATGTTCTTATGTTTTGGACTACAACAGGGTCTTCTCTGTGGTGGCAGATTCACTTTGGAACTCCATCCCACCAGAGGCGAGATTGGCGCCAACCCTCCTGGTTTTTAGAAAGGAACTAGGGATGGGCAGGAAACGAAAAATGAAATGCTGTTTCATTGTTTCAAACAAAATGGGGGGAAAAAAACCCAAAGAAGCAGCATTTCATTATAGACAAAACGAAACGGTCGTTGTTCCATTGAAATGAACTGTTTCATTCCATCATTTTTGCTGCTCTGTCAATGGCTGGAGCCCTTTAAACCTAGACCAATCGGCACCAGGGGGACCCCCTGGTGCCAACTGGGCCAGGTTTAAAGGGCTCCAGCCATTGACAGCTCAGTAGGAGCCCATTAAAAAGGGCTCCTGGACTCCCCGACAACAAATCTGGTGCCTCTAGGACCTAGGGGAGCCATTTCATTTCATTTTGTACAAAAATTTTAAAACGTTTTCATAAGAAATAAAACAAAACGGGGATGAGCATGAAACGAAATGAAATGAAACATTATTCTTCCGTTTCATGCCCATCCCTAAAAGGAACTGCTGTATAGACCTGGTTGTTTCCCCAAGCCTTTCAACAGTATAGACATCCTTCATTCTCGAGAGACTATGGTATCATGCTCTGTATAGAAGCCGTGTTGTTTCCACACTGCATGCAAAGCTGAAGTGGCCTCTTCAGAGCATAAGTCCTAGGTAGATTAATATGGAGGTTAAAACTGTTTCCCAAGCGTCAAAAAAGAAAAAACCCTCTCCATGTTGCTGTAATGGTCTAATGCAGTGGTTCTCAACCTGTGCATCCCCAGATGTTCCTGGATTGCAACTCCCAGAAGCCTCCACCACTCGCTGTGCTGGAAGGGGTTTCTGGGAGTTGCAGTCCAGGAACATCTGGGGACCCACAGGTTGAGAACCACTGGTCTAATGGAACGACAGAGCTGATATGATTAGTTCCACCTGCATTGCAGGAGTTACCAGAACATGATTGTATACAACCAGGAACTTCCTCTGGGACTCTGGCTCCGGGTTTCGCCTCAGGAGTTAACCCGAAGCCTTTTCTAGAAATGGATACAGCCACAAGGCAGTGGACGTTTAAAATCAGAGTTTTCCTTCTCCTAGCCTTTCAATAGGAGAAAGGCTAGGAGTTTTCCCCTAATTAATTCATGTTATGTATTCCAACAGCCTGCCATTAATTTCCTCTCCCCCCCTTTTTTTTTGTGGTTCCTGTTGCTGTGTTTGGAACCTTTTTTCACCCTTGTTTCATTTTATTTTTATTATTATCACTATTGTTTATGACTCTGCGCCCTATTGTCTCCCGGAGTAGCAGCCTAGGTGCTAATTGGATGGGTTATAAAGATAGATAGATAGATAGATAGATAGATAGATAGATAGATAGATAGATAGATAGATAGATAGATAGATAGATAACTTAGATTAGATAGATAGCTGCCACAAAGGAGGGTGGTGATAGCAGAGGCTGGTTGGCCATCTAGAGTCCCCTAGCCAGCATGACCGGGGCAATGGTTTCAAACTGCAGGAAAAGAGATTCAATTTAAACATTAGGAAGAACTTCATGACAGTTAGAGCTGTTTGGCAGTGCAATATGCTGCCACAAAGGAGGGTGGTGGAGTCTCCTTCCTTGTAGGTTTTTAAGCAGAGGCTGGTTGGCCATCTGTCAGAAATACTGTGGGCCAGGCCTTCTTGGTGGTGGCTACAATGGGGGTGCATTGCCTGCATGGTCTACCAGGGGGTTGGACTGGATGGCCCTTGCGGTCTCTTCCACAACTCTATGATTCTATGATTCTATGATTCTATGACCATTGCTCTTCCTGTCTGGGAACTTCTGGAAGTGGTTATATCTTCAGACCCTGGCAGAGGGTGATAAATCTTCCCAAGTTTCACTTGGCCTTGATAACCTTCCAGTTGGATAAATAGAGAATCTGACCTCAACATCCTAACCTGTGGTAACCAGATGGTTCAATGTTAGCAGGGAGTTAGAAATACCTTTAACACCATTTTTTAAAGCTAATGTATTAAGGTTTCAATTTTTTTATTTATTTCTCACTGGAGACCAGACTAGTCCCATCCTTGTTGTCCTTCTCTAAGCAAATCCAAGACTTTTATTTATTTATTTTGGCAAACCTCCCTTTAATTATTTATTGGCTGCTGCTGCTGCTGTTCGACCACATCACCCCAGTTCTGGCCCGCTTCCATTGGTTGCCCGTTGCGGCCCGAATTCCTGGTTTTGATTTATATGCTTATTAACCGCCCGATTTTCCCTCAGGAACTCTGGGTGGTGTACAATAGATTGTAACAGCAACTTGCCCAAGCACAGCCCCATAAAGATTTTAAAACAATAACAATAACTTTAATTAAATTAGCTTTCATTTTCAACTGAGCTTCCTAAAGCCAGCTCAGTAGTTTGTTATACAAGGGTCCACTGTATTTATATACTGCCCAACTTTCCGAAAGAACTCTGGGCATTTCACAAGAAGAAAATCCATACAATTCAGCTACACAAACAAATGTAAAATAAACCCAATTGATCAAAACATTAAAATCAATTAAAAATGGGATATACGATGGCGGCAAAAAAGACGGGAAAAGACAATAGGATAAGCCACCATTAGTCGCCAAAAGCTATCATTAGTCGCCAAAAGCCAAGTTTTTAATTGCTTCCTAAAGGCTAAGAGGGACTCCACGGTCCTAATTATATTATATTATATTATATTATATTATATTATATTATATTATATTATATTATATTATAATAAAAAGGACTGCTGTTCCTAATTGCACTAAATATGTGTTTGTGTGTTGCGTCGAGACCGACTCTTTGTGACCCCATGTCCATGGAGTTTTCTTGGCAGGAACACTGGAGTGGTTTGCCAGTTCCTACTCCAAACACCTACAGCACCTGGCATTCCCTGGTGGTCTCCCATCCAAGTACTAACCAGGGCCGACCCTGCTTAGCTTCCGAAATCAGGCAAGATCAGATGTGCTTAGGGCGTCCAGGCAGTGTTGCTTATGCTTCTTAGTATTGTATGATCATTGTATACTATATTAATTCTCTTAAATACTGTCTTTTAACTGAAGTAAGCTGTCTAGGGTCCTTTTTAAGGAAAAATAAAATAACATTAAAATAAATTATTGAGATCTTCCTGATGCAACGTTGAGGGCCTTCTTTGATCTGTTCAACTTCCACCTTTCTGCTCTATTATTTTCCCGACTTTCAGATGCTATACCCAGAATATCCCATTGCTATGCATGTGGAGCTGTTATATTGACCAACATAACATCAGGTCATGCAAGCAGCAGCAGGAAAAGGAACAACACTCAGACCTGGTCTGTTGTTGGACTAGGGCTAACATGCACTTACTTTCAGGAGGGATCCTGTCTTTGTGGGGGCAGCCAGACAAGCTCCGATGGTGAGGATAGAGCCCTGTGACATGGCCGGTGCCATCGCAGCCTGGAGTTGGGCATTTGATCTCACGCTTCTCGGGTCTTGAAGGATCTAGGAGGTGGATGGAGAAAAGGACAGAGGCGCAGAGTGAAGAGGGAGTAGCTATGCAAAGCTCCTCTGAGAAATCAAACAACTCAAATCAAAATTCTCTTGGTTTCCACTGACATTCTTCACCAAAGAATCTCTGTATTTGGTTTGCATTTCTCCCTGCCAACTCTACTAAAGGCAATGGAGGTTTCTGCAGGAATATACTGAATTTAAATAATATGGAAAAAGACAGGGATAGCATTTTATAAAGGCTCTGAGAATGATACTTAATCCTGCAGACATGGTTGCCTGATCTGCTCCTAAAACTCTGGGCAGGCAGAAACTCATGTCATCTTCTACCTCCCAGGTCTTTTGATCAGCTGCATTTGCACAAGAAGCAATCTATATTATTGCTGCATGAGAGTGCATCCCTAATATTGTGCCAGCAGAGCAAATCAACATTCCATAAGCCAATTCCAAAAACGGGTACAGACCAAGCAAACATTTATAACATTTTAATTGGGCTGAAGATCAACACCAAACACGGCATAGTTGTAGCAGATAGTCTGTGCTTGCTTTGCACCAAATATGGAGAAGTGTGGTTTTTTTTATATATAATTTCTAAATGTAAAACAGCTTTACCCCTCTCCATTTCAGAAATAGGAAATCCTAAATGCCCCCAACCTCAATCCATTTTATGTATTCTTCTCTGAGTGAGAGAGAGCATGGGGAAGATTCAATAACAAGTAGGAGGTTACGTTTCTACTCCACTGTCAGCCATAGGGTTACATTCTGATGACAGTGCAAACCAACAACAGATTAGAGATGCAATCTCAGGCACGACAGTGGTTCAGAAACAACTATGGATAGAAGCTCTTGCTGGAAGCCTAGGAGGCTCAATGGTTCTAGGGGGGGGGGACACCTGCATCTTCCCTATATGGGCAAAGATGACGTGGGGCTGAGAAAGATCCACTCCAGTTCCAGTAGTGGAGGTTGATTTATTAGCGCAAATGTGGCAGTGCCCCAACCCAGGCTCAGGAACTGCCAAGCCATCCCATTCATAGAATCATAGAATCATAGAATCACAGAATTATAGAGTTGGAAGAGACATCAAGGGCCATCCAGTCCAACCCCCTGACATGCAGGAACCCTATCACAGTGCTCCTGACAGATGGCCATCCAGCCTCTGCTTAAAAACCTCCAAAGAAGGAGACTCCACCACCCTCAGTGGCAGCCTATTCCACTGCCGAACAGCTCTAACTGTCATGAAGTTCTTCCTAATGTTCAAATGGAATCTCTTTTCCTGTAGTTTCAAACCATTGCCCCGAGTCCCAGTCTCTGAAGCCATGAAAAACAAACCTGTTCCCTCTTCAATATGACATCCTTTCAAATGTTTAAACATAGCTATCATATCCCCCCTCAGCCTTCTTTTTGAAAGGCTAAACATTCCCAGTTCCCTAAGCCGATCCTCATAAGACATTTCCTCCAGACCTTCAACCATCCTGGTTGCCTTCCTCTGCACCCGCTCGAGGTTGTCGACATCCTTTTTAAATTGTGGTGCACAGAACTGGACACAGTAGTCCAGGTGGGGTCTGCCCGTCTCCTTACCAGAAGCTGAATGAACAGAACTCTACTCATCTTCCCTGCCTCCTCAACTTTCAAGCTCGCCAGGAATGCAGGAAAGAGAAGGGAAAGGAGCAGAGGGCACCGGCAGTAGGGGTGTCACTCTGACTCCACCTTCACTTGCTGCTTTGTCTTCTGCTCCATCAACATGGAGATGGGCAGGACCTGCCAATGTGTTCCAGTGTGCTGCCACTCAGTGGTGTTTTTTTTCCACACTGGGAAATATGACTTGCCCACGAAAGCAGTGTGCTGAATGTGACAGGGAAATGTGGCATGAGTGGATATCAACACGTGTGAGCGTCCCATGTGGCCTTGGCCAGATTGGATACACCAAGCCATCAGCAGTGCAAAGACCTCACCTTTGCTGTAGTAGCTCTTTCTGATGGAATCCAGCACTTTATTCTGCTTCTCCTCACCCGGGAAATGCTTTGCATGCTCCCCTGACAGCTGTTGGCCAGGCTCCCTCACCACCTTGACTTGCTCAGCTTTCATCGCAATGGCCTGTTCAAGAAGTCCCAAGTTCCCTCGGGTCATCATGTCATACATCTCAGATTCATCCGTCACAGTGGATCTCTGGGAGTGAGAGTCATCGTCCTTGTCATCATCTGATCTCACCTCCACAATAACAGAGTACTCGGGCTTGGGGCTGACCGTCGGTCCTTCACAGTGGCTTTTGGGGGAATCCTGAGATGTATGAGGAGGTTCATCACAGATACCTTGGGTTGCTGGTTCTACCTCTTCTTCTTCTTCTTCCTCCTCCTCCTCCTCCTCCTCTTCCTCCTCCTCTTCTTCATACTCTTCTTCCTCCTCCTCCTCCTCCTTCCTCCTCCTCTTCACTGTCCTCTTCCTCTTCCTCTTCCTCCTCCTCCTCTTTTCTCGTTTTGCAAGGTTCATTATAGCTCACCTCATCATCCCGATGATCCACACAAAAATCACTGCTGCGCTCGCTAGTGACCTCAATAACTTCCTCTGCATCCTCCGTCTGAATAATGATCTCTTTCTCACATTCTTCCTGGGTGGCCTCCTCCTCCTCCTCCTCCTCCTCCTCTTCTTCCTCCTCCTCTTCCTCCTCCGCCACCCCTTCCCGTAGCAAGTGTGTGTCATCTTCTCCAGTACTTTCACTCTCGCCTCTGTGCTCCTTGGTATCCGGAGTCTCTTCTGCTGTTTGGCCTAGATTTTAAAAGAGAGTTTTCCAGTTACTTCTCGATAGCTCTTGTAGGCTGGCCTTCAGCTGACCAGGTGTAAAAGTACCCATGCTTTGCCCATAATGTATGGATTTGGGGTTTTGCCCTGGAAATGGGGGGAGAAACGGCAGGAAAGGAACCACACAAACTTGTAAACAATCCAATTTTCAAGGTTCAGTTCAAACACATCTCTTGCTGTTACAAAAGGGATAGGGGTCACGTGTATAGTACTACTCAGCAATGACAAGCAAACAGGGGATTTTACATCTTAAAATTGCTCCCTCTGTTCAGATGAATATCAGCAAAACTAAAAGTGAAGTGCGCTGCCGGTGTGTATCCTACTGGTTCCGAAACAAAATGTCCATCCCTACCTGTAACTTGAGTCCTCAACCCTGTTGACGAGTTCAGTGAGTTAGGTAGGGGTCTGACTGTGGAGTCAGAGGCTGCGAGTTCCATTCCCGATTGTGCACCCCAGAAAAGCCAGCCTGTGTGGCCCTGGGTGAGCTGTATAGTCCAGGATGCCCCCCAGGGGAAGGGAATGGGAAACCACTACTGAAAACCCTGGGAAGGGTTACCCTAACTCTGAATTGACTTGACAGCACACAACAATGAGGATGTTTTTATCATTAAACTGATTTTTCCCCCTAAGTGGATTTAAACAAACAAACAAACCAGGCACGAGAATTTTCAAAACTGAAATACAATGTTTTTCCAGCACAACATGAAGTTACCACTTCAAGAATAAAGACAATTTCTCCAAACACCACAACCATTGTCTGCACTCAATACTACATTAAGGGCAGACAGGTTATTGTTCCTTGCCTGAATATAACTAGAAGACACTCCCCCTCTGTTATTTAGAGGGGCTATAAGACTAACTCATTAGAACTCTTGGTGCACTTCCTGTCAATAAAATAAACATCTGCAGTCAAATAGTGATCTAAAACACCTTCATCTGGTGGAGCGATACTGCAGGTGTCTTCCTGGTCGATTGTCTCTGCCTCTTCTTCATCGACGGTGCCTTCAGAGTCTCCTGTCATGGACTCCTCTTTCAGCTCCACCTCTTCACTCCCATCACTGTCCATGTTGTAGCCTTCATCAAGGGCTAGTTTAAGGGGGTGGGACTTCCTCTTGGATGCCAGATGTTCTGCCTCGGCATGTTGAAGCTTCCTCTTCTTGGCTAGCGGGCAACTCTGCAAACTTGGAGGGGAAGAAAGAGACACGACATTCAGGGGTGAAAGGAGCCACACAGAGCTGTCTGTTTGTCTGTCCAGATGAGGGTGGGCAAGGGCCCAAATGTAACCCCAGGTCCTTGAGGAACCACATATCAGACCAATATAGCTAATAAATCATTGCCCAGAAAGCTTCCTTCTGTCTTCTTAAGGTCTGAGGGGGAAAATGTGACTCTTAAAAACGGTTATTTTTAGATAATATTTTTTGGGTGTCACTAAGGAGCACAACCCCAAATGTTCACTGGAAGGACAGATTTTGAAGCTGAGGCTCCAGTACTTTGGACACCACATGAGGAGAGAGGAGTCCTTGGAAATGTCCCTGATGTTGGGAAAGATTAAAGGCAAAAGGAAAAGGGGACGGCAGAGAATGAGGTGGTTGGACGGCGTCATCCAATATGGATTTGACGAAACTATCATCCAATATGGATTTGACTGCAGTGGAAGACAGGAAGGCCTGGCGAGCTCTGGTCCATGGGGTCATGAAGAGTCAGACATGACTTAATGACTGAACAACAACAACAAGGAGCACAAGGAAGATTTCCCAGTTAAGGGGAGATCTGTGAAGATTCTCAGTCATCCAGGTGAGTTTATCTGGAAGTTGAGTCATGGCTACTGGACTTCTTTTTTGAGAGATAGAAACGTTTTGCTGCTCATCCAAACAGCTTCATCAGTCTGAATACAGGTAGTGCGAGTCCTCCATCTTATAGTCAGCTTTGACCTCTTGTGGTCAAAGAAGTCAAAGCTGACTATAAGATGGAGCTGACTATAATATGGACAAGAGGTCAAAGCTGACTATAAGATGGAGGACTCACAGTAGCTGTATTCAGACTGATGAAGCTGTTTGGATGAGCAGCAAAACGTTTCTATCTCTCAAAAAAAGAAGTCCAGTAGTCTGACAACTTCCAGATAGTTAAGGGGAGAAAAACACCAATTTTTGTAAGGTTTTTCTCCCCACCAGCTTGGGAAAACGGTTGGGTTCTTGGGAAAACGTGCACCCCTCCGAGTTTCAAAGGTCTTCTTCTTCTGTGTCAGTGCTTTCCCAGCCTTGGTCGCCCAAGTGTTCGTGGGCTACAAACTCTCAGAAACCCTGGCCAGTACAGCTAGTGGTGATGGTGTCTGGGAGTTTCAGTTCAAGAGCAACTCTGGATCCAAGGTTGGGATTAAAAAGGGAATTTAGCCACTATGAAGCACAGATTTCATGCTTCAGGAATGCCAAGTTACCTGCATGCTTACAAAGAAGCCCAGGAAAAGTAAGGCGATGCATTGCTTAATCTTTCGGCCTCAATACTACCTTGTAAAGTAGGTTGCTTAATGAAGGTCACAACTCAGTGAATTAAGACTGAGTCACGGTGCCTAATTTGGGCCCTTTGCCAGTCTGGATTTGAATCACAGCTGTGCCCTGTCTTTGGACAAATCCTCATCTACCAGCTGAATTGGGCTGTTTTGGGATGATTTGTATGAGGTAAATTTAGCATATTTAACTTCCTCTGTATTCTCTCTCACATTGCCAAATTTAGTTCTTGTGAGTTTTTTGGGCTGTTTGGCTGTGTTCTGGAAGTTTTTCTTCCTGAGGTTTCCCCAGACTCTGTGGCCGGCATCTTCAGACGGCAAGGAGCTCAGGGAATTAGCAGTTCTCTCTGTTATCTGGATTATAAAGTGAGTGAGACTTTTTTTTAAAAGTTCAGGAAACTTGTCCTATGCAGGAAAATAGGTGTTAGTCATTGTATTGTGATGAAGGGATTAAAAAGTTTCAGTGCAATCAGGGGTACAATGGGTGTCGTTAGATGGGTTTTCTGTAGACCTTGTGTCCTAATTGGAGGTCTGGTTTGTGTATGACCATGACATCTAAGAATGGGAGATTTCCCTTTATTTCTTTTTCCATGGTGAATTGTATATTTGGGTGGATATTGTTGAGGTACTTAGAAATTCTTCCAGTTTATCTTCACCGTGACTCCAAATTACGAATGTGTCATCCACATATCAGAACCAGACTGTGGGTGCAAAGGTTGCCACATCCATAGCTTGTTTTTCAAAATGTTCCATGTAAAAGTTTGCTATTACCGGGCTGAGGGGGCTCCCGATGGCAACTCACCATATACAATTCACCATTCTTTGATGTCATGGTCATATGCAAACCGGACCTCCAAATAGGACACAAAGTCTACAGAAAACCCACCCACATGGAACGTTACTTACATAAAAATTCCAACCACCATCATAAAAAAGAGTCATAATCAACTCTCTTGTACATTGTGCAAACCAAAACTGAAGCTGAGTTCCTTAACACTGAACTCAGCCACCTGAATTGGGCCCTACAGGCAAATAGCTATTCCAAGAATGAAATCAAAAGAGCCATCAAACTGAAAAAACAACACCAAACTGAAGAAGAAAAACAGCGTCCAACAAACAAAGTATTTCTGCCATACATAAAAGGAGTCACAAACCACATGGACAAAGTGTTGAAAAAAACACAACCTACAAACAGTATTTAGACCCACCACAAAAATACAGATGCTACAGTCAGATGCCCTGCCATTGTGTTTGAGTAGGAGATCAACCAAGAGCGCGGGACAGAGAATCCCGAGGTGTGGCCCGGACTGGAAGATCAATTGAGGAGGTGCAGGAAGCAAGCACACAGGGTTTGGTGAGTGGCTGATTGAGCTGGAGTGGGAGGCAGCAGCAGCACCCGTGCTGCCACCTTTACGAACTGGAATGAACCTACGAACCTGGTTCATGCCCATCTCTAATCTAGGCACAGCCACGCCTGTCCTAAATCTGCTTCCATGCGCCACCCTCGTTTAGTAGAAAAATGCGGTTGGATGCGATGACAGCAGTGGCGTTGCCATTAGTCATACAAACTCACCTCCTGTGTCTTGCATATTTCCCCCGGATGTGTCCTGATCCATTACATCCTGGAGTAGGGCAGCTACATTGAGGGGGTGGGGTTGATGGCCATGGCCATGAGACAGAAAAAAAGACATTTCAAAGCGAGGCAAATGATTTTAATGATCAAAGTGCATGGACTAGGAAGAGCTTATTTAAGTCCGCCCGACAAAACCCATGTCCATGTGGAGCCACCCCATGCTGAAAAAAAGAAAGAAAAGAAAGATCATTTCCTTTAAACAGTTCATCTCTTCTCTTTGAATTCCAACCGAGGAAGGTTATACAGTGGCTCTGCAGTTTGCTAAAAATTAATGAAATGACTCACCCCATTTAATTAAATTAACGGTTCATTATTGTTTTATGAGTATGTTTAATTAAAGATTTGCACGTGTTAGAGCAAGCCTTTTAAAATCAGACAAATCCTGCACTCACCTCCTACCAATGGTGCTTTTATTTAATTATTTTATTACTGACCTATGCAGGTGAATACACACATACTCCACTGGATGCAGGCATTCTGCGTAATTCAATGTTTTTTTGTCCAGCTATATTTCCTTTTATCTTATCTCTGTCATATGGCTTTGTTAGTGTATCTGACTCGGTGGCCTAAGTATCGGGCTGCAGAGTCTGAGGTTGAGTGACCATGTGGTAACCCTGAATAATGTTCAAGATGTTGGTTTGGGTTTACAAAACACTCCATGACTTGGGACCTGAATATCTGGCAGAGCGTATCTGCCTAAGATCAGAGGTAGCCTGACCCACCAGAGCCTCCATGGCATTCTCGCTCTGGGTGGTCACCCCTAGAGAGGCCCATAAGGTTGCAACACGCAACCGGGCCTTCTCAATGGCCGGCCCGGTGGCATGGAATAAATTGCCAAGTGAAATTCGCCTGGCTCCATCCATGGCATCCTTTAAAAAGGCTGTAAAGACCTGGCTGTTCAAGGATGCCTTCGCCAATTGCTAGGAGTGTTCCCTGTGTTGGTTTTTTGTTTGTTTGATTGATTATTAGTATTATATTTATTATTACTGTTCCCTCTTGCCGGGTACTTGTGGTCTTGTTGTTCCATTGTGTTTTTTGTATTATTGGTTTCTCTCTCTCTCTAGATTATTACCATTATTATTATGTGGTGTTTTTTTTTTGATAAATCATTGTTGTTAACCACCCAGAGGTTCCGTTTGAGGAAAAGCAGATTGTGGTATACAAATATACAAATAATTAACTAAATAAATAAATATGTGCGGTAGAGACTGCCATTTCCGAATTGGTCTATTTAGTCACACTAGGTGTTGTTCTTAGGATCTCTACTCCAGGCATGATACCATAGTATTTCGAGACTGAAGGATGCTAATGATGATGATGAAATAAATACACAAAGGTTGTGTCGCCTTGGGCAAGCTGCTCAGTCATCCCAGGGCACCCAAAGAAGAAGGGAATGGTCAACTACTTCTCTACCTGGAAAGCTTGTAAAGGGTCACCATAACTTACTATTGACTTGATGGCGCCTTAGGAGGATGTGACTAATTTGGACAGTTTGGGACATCCAAGATGCTCCAAGAGCATATTGGCAGTTCTCAGACTATGGTTTCATGCTGCCACCTCTGTGTTTATTTTTCTGACTCTTTCTTTAAAACCAGCAAGGCCAGGGGTGTTCTTTCTAGGCCATACCCATGGACACCACATGATCACTAGCTATGGTTTTGCACGTGCTGGGATCATGACGGATCGTCTATTTTGGATTTAAGCTTCTTTCTTAATTCCTTGGACAAAATGGCTTGGTAAGCAAGTGCCCTTTCCCTTGTGATGTTCAGGTATAAGAATTGAAGGAAGACTTGAAGATACTCCAAGATCACAAAGGAGAGGTGAGGGACCTTGGAAAAGCCACTCTGAGAACTCTGAGGAAGTTGGAAGTGTGTGACTGCATGTGAGTATGTGTTGAGTTTGCAGCACTACCATCGCAGGAGAACCTCAGTTGCTGCTATTTTTTTTAAAGCCTAACAGATCTCTTTCTTCCAGGTGGAAGATATTTGATCATGAATTCAGAAGTTTTAACCTGTGCTTTTAAAAAACTGATGTCGGTTGATGTTCCATAATCTCGTTGGCTGCACGCTTGGCGAAGGCATGTCCAAACTTTGGCCCTCCAGATGTTTTGGACCACAACTCCCATAGTCCTTTGTCATTGGCAATCTAAGCTTAGAATTCTGGGAGTTGTGGTCTAAAACATCTGGAGGGATGAAGTTTGGACATGCTGGCGTAACATTCAAAGAAAACGGGGGGGGGGACCCGACCAAGTGCTTCAGGTCTTGCCATCCTGCAGGATATGTGCTGTTCCACCATCAGGACAAATCCCCCCTCTGCTGTTCTTGGACTGCAATTCCCAGAAGCCTTCACCATCAGCTGTGCTAGCTGGAGTTCATGTGAATTGTAATCCAAGAAGACCCTGATTGACAAAAATTGGGAACCACTGAACTATGGGGTTCTTTGCTTTTCTGGGCTATGATTTTGTGCTCCTATAGATTTGGCCTCAATGAATAGACCAGGTTGCTTCCACCATGAGGCTTCTACCACTCATACATGGAAGGAATCATGCAGCAGGCCAACCTGACTATTGGCAACTACAAATGGGCACCAACCACCCATTGGGTGGTCCATGCTGGATTGTTTAATGGCCGAACAGGTGTTCAGAGCTTTCAAGTGTCTTGGGTTGCTCACCCTGCCTTTGCATGGATGCCCACTGGCAACGTTGTTGCTCAGAAGCACTACTGAACGAACTGGCACGAACCACCGAACCAGCAATTTAGACAACCACCTGGCAGATAATCCCATGCCTTGATCATTCATGCCTTGAGCGGGGGTGGAGGGGTGGTTTGGACTCAAGTTGGGCTTGGAGGCCTCTTCCAACTTCATGATTCTATGAGTTTATGCTCCTCTTTACTTGCAATGTTTCCAGATTTTTGTCTGGTAAGAATGAAGGCGGAAGAAAGGGGAAATGTGGGAGAACACCAAACGCAGGGGGATGGCATGTGAATCTGCTGCAACTTTTAGTGAACAGGGTGTTGCAAAAGAATGATAAAAATGCCATCTAGGAGCACTTCTGCTGTTTGCAAACATGACACACCATAGCTAGAATGGCTCCAGGAGCCTACCCATGATGGTTTTGACTTTTTTACTTTGTGAATCGTCTGGGCTGAGGGTGGGGAGAAGGAGCTTTAGAATGGGGAGCCACAGGGAAAAAAATTAAAATAGACCACTCAACTTGCTGTGTATGTGGACAGGAGTATAACCATTTCATCCTTGCCTTGGTAACATCCCAATTCCCCTCTATGTTTGAGTGTCCCTTTCCCCCACCCCTCCCCTTGATCCTTTGCAGCCCTGCTAATTCCTTTCCTATATCGTATGTATGTATGTATGTATGTATGTATGTATGTATGTATGTATCTATCTATCTATCTATCTATCTATCTATCTATCTATCTATCTATCTATCTATCTATCTATCTATCTAGCTAGCTAGCTAGCTAGCTAGCTAGCTAGCTATCTATCTAGCTATCTATCTATCTATCTTTCTTTCTTTCTTTCTTTCTTTCTTTCTTTCTTTCTTTCTTTCTTTCTTTTTTGTCATGCAGACCCATCCTGGGCGTCGATTAGTTGATTAATCGTCCAGTTAACCAGGCAATTAGAGGACAGCTGCGTCAATGGCTCTGTGCAGCCCTCCGATCTGCCCCTTGAATATGTCACCGGCTTCAATTACCACCTCCACTCATGTGTTCAGCAATAAAATGTAGACAAGCGGTGTGCCTGCTGCTCTCTTAAACCTGCATCTCCAGAGAAACAGCAGGTTCCTGCACCACAAACACCCTAGAAAGCTGGGTCACGTTAAGGTCCAATTACATTTGATGCAGGAGGTTTTCTAATCAAAAGGCAGCCCCTATCATTTGCTTCAAGGCTCAGAGGACTTAGAGACTCTCTCTCTCTCTCTCTCTCTCTCTCTCTCTCTCTCTCTCTCTCTCTCTCTCTCTCCCACCTCACCCCAAGCTGGTAGGTTTCTAATAACGCTTTCTGGCTTCGGAGGCCTGTAATTTGTACGCTCCTTCAGTTCAGGGCTGTGTGAAGTTCTTCAAGACTGCCTTCAATCCCTCTCACAGTCTACCTGCTGTGAAGAAGTGTTAAGAAGCACCAAACACTGCCGTCAACAATTGAGCTTTCGTGGGCTCTGAAAGGCGAGAGATAAGGATGAAAGGATGGCTGGGGTGGCGGTGGTGGCATTGATGGCGGGGGAGTCATAGAATCAGCGGATAATGAAGTTGGAAGGGGCCTCTGTGGCCAGCAAGTTCAGCCTCCTGCTCAATGCAGATATACAAATCAAAGGATGCCTGCCAGGTGGATGTCTACATTTCTCTTGAAGACCTCCAGTGATGGAGCACTCACCCCCTCTTGAGGCAACTGGTTCCATTGGTGTACTGCTCTAAAAATTAGGACGTTTTCCTGACATTCAGCCAAAATCGAGCTTCCTGTAATTTGAGCCCATGTGTGTCCTTCATACAGGGATGATCAAGAACATACTGTATCCTGCCACTCCTATGTATGAGAACCTTTCATAGAATCTTAGAGTGGGAAGAGACCTCAAGGGTCGTCCAGTCCAACCCCCTGCTATGCAGGAACGCCCATCATGGTATTTCCGACAGGTGGCCATCCAGCCTCTGCTTAAAAACCTCCAAGGAAGGAGACTCCACCACCCTCCTTTATGGCAGCATATTCCATTGCCGAACAGCTCTAACCATCATGAAGTTCTTCCAAATGTTCAAATGGAATCTCTTTTCCTGTAGTTTGAGACCATTGCCCCGGGTCCTAGTCTCTGAAGCCATCAAAACTATATTTGAAAACTGCTATCATATCTTGCTTTCATGGCTCAATGGCCCTGAAATTCAACGACAAAGGTGCCTGAGAGGGGATAAGATTAAGATGTACAAAATTCTGCAGGAGATGGATAAAGTGGATAGAGGGAAGTTCTTTGCCCTCTCACGCAATACCAGAACCAGGGGTCATCCACTCAAATTGTGGGTGGGGAAAGTTAGAACAGACAAAAGGAAAAAAAAGTTATTCATCCAGCATGTTATTAGTCTGTGGAACTCCTTGCTGCAGTATGGGGTGATGGCATCTGGCCTGGATGCCTTCAAAAGGGGATTGGACAGATTTTTGGAGGAAAAGTCCATCACAGGTTACCAGCCATGATGGGGAGACATGTTCTCTCCAGGCTTAAATGGAGGGTACCTCAACGTGCCAAATGCAGGGGAGTGGTATCAGGAGACAGATATCTAGTTGTCTCTTGTTCTCCCAGAAGCATCTGGTGGGGCCACTGTGAGATACAGGAAGCTTGACTAGATGGGTCTTCGGCCTGATCCAGCAGGGCTCTTCTTATGTTCTTATGTTCTCTTGCATCTCATGGCAAACCCTTCCAACATGAGTAGCTGCTTATTTATTGGCAGGGTTAAACAGTCAAGATGGCTCTAGTCTTTTGATAGTAAATTGAGTGCATCGCCATTTTGATAAACATGGTAAAATTATCTTCTGACCCAATCATGAGTGATTTTTACCAGCACACACGGGGGGGGGGTCATCAAATGGGGGATAAAAAGATGAACAAAATGTTTCATCTGAAATCAAAGACAGCAGAGTCTCCATATCAGCTTGCACCCTCTCAGACACAATTGTTCTTAATGGGTTCTTATTTTCCTCTACTTTGCTGAATGATCAGGCATGAAGTAAAAGATATGCAGAGACTTTTTCCCCCCTTACCTCACCTCCTGGCCGATGAGTTCTGCAGGTACTGTGGTAAGCGACAAAAAAGCAGAAAGAAGGGGAGGGTGGGGAAAAAGAAGACAATCCAGTGACAAGATCTCTACTTTCCAAAGGTACCTGCCAAAAATCAGCATCTGCATGGATTTAGCATCCCAGTTATTCTGTATGAAGCTAACTCATATTATGTCAGAATACCCGACCACCTAAGTCTGCTATCGTCCATCCCCGGTGCAAGCAAAGATATATGTACCATCCAGAAGAAGGTTATCTGGTCAGATTTGCACAACTCCTCCTGCACTACAGCACTTGCTAGTCCTAACTAGAATAGACCCAATAAATCAGGAATTTACACATGTATGGACCCAACTTCCTATTCCTGTTCAATGGCTGAAACCCCGTTGCTTATCATAAGATGCAACTACAGCATTGATTTAGTGGAGACTTAGGCTGATACTTCACGTCCATCTCATTGCTGTTCGCGGTCCCGCTTGGGACCGGTATGAAGTAATCTAACCACACATCCATTGCAGGACGAGGGGAGTTCATCCCGACCACGACCACTGAACTGCGATTGAAGTGGGATGAGAGGTTCCCCTCCCTGGCCTCGGGAATCTGCTCGTCACGCTTCTCGTTCCGAGACGAGTGCCTGTGAGGTAAGGCTCGTCACGCAACGTGCCATTCTCCATCTAGTGGCAGGAGTGCGAAGTGCCATTCGCCAGTGCAGAGAGATTAAAAGACAAATGCCTCAAACTTAGCTCTGTAATGCATTGAAGGCAAGGCTTCGGTGAATCGAAACATCAAAAAACGGAAGGTTGGGCCAGAAAAAAAAAACAGAGAACAAAAGCATGGAATTTCACATCTCATCACGGAATGAGGATGTGTGGTAACAGTCATGCCGGTATCATCCATCACACCCGTGTGTACACGGGAACAGGGACAGAACCGGAAGAAGACCACGTGACTACGACTGACATCAACACGCAACAAACTTCCTCCCAGGACGAGAATGGACGTGAAGTAACCATCTTAGTGAATTGACTCCTTCATATGTGCTATTGATTCAAATGGGTCCACTCCTGTTGAAACTTACTATAGTAAGCAACAGGGTTTCAGCCTATATGTCTACTTTAGCTGGAAGTATGGATTAGATTTATACCTATGCCTGTAAGCTACTGGAAACTTTCGTTAGTTTCCAATCTCTTCACCATTGTTGTTTCATTTCCATCTTGAAGAACAATTCTGGAGAGCCCCAAAAGATTGCTCATTGTTTCTGTGACTTTTCAGTTGACCCAAATAATATTGTTTTGTTTTGTTTTGTTTTTCTAATGGGCAACACAAGTAGGACCAACATTGGCAACTACGGCTTTGGAGGATCCCACCAATTCCGTCTGGCAGGAGGATAAGTGTGATAGTTCATGGGCACAGCCCAGGGGAAATAATTCAAGGTCTACAGCTCTTAAAATCCCTCAATTAGCATGGTGCCTGGGTTAATCTAGGAGCTGTAAAATAAAACTGAATAGCTCCAAGCTGTTCACGATGCAGGGCAAGTGATGCTATGTGTTTTCTATGGAAAACCATGGTCTGGAGATACTGACTTTGGTTGCAGTATTGCTTCACCTATGATCCAGTTATGTACAGCAAAATAACTAGCCTCACCTGGTAGGAGACCTGCTGCTGTAAACTCCCTTGCAATTATAGAGATTACTTCTAGCAGGGAGTTTCAAGACCAAAAGATAAACTGGAAACCATTGACTTCCTATGTCAAGCAAATGTGAGACTTGTCGTGGAATTTCAAAAGGGGCTGCAAAACTAGGTTTTTCTATGCATTCAGACAACTTAGGATGTTTCACAGAATCTGGGCCTGGGCTTGTTCTGAACACCAAGCTGATTAGGGTGGGAGCTAGAGATGGACACAAAATGGAAAAATAATGTTTTGTTTCATTTCCAAAGTAGTTTTGTTCCATTCTGTTTGTAATGAATTTTTAAAGTAGTTTTGTTACAAAATGAAATGAAATGAAATGAATGCAATGTTCCCCTGGAACCCAAAGGACCAAAATGGCAGGGGAGCGTCCTTAAGCAATTCCAGGCAACCCCCTGAAATTTGGAAAGGTTTGGTTGTCAGGGAGCTGAGTTATGAAGTTCTAAAGATGTGCCCCTACGAAAAAAAATCTTTCTAATTGGAATTGGAACTGGAATTGAAGCTTGTCTTTCGATTTCCAATAGAAAGACTTGTTACCTAATGAAATGAAGTAATTTGTTACCTAACAAAACAACAAAACAGCATTTGTTGTTGTGAGTTTTTCAGGCTGCTTGGCTGTGTTCTGGAAGTTTTTCTTCCTGACGTTTGCCAGACACTGCGGCTGACATCTTCAGAGGGCAAGGAGCTCAGGGAACTAGGAGTAATCTTTGTGCTCTTGGTTATAAAGTGAGTGAGACTGGGGTTTTTAAAGTTGAGAAAATTTGTCCTATGCAGGAAAATAGGTGTTAGTCATTGTATTGTGATGAAGGTATTAAGAAGTTTCAATGCAATCAGGGGTAGCAACAATCCTCAATGGGTGTCGTTAGCTATTCTATTGTGTGAACTCATCACCTTTGTTTGTGGCTGTGTGGGGAATAATTGAACTTTGACCTTTTGCACTCTACAGCTTTTATTACTGGAAGTCAGGCTTTGTTGATTTTTAAACTTTCTTCTTTTCTGAAATGAAAACAGTGTTTCATTTTTTTGTTTCATGCCCATCTCTCAAGCCCTGGGGACTCCCTCAAAACATGGCAGAATTGCTCCTCCACTCCCCACAAATCACATTGAAACTTTTAAAGCCGATTTAAGAGGGTGGGGAGCTGGAGAGTACATGAGACCCACCCTGTCCTACAGGTTGAAAGGCAGGGTTCTTAAGCTCTGCGGTTTGTGTACTCCAGAGCATCACAATACATACTCTTCTTTTTGTAAGTCATGGCTGAGAGCATCATGGCACACTAGGGCTACATTTAGCTTGAGTGCAATGGTGCCGGGAGGTGTTAAACAGTTCCAGTCAGGTCACTGGGGATTATTCTCCCACATACATGGCTGCAAGTCCATTTCCAGGCAGACTTCAAAGTGGTGGTTCTATCCTATAGTTTAGGCCCAAGCTATCTCATGGACTACCTCTCCCTTCATGAGCCTGCCCAGGTGTTAAGATCAAGAAAGGAATTCATCTTGGCCCTGACTCTTATATAGGCAAGTTTGATGGGGACACAGGAAAGCGTCTTCTCTTTTGTGGCCCTCAGACTTTGGAACTCACTCCCACAAGAGGCCAGGCTGGCCCCATCTTTGCTGTCCCTTCCCGAGCAGGTAAAGACATTTTTCTTCAGGCCAGGATTCCTTGAGTAAGTGGCTGCCAAGTGTTTTTTCTTTCTTTCAATTGATTTATTGTATCTTACTCCATTAAATGTGTTTTGATGTTGTTTATGTTTTTGTTTTTTTAGAATTCATTGGCCCTTTTAGTACCATATACTCACTGTTATTAGCTTAAACGTCGCCTTTTAACTGTGGATTAAAATATTTTAAATAAATAAATTTAAATACATAAGAGACTATACACAATTCTAAGTCCACTTGGGGTGTGCATGGTGGAGCTGATAGATCTTGCTAATAATTTTCCAATATTTTAACTATCTCACAAATTTTACCTAAAAATCATCCATGCAACAGAACAGAATCCAAGTACAGTGGTACCTCTACTTAAGAGTGGCTCTACTTAAGAATAATTCGACTTAAAAGCGGAAAACCATTGGCGTTTCAACTGCCACTTTATAAATTTTAGATGCCATCTGCTCTACTTATTTTTTTCATTTTTTTCATTTATTTTTTTCCAAAAAAAATTAGATACGGTAACTCTACTTAAGAGTTGTTTGACTTAAGAGCATGCCTTCGGAACAGATTAAATTTTTAAGTAGAGGTACAACTATCACTTTTTTTTGGTGGAAGTGGCCAACTTGGCGACTATCTGTTTGATGGCTCTAGGATTAAAGAAGATGCAGAAACCTCTGGCAAGCCAGGGGTTTTGAAGACAAATCACCCATTCCCTGATCATTGGCCATGCTGGCTGTGGAACCAGGCAGCTGAAGTCTAGCACTGTCTGGATTGCCAACATTCACCTTATCTGCTGTAAGGTGGAAATGAAACTGCTGGGGGGAAAGCAAACGCAAAGTATTCTGCTTATATACCGCCCCTTACCACTTCAAGTAGTCTCTGGGCGGTTTACAGTTTTAATTACACTATGCAGGCTACACATTGTGTCTCCCACCCCCAGCAAGCTGGGTACTCATTTTACTGACCTCAGAAGGATGGAAGGCTGAGTGAACCTTGAGCCTGCTACCTGGGATTGAACCCCAGGTCATGAGCACAGTTTTACCTACAGTACAGGCATTTGAACCACTGCGCTATGGGGCTCATCGCTATTCTTTTCTATGAAATCTGAACTCTTTTTTTAAATGGAAAAACTGGAGATGATCTTATAAAATTCCTGAAATTTGAATCTCTCTCTCTCTCTGGATACCTTAAAAGGGATTTAAAACAAAATTAATGGGATACAAACCACATAAGGAATACTTCACAATATGAATATAAACAGACATACCACCAACCCTGCCCTGCAATCCCTTCCAGAAGTGCCCTGAATGATGCATTTTAATGGAGCCACTAAATTTAAATGTCATCATTTGGATTTCAGATGTTGAGAACACTGACTTTTTTTTTAAAGGTTCAAGGCAATGATCTGGTCTCATATGTCAGGCTTGGCTCCCTTTCTCCTGCTAGGTGAAAAGGATGAATGCATTTTCCTTTTCAAAGTGAGGAAAATAAATAGCAATCAAGCTTTGAATTAACAAGCCATTTGTCTTCAAAAAGCCCGTCACAAGGCAGCCTAGTTTGCTGTGGCAACTGCGCATCCTCTGCGGCCCTTCTCAGATGTATGACTTCAAAGTGTTGGGCCGAGCGTAAGCGATAGAAGTGATCTGAGGCTATCAAGATTCCCATGAAGCCAAAAAGGAGAGCAGGCTGTGTTTTAAAGGCAGAGGAACAGCAGAGGGAAGGATCAGATTGCGGGTTGGAAAGGCTTCCCCTTAATTTCCCGAGTCCTCTTCGTTCATTCATTTATCCAAGAGGGATACACGTGAGCAGAAAGGGAGGAAGGGAGCCCCCAAACCGCCACTGTTGCTTTGGTGGGATGAGATATCAAGTCCAAAGAGGAAAGACACGCTGATTCACAAAGGCTTTCCACGCCAGCCAGAGCTTTGATTTCCTTATATTCTAGCGCATGCAGGGATCCTTCGCAGGTCAATGATTCTCTCCTCTTTACATCCGCGCCTTCCCACGAATTAAAGTAACAATGGGGTAGGTTGGTGGAAGGCTAGCCCATTGTCTTTCCTTGCCTGGTTGTCCTGTTTGACCTTGGCTCACGTGAGTCCCTCGATGAAAAGGCTTTCAGCGAAAAGAGAAAAGTTGGGGAGAGTGCGCTCTTGCGTCTTTGAAATCACATGCATGCGAGAAACACACACACACACACAAGAGATGAGGATCATTGACTTCAGAGAGACGTCCCTTTGGAGGAAGCATACAAAGGCTCGCTCCCAGACCGAACCACCTGCTCCTATCATTCCACACGGGAGAAAGAACCAAGTGCTCACCTCTGTTTGTCTTTGATCGTGTACGTGCTCGCTTGTCGTCGTTCTCTAAACTCATCTGGAATCAAACAACAACAGAATTAACATTTCGTTTAATGAGAACCATTTGTAATCAAAGCTAATGTGCCCCTGGAAACCAGGTGCTGGATTGCACAAAGGAGTCGGAAAAAGATCTAAGCCATGCACCATCTGGAAAATGGGCTCAAAGCATGGCTAGTAATAAACAAGAGGACCACTTTTTCACACCATTCATAGGAAGAAGCACGGGGCTGGGTGCACCAGGTGACACACTGCTGGGTAGAGACAACTGTACAAGGCAATGCGAACAGCGCTGAGTCTCAAGCGTGAGGTCATCATCATCATCATCATCATCATCATCATCATCATCATCATCATCATCATCATCATCATCAATAGTCTGTGAAGATTCCCAGTCATCCAGGTGAGTTTATCTGGAAGTTGAATCATGGCAACTGGACTTTTTTTCTTGAGAAACTGAAACGTTTCGCTGCCCATCCAAACATCATCACCAGTCTTTGTCCACCAAATGAGCCTATTGCGACTATTGTCTACCTAACGAGCCTATTCAGGCCATCGTTCATCTTATGAGCCTATTTCAGACCAGGGTGACATGAGGTCAAAGTGACCTATGAAATGGAGGACTCACAAGTAGCTTTCCTCAGATTGATGAAGCTGTTTGGATGAGCAGCAAAACGTTTCAATCTCTCAAGAAAAGACATCCGGTTGCCATAACTCAACTTCCAAATCATAATAACAGTAATAAAAGATGCAAACATCCTTTAAACGGCTGGTTTCTTCTAATCTAGGATCAATTTCCATATCAAGGTATCTGCTGAAGAACCCCAGAGGTCCTGCTCAAGTATCTGTGGATCTTCCCCGACATTCTTCAGTATGATCTAAGCTGGCCACAGGTGGACTTAAGTCATCTATGGTCAACTGTGCTTTTCCACAGAACTACGAGACCCACCAAGCTCCTACAAAGAGTCATGCATTCAGAATTAAAACATCACATAAAGAGCTCATGGGGGTCCAGGAGTGTCAATGCATATTTATTGTTTAAAGTGTCCACGCTTACGATGGCAATAATCTGCACCATCTTCATCAGGGAAGGCTCTTGCCATTGAAAGCTTGAATTATTTTAACAATAAATATGTATCGACACAGCTGGAAACCTCTGAGCTGTTTAGGCATGGCGTTTATTGCACAAGACTGAGATCTTTACTTAAAACATTGTTAGGCCAAGAATTTGGAGAGGGTGCTACTGCTGAATCCCTTTCACTATTTCCTCATTCATATTTATTCCTGGTTTCTCCCCAAAGCTTTTTTTTTTAATGTCACAATTTACATTGCAGACAAGGATTTTTTTTTAATGTGAATGTTAAAACACTGGGACCAATAAATTATTTTTACAAAAACAATTTTGCAACATCTCGTGCAAAACCTGCAGCAAATCACCCAACTAGTACAGTGGATCCCAGGCCAAGACTAAGTTCCTAGGTGTTCTTGGACTATAACTCCCAGAAGTCCTGGCTAGCACAGCTAGTGGTGAAGAGTATTTGTAGATTTTGATGAACCTTCTGCCTTTCCCTTCGGACCTTCACAGAGAGCTCACCGTTCAGCTTACTGCAGAAGGAAATTGACAGCAGGGAGCAATCTGACTTCTAGGGAAGTGCATTTCTTTTGTTTACTGTCTTTTAGTTTGATGTCTGCTTTCGTGTGGCGTCAAGGAGCCTTGTGGCACAGTGGGTAAAAGCCTGTACTGCAGTTAAAATAGTTCATTCCCAGGTAGCAGGCTCATGGTTGACTCAGCCTTCTATCCTTCCGAGGTCGGTAAAATGAGTACCAATCTCACTTGGAGGGGGCCTGCATAATTAAATTGTAAACTGCCCAGAGAGTGCTTGAAGTGCTATGGGATGGTATATAAGCTGAACACTTTGCTTTGCTTTGTTTTCAATACTGTATTTGAGTATTTAAATATTGCCTTTTAATGATGTCAGCCACCTTGGGCCCTTCTTAAGGAGAAAGGTGGGGTAAAATATTTCAAGTAAACTAATAAATATAAATAAAACCTGCTGGCTACATTGCATATTATTATTATTATTACTACGACCAATTTTATTTGCCTCCAATTTTATTGGTCAGGACTTACGTCTTTGACGTGCTGGGATGCACTTGGAGGCCTTAGGATTTTAGGGTTTTAGGATCTTATTTATTTATTTATTTATTTATTATTTACACTTATATACCGCTCTATTTCCCATAAGAAGGACTCAGAGCGGTTTACAACAATCATGATAAAACAGCAAGTCAATACAATAACTAAAACAGTGGTTTCCAAGAATAAATAGATCGGCGGGATATTAGGAAAAAAAAAAAGAAAAGGAAAAAAAAAGCCCTACATATGTGGATCCTTAGAGATCTCCAAAGGCGTCACGGAAAATCTTAGGAGGATAAATGTTTTAACTTGCTATACTTTTGATTTGTGTTTTGCTGTATCGTGATATTTGTTGTTAGCCGCTTAGAGTCCTATGTTGGAGATAAGCGGGATACAAATATAATAATAAATAAATAAATAAATAAAATAAAAATAAATCTGACCCAATTGATTTGTTTCAGCCCTCCCAAGTCTCTATGTGGCCTTGTTGTGTCTCCCTGTCTACACTTCTGCTTCCCAAACTGGAAAGCTGAAAAATGTCTTCCTGTCCGTTTGGGCAAGATGACAATCTCCCGAAGTGAAATGTGACTTGGGCAGATAACTCCAGGCAAACGTCCTCTGAATGTGGACCTCAAGCCGAAAGCGAAGTTAGAAGCAGTACCATGAATAAATAATCTGTGACTGCCAAGTGCTGCGGATACATTTATTAATTAAGCATAATTTTATTTGACTACACTGAGAAGTATAGATGTGGGCAGGAGAAACCTTGTCTGGAGCAGTATACTGCTGAAAATGTTACATCAGAATCAGAATCAGAATACTTTTATTGGCCAAGTGTGGTTGGACACACGCAGAACTTGTTTTGGTAAAATATGCTCTCGATATAAAAGGAAATATAAGAATCAGATAGTCAACAATAAAAACACAGTACCACAATACAATATAACCCATTATTTAAAAGGAAGAAGAGAAGTAAAAATTAATTATTCAACAGTTTGATAGCACTTGGAAAGAAACTATCTTTATATCTAGTTGGCCTAGTGTGCAATGCCTACATGGAAGACCAAGGCCGCTACTGCACTTCCTTGAGCAGCCACTTTTTATTTGGCATCGCCTTATCTCCTCCCACAGTCACGTGGTCGCTACAGTATTTCAGCAGTCCACATTTCAGCGTTTGCATAGCAATCGAATTCCCCGTTCAAACTTGGCTGAGCCACTTTAAACCTAGCAGAAACGGGGGGGGGGGGGGGAAACAAAAAGGCAGCGTAGTACAGTAACCCCCCATCTATTGCAGGGGTTAGGGACCCACCCAACCCGCGATAATTGAAAATCCACGCTATGTGGATGCAGGTTTGGGGGGGCACCATTTTAAACATTGCGCTTGGCTCCACGGCCAAGAGTCCTTTTCAAAGATTGCAAGCCCTGGTGGGTGCGGGTGAGTGGTGCGCAATATTTAAAGGGCTTTTGGCCACAGAGCCAAGCACTTGGCTTCGTGGCCGAAAGCTCTTTAAATATCGTACGCCGCTTCCCAGCACCCCGAGGGGGTGGGGAGAAGTGGCGTGCGATACGTCAGGGAGGCAAGCCCCAGGCTCCAGCTGATTGGCGCTAGGGGGGAGAAAAACCTTTTGTTTCCCCCCCCCAGTGCCAATCAGCTGGAGCCCAGGGTCTGGGGGAAAGGAGACGGTTTAAAAAGCCCCAAAACCTTCCCCCTCCCCCAAGCCTTTTCAGTGCTGCAATCCCACGAAATGAACTGTGAAAGGGCGGGGGAACCACTGTATGTCCGCAAATACAACCAAATCGCTTTAAAAGGGGGTGCAGGAACCAATTTTTAAAAACACCACCACCACCACCACCACCACCACCCCCGTGATCGTTGCAAGAAAAACCGACGCAGCAGTCAAAAATGGGCATGGCCAAGGGAGCTCTTCAGAAAAAGCTATTTGAAAAGCGGACAGTGATTGTTAAGGTGATTTGTCTTTCAGGAAAAGGCATTTCAAATCTAAAGTATTTGAAGTGGTAAAGTCCTGTTCAGAAAGAATGACCACTGATCATGGAGCCAAGAGGCTGACGGCCCTCGTGAGTAGAGATGGGCATGACTTAGCGGTATTCCCGTTTCCGTTTCCGTTACTCGTATCCGTTACTCTACGGAAACGGAAACGGGACTTACTCCACCAGAATTCGAGCTCGAACCGACGAACGAACAATTTGGTCTGATTTGTCGTGCTCGTTACTTGCATCGCGCAATGCCAAGCGGCACAGAAAAAAAAAGTTTTTAAAAGTTAAAAAAAAACCCAATTCCCGGCCCTAAAAGTAGGCGAAAACTGTCTGAGGGCACCTACCAGGCCAGAAGGGTGTTTTATTTGGGGGGGGTTTCCCCCGCCCCCCTCTCCTTGGCTATTGCTACTGCTGCACTGCTGGTACCAGGCTGGGAGGGCGCATCCATTTGCCATGCAGTGCGGGGGATCCAAAATGGCGACCGCAATATTTTTTTTGAAATCGTTGCCCAAAACCCCACCAAAGCACCACAGAAACATGTGAAAATTAGCTATTTTAAATGCTTGAATTTTTACAGTAGCAGCAGTGGGTTTTTCTTGCAAAAAAAGTCTCCGTTGATTTTATTTTATTTTATTTTATTTTATTTTTTTACACCTGCGCATTCGCAATGATGGGCTCGCCCATGGGAGTGGACCATGCAAAGTTTTGGAGCCATTCCACCAATCGCATGGCCAGGTTTTGCTGACTGTACCAGGCTGGGAGGGCGCATCCATTTGCCATGCGGTGGGGGGGATCCAAAATGGCGACCGCAATATTTTTTTTGAAATCGTTGTGCCTCTGGCTGACTCCTGCAGCTCCCTCCAGGAGCCCGCTACCCCCTCCCCAAACCAGTACTAACGACAACGAAAAAACAAAAAAATGAACCGACTAATTTTTGCAAATTTTCGCGAAAAACGGAAACGAGCCGAAACGGAACCGGCCCGACTAACGACAACTCGAAAAAAAATTTTTTCAAGTCGTGCCCATCTCTACTCGTGAGAACATCTTCTGCTAAAAGAAACCCCTCACAGATAAAGCCAACATGAAATTCCTTTCCAAATATGGAGATATTTGCCACATATTCACCAAATATTTGATATATGTCCTTGACACCCAAGATTTAATTTCAACATGGCATATTTGACTTCCATATTTGATGTCAATATTGGATATCAGAGAGTGGCTGAAATCCAGCATTAGGACTTATGCTGGGTAAAGCTGACAGTGTCATCAGTCGAGGCAGTTTTTCGAAATTAAAAAGTTGCAATCCTAGCCACCCACGAACCCATGAAGGGCATAAGGCTCCCTTGAGATAATCTCTGTTACGGTGAAGTTGCTGGGGGCCACATGACGTGGAGCGTAAGTTTTAAAATTTGGAAAATAAGCACTGGCAGTAAAACAAAATGAATCAAAATACCCTTGTTCCGCAGCCCTCAACATCTTTCCCCTGACAAAAGGGATACCAAGGGAGGCTGGGGATCTTCCGAATATTTTAACTGCAGGGGGGGAAAAACAGCCATGGCTAATCATGGAGAAGCTGGGATCAAAATCCTGATAAACCAAGTGACAGAAAGGGGAAGTAGAACAAACGCCTGGCATGAAACAGCCCACAGCTGCTTTAAAAAAGAAAAAAAGATATAGGTTCAGCGTAGCAGGTCAAGAAGAGATTGTTTGCAGCTCATGGCTTATCTAACCCTGCCATAAAACATTTTATCACTATGGCTAGGTCGAATGATTTGTAATACAAGCTGCTGGGGGTGGAAGAACACAGCATAGCAAATAAAGGCTTAAAATTAGATCGGCTATATTACTACTACTACTACTACTACTACTACTACTACTACTAATAATAATAATAATAATAATAATAATAATAATAATAATAATAATAATAATAATAATAATAATAATAATAATAATAATAATAATAATCTATTTATCTATTTATTTATACACTTGTATACTGCCAGTCTTCTGTGAGAAACTCTGGGCAATATACAGTAATCCAAAATGATGATGATGATGATGACGACGATGACAATAATAATAGTAATAATATTAATAATAATAAATGATGATGATGATGATGATGATGATGATGATGATGATGATGATGATGACAAAACAACAATAAATGATGATGAGGATAACAATAATTGTAAGCCGCCCAGAGACCTTTGGGTAGTGGGCGGCATATAAATTGTATAAATAAATAAATAAATAAATAAATAAATAAATAAATAAATAAATAAATAATGTTTTACTAATTCATTTTCTATTATTATTATTATTATTATTATTATTATTATTATTATTATTATTATTATTATTATTATTATTATTATTACTGATTCTCCTCCTCACGCCGCTGTCTTGCATTATGCAGAATGTGACGCTGTGGAAGCCAACAAAGAAGCAGGAGAGGGAGGTGGAGGGGTACGGGTGCCCAGAGATGGAAACACCAAAGGGCAGCAGCTGGAACACCAGCCGCCTGGAATGGCATGCACCGCTTCCCCTCTGTGTCGCTCTGCTGGAAGAGTCTCTCATAAAGACAAAACGTACTGACACCCCATTGGCACAGAATTGGAAACTGTGTGCCAGCTATGGAGCACATGACCAGCTCTTCTTCAACGAAGGGACGGGCAGCTTGGGAGTTAAGGAGGCTGTGGAATTCTTAGCATAGCCATGCTCTGCTTCAACAGGTTTCTAGACCATTCCCTGGGGATGCTTGGCCTCCAGGCCAAGCCAAGTTCTTTAACAGAGCTTCTCCCCGAGCTGCGGTTGTCCGCAGCCTCGGGAGATGGTGGGAAAGGACCTCTATAGAACTGACATCAATTTGGAGCGCAACTTGACCTCCAGAATTTATGAAGGATCTCCCTCGGGGCTGTGCTCCTCTTTATATTTGCACCAGGTTGGTGCGCTCCCACCTGACACCCACCCCCCCGCTGCACAAAGGAAAGGGCAAGAGTTGTTGGGAGTGCTGTTCAGCTTCCAGCACTGAAGGATGACAACGTGCCCTGAAGTGCCATTTACGAACCGGCGTCTTAGATGGAATTTCCATGCATATTATTCTCCCTTGCAGTAATGTTGCCCTAACACCCAATGATTTATACGGTGTGATTTCCTGGTGGGGGCTGTTGGGGTGAGGGGGAGGGAAGGGAATAAAAGAACAGGGGTAATTTATGCATCCTGTCAACCACGGTCTTACTGTGGCACCGCCTTGCCAGGCCGGCGTTTATTACAACCTTCCCAATAACCCAAGAAGACAATTACTATAATTTCTATTTTTAAAGCCTCGATTCCCTCCGGACCGACAGCTCACATTTAAAGTGTGGAGAGGAGCAGGTGTCAAAAGGACTTCATTACATTTATGAGCCTTTCAAACAGGCCCCTCCTGGTGTTTGCCGGAGTTAATGCCTTCCCATGCACGGCTCACAATAGAATCAATATTTCCAAATACTGGATGGGCCGTGTGCGAGGTTGTGTGTTTGTGTGTGTGTGTGTGTTTTGCTGAAATGAAATCAAGTCTCTCTCTCTCTCTCTCTCTCTCTCTCTCTCTCTCTCTCTCTCTCTCTCTCTCTCTCTCTCTCTCTCTCTCTCTCTCTCTCTCTCTCTCTCTCTCTCTCATTCCCTCTTCCCCCCACCCCCTGCGTTGTTATTTTGTCAGTTTTCCCTGGGAAATGGGCAAACATTCCGCTGGTTTTCAAGCATGCCTGGACAATTTAGATTTTGTGTAGATGAACGATTTAAAAAGAAAGAAAAAGGGAAGAAAAACGGCTGAACATATGAAGTTGAGGAAAATGTAATGGTATTGCATGCAGGCTGCTAAACACATCCTAATGCATGTCAACAGCTATAGCTTTCCTTTCTATCTTTTTTCCGTACCATCTTTCTGCATTTATAATTGACAAAGGGCACAAAAGGAATGGCTACTATGGAGGCACTTCCACCCTGCCTTTCCTATTTATTTATTTATTTATTTATTTATTTATTTATTTATTTATATGCTGCAATCCGATTTTCCTCAAATGGGAACTCTGCGCGGTACAGTAACATTATTTTTCAAGAGTGACAATGAATCATCTCCAAATATTCCTGGTGTCATAAAAGTTTAATCACTAGTCATTTTTTAATATTGAAACCCATATAATTATGGTTGTAGCATGGTTGCACAGAATATGCAAATCTCTCTCTCTCTCTCTCTCTCTCTCTCTCTCTCTCTCTCTCTCTCTCTCTCTCTCTCTCTCTCTCTCTCTGTGTGTGTGTGTGTGTGTGTGTGTGTGTGTGTGTGTGTGTGTGTGTGTGTGTGTGTGTGTGTTGTGGCCAAAACTCCGTACCTGGCTCCTCCATTCAGGTTATTCTCTCTGCTTTCTTTCATGTCAAAAGCTATTTCTCACTTCCACTTCCTAAAGTACTTGGAAAGAAACACAGAACTGCTAAAGATGTGAACAGTATTGTGTGGCATTTATGGCTGGTATCCGAGGCATACCTATGTAGAGTAACTTTGACCCCAAATCCATGGGATGAACAACTGATACTGGCTTAGGGCTGAAGGTTTCACAAAAGAGGTTGATGTGCCAACTGGGACTTGAGGGGAGAATGGTTGAGATAGACACATAAGCACCCCCCCCCACACACACACACACACCCCACACAGAGAGAGAGAGAGAGAGAGAGAGAGAGAGAGAGAGAGAGAGAGAGAGAGAGAGAGAGAGAGAGAGAGAGAGAGAGAGAGAGAGAGAGAGAGAGAGTCAGAGAGAGGGGGAATGGGGTAGGGAGGGGGAGAGTGATTGAAAAAATGGTACCATTAAGGTTTTCTGGGAAGGAATTCAAGGCAATGAAGAAAGATAGAATAGTTCCTTAAGAATCTCCTCAGAAGCCAAATAGAGTTTGTTAAAATCTTAAGAGGAAGTGGAGAGAGTTAGGGATAGAAGTGGATAAGAAGGAAGCTCTTCTCCCTCTCACAAAATACCAGAACTGGGGGACATCCACTCAAAATGAGGGTTGGGAGAGTGAGAACAGAGAAAAGAATTTTTTTTTACCCAGCGTGTTGTTAGTCTGTGGAACTCCCTGCCACAGGATGTGGTGATGGCATCTGGCCTGGATGCCTTCAAATGGGGATTGGACAGGTTCCTGGAGGAAAAGCCCATCACAGGTTACAAGCCATGATGGAGATGTTTTATCTCCAGCCTTAAAACCAGGGTACTTCAAGGGCCAGGTGCAGGAGAGTGGGATCAGGAGACAGATATCTAGCCTCGTGGGCTCCTAGACACATTTGGCAGGGCCACTGTGAGATACAGGAAGCTGTAGTAGATGGGCCTTTGGCCTGATCCAGCATGGCTCTCCTTATGTTCTTATGTTGTCATGAAGTTGCAAAGGGACTAAAGCTGGCTGATAGTGGGCCAGATTGCTTCTGCTTTGCTGGAGGTATTTAAGAAGTGTCCTCAGAGTCCTCTCTTAATGATTCTGCTATCAGTGGTTGGAACCTATTGTGCTTGGTGGGACGGAAAGCACCGCAATCAATGGTGACAAGAGTCAGGGATGACTGGGAGATTTTAGGGCAAACGTAGGTGTTAATACACACAGAGACACATGGCCATTCACATGCATAGAGGTTGTCCTTCCCCCTTAACTGTTGCCTTTGTGGACAACACATCTCCCAGAATCCCCCTGCCACTTAGCAGCAAAAAAAGTAAGGCTGCTATCCCACGACCACTAAAACCCGCTTCAAACTGCTTGAAGATGTGGTTAATAAAATTGTGTCCCCATTGACCAGCAGACTTTAAAGGGGGGGAAATGTGACCATGCCCACTTAAGCATGACCTAGCGAGGTTTTCAAGAACCTGGTCTCGAGGTGGTACAAAGCTTGTCTCAGTTCCGAGGAGGATTTTTAACCAGTACTTGGGTCTGTGGGGACTCGGAAAATCTGCATCAAAACCTTTTCATTCTGCTGTGTTGTGGTTCCCACTCATGAGAACACAAAAGGTGTGGTTCTTTAAATTGCACCCATGGGGACACAGGAACAGCGTTTTCTACCACGTGACCGTTACGAGGGAAAATCCGCATTTTACTTTGACCCGGATTTTTCTGGCTGTGGGATAGAAGCCTTAGTCACGGGATGCACATTACAGAAGTGAACAAAGAGGAAGGGGGGTAGAGACAGACCCCAGAATTGCCATTCTCTTCAGGCAAGCTTTCCCTTAGTGATGGGCTACCCAAATTAGTTTTTCTTTTTTTTAAAAAAAAAGGATTGTTGCACATTACTAGATATGTTTCGGTAATGCTTCTCTGTTTTAGTGTGGTATTCATTTGATCTCTTTTAGGGCCTTTTCACACAACCCCTAAGATCCGCTGGTCCCTTAAATTCGGACCAAAGATCTTAGGGGTTCGTTGCCCTTCCTTCCTCCCCACCAGAGAAAGAGGGGGGGAAATGCAGCTCACCTGGAGGAGCTTCCCGGAGCTCCGTTTCTCTTCCGTTTCTCTTCTGCTTGCTTTTTTCCCTCCCACCTCTTCTCTTAAAGGGGCAGGAGGCAAAAAAAACACAAGCAGAAGCCAGGAGAGCCCCGCACTGACCAGATTAAATCCGGACCTGGGGATTTTCACCCACCTCAAGCAGGTACAAGAAAGTGCAGCTGGGTCGCGCTTAGGTGGGCGGGGTAAATGTCTTCCGGAGCTGTGGGAAAACACTTTAGTGTCCGGATTGCAGCCATTTCCTGCGGAGCTCTTTTTAGAATTTGTATACTTGCTGTTGTTCATGTTTAATGCTGTCTTTTAATGGATGTAAGTTGCCTTGGGTTTTTTTTTTTTAAGGAGAAAGGTGGGCAATTTAAGAAATAAATAAATAATCAATAAACAAGTGCTTCCCATGTGCAGCGGAATGCTGCTGCTGATCATAGCAACAGGAAACTGCAGAGAATTTACTATTCCTGGTGACTTCCTGTTTGCAGTGGCTGCCTCACTCTGCTCAATGGTAGGACTGGCTCTGATATTCATGAATGTTGATGACCTCCCAAGTCAGAGGTTGCATCTTCAGGTTGCAAGCTAGACAGTTGGGCTGGTAGATTAGCGTGTAGCTAGCGAGGAGTATTTATTTGACAGGTCAAAACAAGAACAGAAGAAAAACCAAAATACCTCAAATCCTACAACAACCCACCACCATCATATCAAAGTGTTCCAGGTGATGACATCTGAATGTTTATCATTTTAAATAGTTCTACTTTTCAGCATGGCTACTAGAAGACAGCCAGGGGAAATAATGGGAAGAAAGAGTGTTCCCCATCCCCTGCATGACCTAATTTTCCTCAGAGGCAGCAAAAAAAAAAAAAGTGAGGTGAAGAAGTGAACAAAACCACAGCAAAGAAGAAACAGTATGTGACCCGCTGAAGAGATTCCATTTAGCACCTCTTCCTGTGAGTGCTGCTTACTAAGGTGTCTGACTCACACACCAAAAGACCCCAGGTTGATGTTGTATCACAAAAAGCCTGTTATTGGATACCAAGCTGGGAAAGACTATTTGTTGGAAATGGCTCTTACTTGTTCTCCTCATGGCTAGAGAGTGAGACAGCATGGGGCATAATTTTGAATAATTACACAGAGGCCCAGTTGCAAAATATTTCACACCCAAGTGCATAAAAGGGAAGGCACAAAGGCAGAGGTAAAGAAACAGGAGGGGCTGGTGGTATCAGGAGAAATTCACGGGATGGAATCTCCTTTGTAAGTAACTCAAAGTACTTTTGGTGGCCGAGGGATTTTGGGAGATGTAGTAAGATTAAACAGGGGGACTCTTCCAAACTTTATGTGAAGGCATTTGTTAACTGATGTGAGAGAAGCAGTATCTTAAAGCTAGGAGTAGGGATGGGCGCCTTACGAAAAATGACATGCTGTTTCGTCATTTCGTAAGCTTACAAAACCTTACGAAATGAAACGAAACAGCAAACTGCATGTTGTCAAGAAACTAAATGAAACACCATTTTTTTTTGTTTCAGAAATGAAACAGTTCATCCTAGCCTCTTGATCTAGCTGTTTTGTGAATAGGTGGTTTTTTTAACTAATTGATTTGTTTTCCTTTCTTCCCACACCTCAGCTGTTGAGATAGCTTATCTCCTATCTTGATCTGCCTGAAGCTAGCCAGACCAGGAGCTGAGGTGTTCCCTTCACTGGCTGTGTCTGCAAGTTGATTTAACCCATTGTTTTCCTTTCCTTTTTAAGTTGGACTGTGGAGGTTATGTTTTGAAAAATATTTTCTTTCCTTCCCTCGCCGCACCATGGATCAGCTGTTGAGTTTGTCTCCCCGAGCTCTCCATGGAGGGCCATGTCTGGCAGGAATTGTCTCCCAACAGAAATCAGGATAAGTGAAATCTCCCATTACTACTGCATAAGAACATAAGAACAGCCTTGCTGGAACAGGCGACAGCCCATCCAGTCCAGCATTCTGTCTCACACAGTGGCTCAGCATTTACTTCAGGGTATTCCCAAGCAGATGTCATCACCTTCTTATGATTCCCCGCAAATGGCATTGAGAGATATCCTACCTATCTCTCCAACCCGGAGGTTTTCCTTAGGCATCCATAATGCCTTGTTCTACATGAACTTGTCTAATTCTTTCTTAAAGCTGTCAAGGCTGGCAGCTGTCACTACTTCTTCTGCCAGGGAGTTCCACAGACCAGTGATCCTCTGGGTGAAAAAGTACTTCCTCTTATTTGTTTGAGATCTGGCACCCAAAATTTTCATGGAGCACCCCCAGCTCTAGTGTTGTGTAATAGGGAAAACAGTTTTTCCTTATCTACTTTGTCCACACCATATATGAGTTTATAAACTTCAACCAGGTCACCTCTTAGGCGCCATGACATTTAGGCTGAATGTCAGGAAAACTTGTTAGTAACGCAACAATGGGCCAATCACCTCTGAAAGTGAGCACCCCAATGCTGGAGCCATCCAAAAGAACACGGGACAACCATCTGTGAATCTGCTTTGATCTGAATCCCTGCCTTGAGCAGGGAGTGGGAATGGATGGATACTGGACTCCTTCCAGTATCACGATTCTTGAATTCTAGGATTCTGAGATCCCATGTAAAAATAAGAAAGCTCAGAAGTCTACATTTCATTGTGCAAAAATGCTCAGAGGAAGCCAAAGGTGACTGAGAACTGATAGAGAAAGATGATTTCTCAGCAACTCGGCTGCAAAACTTACAAGTTTCTTGAACTAAGTGGGGTATGCTCAATCAACTTGCATGTTTATGAATCACACACTATAGTTGATACGTCTGTTCTATAGCTTCCAGCTGCAGTTTCCTACTTATCTTCTAAATCCCCTTCTTCTCTATTTTTCCTTTAGCAGCTTCCTGGTTTGATTTAAATTTTCTTGACAATTCTCCTCCTTGTGACTCTCATTTACAGCTGAATCGACTTAATCGGTTGGATGTTTTAATCCCACCCTTCACCCTCACTGTTCTGTAGAAAAGGCACCACAAATGTAGAACACAACTTGTGTTCACCACCAGCTTTGCATCCTGGAAGCAGTTCTTCTCACGTGTTTTGTATATCGGAGGTTGCCGTTCACCACCTCCCAAGGCCTCAAATTAAAAATTACTGCCATGCAATAAACAGCTTAACGAGGCTGGCTTGTCAGTTTTAATTTGCAAAATTGAAGGGTGCAAGTGAAACATTTCACTATGCATGAGGAAGGGAACTTTGCCTCCAAGAGAGTGAGGCGAGATTTGTAAGCCTACTTGATGGCATCGTGTTGAATGAAAGGGCTCTTAGAAGGCATTTAAACACAAGGTCAGTGAGATACAATAATACATCACCTTCAGCACAAGAATTATTAGCTATGGGTGAGGTATTCAGAGGGTTTTTTTTGGGGGGGGGGGAATTCCCACCCCCTGGATTATTTAGGAATTCCCCAGTGAAAATTCTTCTATTCTTCTACTTCTGACCCACAGACACACATTGACAGACACCTGCATTAGACCCACCTGGACCAGGGTCTATCTCTGCATGGCTTTCTCAAGTACAAAAAACAAAAATGAAAAAAGAAGTTGTGTTGGTGATTCCTGGTTGTCATAGTTCTTTGTGAAGTGCCCTCCATTGAACCTAATGGGCAGCTAGACTATGATTCCCAGGAAACACCTATTTTGAACGTTGCCTACAGGAAGCAAAGCCTGAGATAGCCATGCCACCTCCAAGATATGCCCTGGGGGCAGGCGAGTGAAATGTAGGTGTCTGTAGGCATCTCTTTGTGTAGGTCTGTGGCCTGGAAGTCTCCTAAGTAAGTCCCCTAGCAAATTCTTGGTGAGATCGGAAATGGTTTCAAACTACAGGAAAAGGGATTCCATTTGAACATTAGGAAGAACTTCATGACGGTTAGAGCTGTTCAGCAGTGGAATATGCTTCCACAAAGGAGGGTGGTGGAGTCTCCTTCTTTGGAGGTTTTTAAGCAGAGGCTGGATGGCCATCTCTCGGGAGTCCTGTGATGGGGATTCCTGCATGGCAGGGGGTTGGACTGGGTGGCCCTTGAGGTCTCTTCCAACTCTATGATTCTATGATTCTATGAGCTAGAGGCCAAAACCACCTAATCGCACATCTGTACTTTCAACAGTCTTGAATAGAGAGAGTGCTCAAAATGACAGCTGAGAAGACAGTACCTATTTGTTGAGAGTCTCAGTGAGAGGAGCCAGCGTTCTCGGTGGGATTTTTTTTTGAAAGGATCAGGCTGATAGTGAAGAAAAGAGGGCATAATGTCTTCAAGGGGCACATAAGACCTATTTTTTGAAAGAGAATGTTCTGCAGAAGTTACAGCCTTGAACATGGACTGAAAATCCCTTCTCAGTCCTGGAAACTCTCTTAGGATCTACAGTACTGGTAAAACATCTCACATAGCTCAGAAACCTTACAAGTTTCACCATAAGACAGACGTGTGTTGGTGGCGTATTGCACACAAAGGGCTTATATTTTGACAAAAGTTTAGAACAACATTAATAAAGTTTTGGTGAAGAAAGGGCATCTCACCGCATGTCAAAAAAGACACAGTGGAACTGGAAAAGGTGCAGAAGAGAGTGACTAAAATGATTACTGGGCTGGGGGGAACCTCCCTTATGAGGAAAGGCTAAAACATTTGGGGCTCTTTAGTCTGGAAAAAAAGGCCCTTGAGGGGGGATATGATTGAGAGACGTACAAAATAATGCAGGGCATGAGTAAAGAGGATAGAGGGACGCTGTTCTCCCTCTCACAAAATACCAGAACTAGGGGACATCCACTCAAACTGAGGGTTGGGAGAGTGAGAACAGACAAAAGAAAAAATTTTTTTTCACCCAGCGCGGTTAGTCTGTGGAACTCCCTGCCACAGGATGTGGTGATGGCATCTGGCCTGGATGCCTTCAAAAGGGGATTGGACAGATTCCTGGAGGAAAAGCCCATCACAGGTTACAAACCATGATGGAGATGTGTAGTCTCCAGGCTTAAAACTGGGGTACCTCAAGGGCCAGATGCAGGGGAATAGGATCAGGAGACAGAGATCTAGTCTCGTGCACTCCCGGATGCATTTGGTGGGGCCACTGTGAGATACAGGAAGCTGGACTAGATGGGCCTTTGGCCTGATCCACCAGGGCTCTTCTTATGTTCTTATGGATATGGGTGAATGGGAATAGTGTGTGATCTATGAAATAATAGCCAGTCCCTGGAGGAGGCAGGGCAGAGTAGCCGGGACACTGCTCCTGAGTATCCACCAGAGGGGATGGGGTGACAAACCACGGATCTACTGTGCACCTCTTGGCCCAATCATCATGAACCATTGTACCAGCAGTTTGTGCCCATCCCTAGTTGTATGCTTTCTATCTCTGCATGTTTTTATAATGTATGTTGGTTTGGTTTTTTTGCTGCTTGATTTATTTGCCAGAAATGGACAGTGAGCCTAAAAACGTCCACATTTCTGAGACAATGGAACACACTCTTTCTTAATTACTGGGAGATGTGATTTGGTTCGTTTCCTCAAAATGGTAACCTTAACACCACCTGAGATGGGAAATACAGTGGTACCTCAACTTATGAATTTAATCTGTTCCAAATGCATGCTCTTAAGTCGAACTAGTCTTAAGTTGGGGTACCTATCTATAAGTTCAAAATAAGTTCAAAAAAATTTTTTAACAAGTATTTGTAAGTCGAGCAGACCATATCTAAAATTTGTAAGGTGGCTGTTAAAACGCCAGCAGTTTTCCACTCTTAAGTCGAGCTGCTCTTAAGTCGGGGTACCACTGTACTTGTGGCGGCTCATCCTAGCAAAACTTCTTGCCACTTGTAGAATTGTGTACAAGTTATTTATCCATCCAATGCAGCTTCTTTGATCAACATAACAACGGGGGTGACAAAAAAGCCCCAACTGGCAAAAGAGTCCCTTCTCGGCCTTTCTTAAAGAGACAATAAGTATTTCAGAGTTCAGCGAAATGAACGGCAGTTTGGTTTGTCTGCCCCTGCATCACTGGCAGCAGGCTGGCTCAGCTGCCCTCTAAGAAGCCGGTGGCTACTATCACAAGATGAGGCCTTGTTACCAAAGGGACACAGGCCACCGTGTTTTAGTGGGACCAAGATACGGCCGGAAGTAGGCCTGCACAAAAGCTTCTCTTGATCTCCCTGCAAAAGGATTCAGCCTGAACTTTTGACAGTTCCGTCTCTCCCGCGCTCGTTTTTCCCCTCCTTTTCAAAAAGTTGCAGCTGTTATCTCTTTTCTTTAAATACCTCCTGTGTCAGAGCAACAACACTCACTTTCTTGTGCAAACATAGCTGCCTTCTCACTAAGACTTCTAATTAGGGCTACTTTATTTGCGAATGAAGGCGGTCATTCTGCTCTCCAAACGCCCCTGCTTTTCACCTGGCCTGTCAGGACCTTCTTCCAAGAAGCCTGTGCCTCAGAGAGAATGGCGGGAACCTTTTCTGTTGGAGAGCTTCTCAATTCAGAGCTTGTCTTCTTGAAATTTATTGTGCCTCTTTTTTACTGGGAAAGAAGTATACCTTGGAGGCAGAAGGCCACGGGTTATAGGCTTCGGACTTTCCAAGCAGTATCTCATGAGACATGGTGCCAAGGTTTAAGTGAAAAAATGGGACCCCCTTCTTTATAAGAAGATGTTATGTGAGAGAACAAGTTAGTCTCTCGCCATTTTTTTAAAAAAAGCCGACTTTTAGAAGTTCTGAAATTTCCCATTCTTCTTTGGTGTTTTCCTTGTCAGTTCCCACATTGTAAAACTTTGATACATACCATTTATTCGATCAATCATTCTCTTTCCATTCCCCCCTCCCCCGACCATTATGTATCCCTTAAAACCACAGCGTGGAAACAGACTGAGAAAGTTTCTTGTGTTTGGACAAAGAAGTGAAAATACACCAAAAATGGGCATTTTATGTGATTTGGATTCAGCCAAGGGGTGGAATGAGTAGATGCTAATCACCCATGGGGTGGAACTCACTCCTACATATATGTTGCATGTTCAGTCTGGTAGCTGTGGGATACATTTTTTATATTTATTGTTAGGTCAGAAGGCATGGATGGCATACCAAGGGAGGAAAGGAAAGGTAAAAGCAATCAAGGAAAACTCAGGTGCATGGCAGGGGGTTGGACTGGATGGCCCCCTGAGGTCTCTCCCAACTCTATGATTCTGTGTTTCCATGACATCAAGATCCACAGAACTCCTGCAATAAAGTCCAAGACCAATTCTGGAGGCTCCAACCAGTGGGGTGGTATAGAAGCTCAAAATGAAGTTATTGGCTACAATTCGGTTGCTTTAATAAATTGAACTTTTGGAGAAGTTGACACAGTAACCGAATGGCCTAACTTTATGCTAAGCAAATTTATCTTGGCCACTGTCTGCTATAGATTCTCTTGCAGATGCTCCGCCAGCCAATTTGCACTGCTGCAGGTCATGTGAAGTTTTGCTATATCATCTGCAACCTAAGATTTGTGATTTAAGGATGTTTTCTTTCTTTCTTTCTTTCCTTCCAATTTTAGTTCACTACAGGGATGAGGATGCAAGTCATGATACTCAGTACCAGGTCGGACGTATGGTAAGTTGCACCAGTGATGGGACTTGAATTCAACTCTCCGTTTTTATTCTCTAATGACTAGGATCGAGAACCCACCCACCCCATCCCTTTTTTTCTAGGGGGGTGGAGATCTTGTTTTTAAAAGGGACTTGTACTTGGGGTTGAGGACTTGGGATCAAAGACTTGGAGTTGGGATCAAAGATTTAGACTGGGACTTGGGACTTTGACCCCAAGACTTGGCAAGATCCCTGGTTCAGCAAACTTACACTGCTAAAGCTGAGTGTATTTTGGCAGCTGTGGATGAATGCCTGAATTCTTCTCTGATTGACTTTGACTGCCTAGGTCACAATTAGTGTGAATTAATGTGTTTCAGTCTGTCTTTGACTTTCCCTCTTTCCCCCTATTCTTATTCATTAGCATGGTGGAAGAAATACCAATGCAAACTTTCAGTGATCGCTGCAAGGATGCCAATGAACAGAAATTAAACCCTCCTGCATCTCTATCTTCCCTTTGAATATTTAAGGTCGACCACATCTCCAAAACTGGTATAGCCCTGCCCTGCACACACCATACCAGGTCAGCTATTTTGCATTCCCCCCATTTCTGGGAATTGAGCTTTTTTCACAGGTCTGTATATGAACTGGGTTGGGGGAACAGCACACATCCCCAAATGAAATAGAACTTAATAGGGTGTGTTTTCCCAAGAATCTGAACTTCCTGTCTTAAGGTGCTGGGAGCATGACTGAGCCTTTTCTGATATAGTGCAGGTGGCATTGCAAACGGGCTGTTCTAAAACAAGCTAATGAGGGTATCTCCTGTGCCTTGTGCAACGGTTTAACGATGAGGCTTTTTGTGGTGAGGAGGTAGGCATTACCACTGGCTAATATGTGCACATCAGCTTTCCATTGAAGGCAAGGGAGAAGAGCTGTTTTTTTAAAATCTATAACAGGCTAGGCCAGGGATGGTGAACCTTTTTGCCACCGAGTGCCCAAACTCAGCGGTGGAGGGGTGGTGGGGGAAGGAGGCGAAGGCAGCAAGGGTGATGGAGGAGGCGGGGTCAGCGTGGGAAGGGCAGTGATGGCGGCAGAGGCGGCGGCAGGTCGTCGTCGGCAGGGGCGGCAAGGGCGATGGCAGCGGCAGGGGGGGGGGTTGGGATGGCTGCAGCGGGGGGTCAGGGGTGGGGCGCAGTTGAGGGCAGCAAGGGCGACGGGGTCAGAGTTATCGGCGGTGCTGGGAGGGGCAGGGATGGTGGCAGGGTTGGCGGAGGCGGGGTCAGGGTCAGGGGCGGCAGGGGGCAGAGGCAAGGGCGGCGATGACATTGGTGATGGCAGGGTCAGCCTAGCACCCAACATGCTCTCTGCCCCCCCCCACTTCCCCCCCTCCGCAAATTCCTCATGGCTGGTCCAGCGGAGGGGGAAGTGGGGGGGCAAGGAGCATGTTGCGTGCCAGGCGAAAGCTCGTTCTGTGCAACCTTTGGCACGTGTGCCATAGGTTCACCATCCCTGGGCTAGGCTGTCCATCAAGTAAGTTTTTTGGGACAGAAAAGAAATGTCTTGCATTGGCATTTCAGTATGGAAGTTTCCACTTCTTTTCACTCTCGAGATAGCTAATAGCATGCAGTGCTTTCAGACTTGGATTAAAAGAGCAGCAAACAGAAATGGATCATGGTTTGTACCTCGTCCTTCTTCAGACATGCCTCGGAATTCTTGTGAACATACGTTCACAAGAATTCTGAGGCATGTCTGAAGAAGGACGAGGTGCAAACCATGATGAGTATACCTCAAAATTGTGCACAGTTAAAAATGCATATGTTTGGCAAGGCTCACAAGTGTGCTATGGGCAATATTAAAAAATGTGCAAAGAACTACTCACATTTGACAAATTACACAGATGCTTATCAGAGGAAACCACAGAAAAATGCAACCACCCTTCTATGTGCTAGGTGAAAAAAAATTATAATCCAGTATGTAAACAGAGAAGAATGAGAAAGTGAAGAATTAGATACGCCGATTCTACCTCTGCATACCATATTGTCTGCACCTCTTTTGAATACTCCCTCTGATCCATTTCTGTTTGCTGCTCGTTTAATCACTTTAATCTAAACTGACCCTGAAAATGTATTTTGGCACTGGCAATAGGATCATTTACAAGATAAAAAAGGGGTGTTCTGTATCATCTCCCCTCCACCTCTTATCAGTGAAGGGAAATCTTACATGGCGCAAAGGACATTGGACCCTTCATTCCCAAATTTTTGGGATTTAGTGCCCCTTCCAAAATCTATCTATCTATCTATCTATCTATCTATCTATCTATCTATCTATCTATCTATCTATCTATCTATCTATCTATCTATCTATCTATCTATCTATCTACAGTGGACCCTTGTATAACAAACGGTTTGTATAACATAAAATTTGTACAACATAAAAAATTCCGGAGATAGGGGAAATTTGCTTAACATAATTGCCTATGGGGTGAATTTGTACAACATAAAAATGGGATCGCTCTGTTTTCAATGCATTCCTATGGGAAATTTGTATAAAGAAAAATTTGCTTAACATAATTTCATTTGGAACAAATTAATTCCTTTATACAAGGTACCACTCTATCTATCTATCTATCTATCTATCTATCTATCTATCTATCTATCTATCTATCTATCTATCTATCTATCAATAACATATTTTGGAATATCTAAACATGGAAGAAATCAGAAAACCCAGTTCTTTCTTGATATGTTTAATATCTTTCAATATTAAACATATATCAGAATGTGTGGTTATTATTAACTGGAAAGGTTAATTTAACCAGGGCCTGCTCCATGGTGGCTGGGCAGCGATCATAACAATGGAGGGTGGTGACTCCAGCTTGGATGCATATGTTTTGTGAATCCATCCCATTTTGTTGCTTGTCACAGGAGCTCTCCGAGGTGCTAATCCTAATTTTTGTGCATAGGCTGCACTACCACTTTCCGCTCCTGAAAGTGCAAACAAACACCTGACGTGGACTCACAACACCCTGAAACTGGAGTTACCAACAGATGCCATTGAAATATGGGATCTATTCTGTTGAGTGCCATATTTTCTTTCACCCATTTGTTGAAGGCCGTTGGAGTGGAGTGAAATGAAAAGTAGGTCTCTCTCTCTCTCTCTCTCTCTCTCTCTCTCTCTCTCTCTCTCTCTCTCTCTCTCTCTCTCTTCTTTCTTTTCCTTTTTTGTCACCCCTTATCTCTCTCTCTGCCCTCCCTGCCAAAGTAGAGATCTAAACTTCTTGCCAGGAATATGAACAGATTTTTTTTTTTTGCTGTGAGTTTCTAAAATTAGGGCCACATAAAAACCAGGCTGACATCTACATTTGGTCCATCCTGACATAGGGGAAGAAAAGCAGTCTGATCAAAATGTGCAGGTTTAAATGCCAGTCCTATTCATTTACTCCACATGCAATCACACAATGAGAAAGAGCATATATCTTATCACACCAGGAAGCGTTGCTTGCATCATTACTGCTCTTATTTCTTGTGATCACTGGGAAATAGCATTGGACTGTGTCATAAACCATCCAAAATATAAGCTACTTCTTTATTCATTGTTAGTCTTAATGGGACCACAGCTTTTAGTCTCTTTCTTTGATATCTTGAGATACTTGCCTCAGAATGACAACAGGAGAAAGGCACAAATGACTTGTGCACAGAACTTGGAAAGATTATGGTGTTTTGACAGTACAGGTCCCAGAATCACCCTGCCAGCATGGTGGCTATGCTGGTTGAGAACATTGACCTTGGGGGCTTAGGTCTCCGGCTGTGAAACCTGAGGTTGGGTGTTCAATTCCTATCTGTGCCTCTCTGACAGGGATTCGGCTCAATGATCCATAGGGTCCCTTCCAGCTGTGCAGTTCTAGGATCACACACACACACACACACACACACACACACACACACACACACACAGAGAGAGAGAGAGAGAGAGAGAGAGAGAGAGAGAGAGAAACACAGTTGAATCTTTTCTAAGCTTTTGTTTTGCATACATGTACCGCGCATGCAATAAGATGTGGAAGCTGGTAATTTATTGCCTGTGCCACCAGACCAAGGTCAATTTGGCCTGACATTGTGTTTCTAATGTTTCCAGTGAAATGTTTCTGGGCATTGACAAACTAAATCATCTCTTTACTGGTTGTTTGCCCCAAGTAACAGGTATTTACAGACAGAATGGTGGGGGGGAAATGGAGATGTCCAGTGTAATCAGGGGTCAGTTCCATTCTGGTACGTTAACTTTCTGAGGAAGAGGGCCTTCTCCGCTCACCTTGAGGTGCCTGCTGTGGAGGCCTTTTGCTGTGTCGCAGCTGCTGATCTTTTCTCCACGGGTCCACCTTTGACTCAGCAATTTGCCTCGGAACTCATTTTCTAAGGAGGGAAGAGGAACAGACAGCATCAGCTTACGAAAACTGCCATCAGCACCTTAGTTCACCTGGACGAGCCTCCTCTACAAAATCCACCTGCTGCCATTTCATCACTTTAAGCCCCTTTTCCTCATCAGCTTTGCGCCTGTTAATCTGATTTGGTGGTGGTGGTGGTGGTGGTGGTGGTGGGGACCCACAACTAAAACCAAACTAAAAGCAAAACTGAGAAAGAAGGACTTGGAAGTTGTAGGGCCAAAGCAGTCAAAACCAGCCTGCAATTCGAGCCAAAAGCCTGTTAATGTTGGAGAGCTGTGACTCGGGCAGTCTTTCTGTCTGGTTGATCTCAGACGAAGAATTCCCAGATTAAGTCCTGAAGACAAATCACAAGGCAAACTCATCTACAAAATCCTGGAGGTGAGACCAAAATCCTCCCGTGACACTCACACAAAATCAGCTCTAAAGGATTCCCCTCTTCTAATGAGAGCTACTTATAATGTCTGTTTTGGTTTTGTGTAAAAAGAGAAGGTGAGCACTGGGATATGAAGAGGCTGTGAACATTAAAACAGTGCTATAATTATTCTTGTTTTAGGTCTTTAATTTTTTTATATTTGGGGTGAGTGATGTGCAGACCGGATGTCATTTTTTAATTTTGCTGTATTTGTACAATGACAACAAAGTGTTATTCTATTCTATTCTTGGACCTCAATTTCTTTTTTAATCAGGCTATTTTTAAAAATTCAATCGACACCTAAGATGAGAGCACTGAAGAGTTACTTTTTGGGTTACTACTTCCAGCCATTGTGGCCAAAGGGCATGGTGGCGGGAGGATTATTGGAACTGTAACTCTTTTAGAAATTTTCAGAGGGGTAAGCATGTCAGTCTGTTTCAGAACCATCACCCCCACCCCCCAAAAAATTACAGAAAAACAAAACAAAAATTAAATGTATCTGTGTTATCAACAAGTATCAACAAGTGAATGGAATCCTATCACATGCACCGGCATAACAACTAGAGTGTAAACGTCAGGAGTGATCAGCTTCCAGTTATGTTGGCACTCATTTTTCTGACTGTGGGCAGGTCACACAACTGCTGTGTGATGGGGGGGCAGTGTTGACTTTTCAACTGACAACAATGCACCAATGAAAGTTACGCTGAATGAGTTAATGCCAGCAGGAATAACTAACAAAATTCCAGCCAGTGTCTGAAGAAGGGGCTGCAATCTATGAACATCCATGCTGAGATAAATCAGTTTTGTCACAATGCTTTTGTTTTTCCTTTTATTTTGTTTTTGTAATCCTCCTAATCCTCCTCCTCCTCCTCCTCCTCATCTTCATCATCACTGAATGGTGAAAATACAATCCAAGCCATAAACATATGGGAAGTTCCAGTAATTAACTACCCTGTTGGAATAATAGTTTGGAACCAAAATGAATTAGAAGAATTGGGTCAAAAACACAGAAATTAATCAATATGCATCATGCACTATACCCTAAAAGTGATGTGAGCAGATTATATTTACCACAAAAAAAATTGGAGGACATGGATTACGGCAAATATAGCAGGTAGTAGAAAAGGGGAAAAGTAGTCAAAATGGCTGTATTAGCACAAGAAGAGAATTACTTAAGGCAATAGACGTGGAGAATACTTTGAAAACAAGAGAAACAAAGACTCAATATAAGAAACAACAATTCAAAAATAAATTATGTGGTTGGAAAAAATAAGACATTACATGGACAACACCCAAGAAATATTGATGGAAAGCATGATAATCATTCAGCATGGGCATAGCTAAAACTTGGGACTAGAGATGGGCACGACTCAAAAAAAATGGTGTTTCGTTTGTCGTTTGTCGTTTAGGGGGTCCGTTTCGGTTCGTTTTTGTTTTTCGTGAATTTTTTGCAAAAAAAATCGTTTTTGTTTCATTACGTAACGAAACAAAGAAAATGAAAACGAAAATGAAAATGAAAAATTGCTGTTTCGTTAGCATTCATTACAGTTCAATGTATTTGCTGCAATGAAAACGAAACACACAACAAAATTTCTGTTGTTTCGGTTCGTTTCATTTCATTTTGGAGACAAAATTCGTTTTTCGTTTCGTTACATAATGAAATGAAAAAATGAAAACGAAAACGAAAAATTGCTCATTTCGTGCCCATCTCTACTTGGGACCATGAAGAAAGAAACTGAAGGTATCATTTTTGCAGACCAAGAACAAGCACTACAAACCAATGTAACGAAAGCTAAGATTCAAAGAAGTAGTGCCAACAGCAACTGTCAATTCTGAAACATATCCGTGGCTACCAAAGACTGCACATAGAGACTGTAAAATTAGCTGTGCAGCAAACATGGCGGAGGTGAGTGAGAGCTGCGGGTGGCAGCAGCAGTGGCAGCAAGGGGGCTGGAAGGGAGAAGGGGGAAAAGATGAGGAGGAGAAGGAGGAGGCCAGAGGGGGAGGAGAGTCGAGTCAGGCCCCAGGCGGGTTGGGAGGGAGAGTGCACCTTTTAATAAAAGTCTTCCAGCAGCCTGGGCAAGCATGCACACGCCTCCCTTGTACCCACCCACACCAGCTCGAGCAGGTGCAAAGGAAGCATGTGAATGATCAGCCCTCCCATAGGAAAGCACTGAACTATGTTCCCTCCAGAACGGATTAATTGATTTTCAATGCATTCCTATGGGAAACCGCTGCTCTACGTCCATTTTTTTTTACTTATCAGCATGTGCTCAGAACGAACAAAATTTGTAAGTAGAGGTTTTCGTGTAGTAGCCCTCAGGCACTTTGGGCGGGAAAAAGTAGACCTCAGCCTGTTCAAAGTTGGACAGCCTGTGCTATACAAATTCAAAAATTTGAGTTGAAAGTAGTTTTGTTACAAAACGAAACAAAAAGAAATGAAACGCTATGCTCCCCTGGGTCCTAAACGGCCAACACGACAGGACCATTTTGATCCTTTAATTACTCCCCTGGAACTGGCAGGTTCTTAATCTCTGGGACTTCTTGGGAGGCACTCAATCAAGTAGGAAATTGTCAAGCCAAGAGAACCCAAAGAAGCATGTACTCTTGACTTTGTACTACCCTCCCACCTACTTCTCTATCTATCTATCTATCTATCTATCTATCTATCTATCTATCTATCTATCTATCTATCTATCTATCTATCTATCTATCTAATTAGGGATGGGCACCAGGGGCGTGGTGGCTCAGTGGACTAAGGCTCCGAAAACTGTTGACTTCAAAGTCAGCAGCTCGGCAGTTCGAATCCCGGGCGCCACGCAACGGAGCGAGCTCCCGCTGTTCATCCCAACTCCTGCCAACCTAGCAGTTTGAAAGCATGTAAAATGCAAGTAGATAAATAGGTACCGCAGTAAAAAGCGGGAAGGTAAAAACAGTGTTTCATTGCAGCCATGCCAGCCACATGGCCATGGACTTGCACAGCACTGGCTCTTCCGGCTTGAATACGGAGATGAGCACCGCCCCTAGAGTCGGACACAACTAGCATGCATGTGCAGGGGGAACCTTTACCTTTACCTTACCTTACGAAAAACGACACGCTGTTACAAAACAAAACAGCAAACAGCGTTTCATCCAGATGTGAAACAAAACACCATCCCCCTCCCCCGAAACAAAATGATTTGTCCCAGTGGTGAGAGGCACCCTGGATCCAGCCATCTTGAGAATAAGGGGCTTTTTTTAACTGTCAGGGCAGAGTGAGCAAACCTTGTTATTTCTGCTTTCTGCTCTCTTATTCAAGGATAATGGGCCACTTTACGTGGGAATTAAACAAAGTGACACCCTCCCCCAGTCCTCCCACATTTAAAAGAGTCTGTGTGGGAGTGAAACTTTGCATAAGTTCACCTTGAAAGGGAACTTGTTCTCCAAAAACAGGCCATGAAGGCAGTGGGGAGGCTTCTGTAGAGTGATAGGCTGCCCCTGTCTGAATACTGAGTAGAACTCTCAAACCACACAAGACACAGTGTTCCTATAACCACGTTTAAGCACATCTGCAGAAGATTGCACCTGGCAACTTTCGCCATGAATTTTTGAGCCATTCATTTATAATTTTTCAGCTCTACTCACAAACTACTGGCGTGTGCCTGAAGAAGTGGGTTTTTATTAAAATGCTCGATTGTTTTTCTTAGAAAAAAGTAAGTACTCCAAAGCGAGACACATTTTGGAAACCGTCGTATTGCAAAAAAGTTGTGAGAGATGTTTGGACAGAGGTGTGCCTCTCGGTGCAACACTTCAGAAGCCCAATATTTATGTCCAATCCTTTGCATCCATTCAAGCTCACAGTCGATGGCACGGACTAGAAAGCCACGCATTGAAGGGCTACTCCAACCCAACTTGATTTCAATACATGGTGAAATTTGCCTTATGGCTCTAGACCATAGAATCATAGAATCATAGAATCATAGAATCATAGAGTTGGAAGAGACCTCAAGGGCCATCTAGTCCAACCCCCTGCCATGCAGGAACCCCATCACAATATTTCCGACAGATGGCCATCCAGCCTCTGCTTAAAAACCTCCAAAGAAGGAGACTCCACCAGTTCTGTGGCAGCATATTCCACTGCCGAACTGCTCTGTCATGAAGTTCATCCTAATGTTCAAATGGAATCTCTTTACCTGTAGTTTGAAACCACTGCCCCGAGTCCTAGTCTCTGAAGCCATTGAAAACAAACCTGCTCTCTCTTCAATATGGCATCCTTTCAAATATTTAAACATAGCTAGCTAGCTATCATATCCCCCTCAGCCTTCTTTTTGAAAGGCTAAACATTCCCAGTTCCCTAAGCCGTTCCTCATAAGACATTTCCTCCAGACCCTCAACCATCCTCAACATATGGAAAACAATATGCGAACTCCACTTCTTTCCTCAAGTGTCCTTTTCAGAATATTTATTCCACAGATACTAAATCTTCTAGTTCAGTATTTCAGATACATTTATCCTTTCTGTATCCAGGGCCGGCGCATCCATTAAGGTGAACTAGGCAGTTGCGTAGGGCGCCCAAATGGAGAAGGGGCGCCAAAATGGAGAGGGGGTACCACCCGCCCGCCAGCCCGCCCGCACCACCCACCCCCCCGCCGCCTAGGGCGCAAAAAAACCTAGCGCCGGCCCTGTCTGTATCTTGGCTTTGCTATTTTATATGGCTCACATCTGTTTTTAATTTAAATGCTTTCTTAAGGAGAAAAAAACACCACCACATTGTCTATGGGCTTTTCATTGTTGTATTTTGTTTTGCTTTCATGTAAACTGCCCAGAGTTCCTTTGGGAAAACTGGTGTGGTCTCAAAATACAAAAATAAATATTAAATAAATAATTCCCATGCCAGCTTTTCCCTAGTTATTTGCCATCCTCCCCCCCCCCATATAACTTTCTCTTATTACCACTAAGATTGTGAGCCTATAGAAATGGCTTGGATTACAAATGTCCCCCACCCTTTCGCAGTTCATATACTGCGGCCCCGGTATATCGCAGGTCTGCAGTACATGAACAAAAGCCCCCCTCAGGTAAGGAGGAAAGCCTTCCCAGGCCCGAGGGAGGCCCCAAACGTGCTTCCCTGCAAACCGGAAGTGACTTCTAGTAAACCAGAAGTGACAACCTCCAGATCACTAGAAAGCATGTTTGGGGCCTCTGGGGACTGGAAAGCCCCTTGCAGGCCCGTTTGGGGCAGTGCCAGGCCTGGGGTCAGTACAAGAGCCGCCAGAAAGCACACCCAGTCCTGACCTGACCCAACATCTGCATCTTGTGGATTTTCAGTTATTGCGGGTCAGGTCAGTTCCCTAACCCCTGCGATAGGTGGGGGTTTACTGTATTTAACATTTTTGAACAGTGTCTACTGTTTTTAGCCACTGTGTATATCAGAATAAGTTATAACAAGACCTCAGATGGAATTCCTAACTGCTACTAGAATCCCATTAACCCTGCTCAATCGGGGAATGCAAAATGCATGATCATAAAGCATCATCTCCTGAAGTTGGTTATGTTGTCATTTTCATGGCAAGCTTTGTCTTCTTATCCTTCAGAAGGGATTATAATCAGTTTTGGGCCCTCCCTGGTCACATCGCCAACTAAGGTCAGGATAGTCAAAGCTATGGTTTTTCCAGTAGTGATGTATGGAAGTGAAAGCTGGACTATAAAGAAGGCTGATCGCCGCAGAATTGATGCTTTTTTGCTGTGGTGCTGGAGGAGAGTCTTGAGAGTCCCCTGGACTGCAAGGAGATCAAACCTATCCATCCTGAAAGAAATCAACCCCAAATGTTCACTGGAAGGACAGATTTTGAAGCTGAGGCTCCAGTACTGTGGCCAACTCATGAGGAGAGAGGAGTCCTTGGAAAAGTCCCTGATGTTGGGAAAGATTGAAGGCAAAAGGAAAAGAGGACAGCAGAGAATGAGATGGTTGGACGGTGTTATCGATGCAACCAATATGGATTTGACCAAACTCTGGGAGGCAGTGGAAGATAGGAAGGCCTGGCGAGCTCTGGTCCATGGGGTCACGAAGAGTCGGACACGACTGAACGACTGAAGAACTGGTCACATCATTGCTCAATGAGTTCTTAAGCAATTTTGGAACTCTAGGGCGGCATTCTTAAGTTTGGGCAAAGACCTTTAACTCTCTATTCCTTTCCCCATTTTCAGCTGGAGTGAAAGGTCTGGCAAGGATCCAGCTGAGATACCAACGTGTTGGCAGTGAAGAGTTCATCAAATTGAGAGAAAGGTGATTTTAAACATATTATTTTAAAACATATTTTTCTAAAGGAAGGGAAGGATGTGGAGAAATGGTGAGTAGGAGGGGCAATAAAAGAAGCATCACTGCATATTTTAAGGAATGAAGCCAATGTTTGCTTTTTTTCACAGCTAGGGAAGGGAACCGTATGAAAAATGGCATGCTGTTTCATTGTTTTGTAAGCTTATGAAACCTTGTGAAATGAAATGAAACAGCAAACAGCATGTTGTCAAGAAATGAAACGAAACACCATTTTTTGTTTTGGAAATGAAATAATTCGTTCTAGCCTCTTGATCCAGCTGTCTTGAGAACAGGAGGTTTATTTTTAAACCAATTGATTTGTTTTCCTTTCTTCCTGGGCCTCAGCTATTGAGATAGCTTATCTCCAATCTTGATCTGTCTGAACCTAGCCAGGAGCTGAGCTGTTCCCTTTGCTGGCTGTCTGCAAGTTGATTTAAACTGATCGTTTTCCTTTCCTTTTTAAGTAGGACTGTGGAGGTTATTTTTTAAAAAAACATTTTCTCTCTTTCCCTTGTAGTGCTGTGGATCAGCCCCGATCTCTCTGTGAAGCAGCTAGCTATTAGGTTTCTAGCTTGTTTATAGAGGGTTCTTTGCTTGAAAGCAAATTGATTGGAAGGTTCGAGGATCTTTGATTTAGGGCAGTGGGATGCCTGTTAAATAAGAAAAAGGAAAGTTTCCCATTGTTAATAGTCTTACAAAGCGTTTCGTTTCATGATGAAAATGCTTTTAAAAATCTGTTATTAATGAAACGAAATGAAATGAAGACTCAAATGAAATCAAATGGAACTATATGAAGATTGAAATGAAATGAAATGGAACTATATTTCCATTTCATGCCCATCTCTATTCATAGCTTCTTCTCAACGAACTACCTTCTTTTGCTTATTTAGGAACAGTGGCTGGCATCCTTCTTCCCCCAGTCAGATATTACATCATATTTAGTGATGGAGTGAGCATCATGTATCTCTATTACACAGCTGTTAAACCTCAATTAATAGGTTTTAATGATTAGCCATTAGTGGCGCAATATACAGTTTAACATTCTGTATTAGGGTTTAAATTAAATGCATGCTTCAAGAGCTAAATTTTCCAGACATCATTCAGTGCGTCGCTTAAGTAAATAATATTCACATGGGACTGGAAACTATAGATGCAGCGCCTCTTTCTGAAGGGGAAGAACAGATTAAACAAACAAAGGGCAATTAAGCGTTGCAGCTTTTCGCTAGAGAAAACACACAGAAAAGGTTAGCCTCCTCCCACCCCACATCACCATGTTAAGAACACACCTCAGGGTCCCAACTGAGCTGCACCTTGTTTGGCCATTTCATGAATTGAAAGATTTCCATGGAGGGGGTAAAAATATCATTGGTACCCAAAGCAGGCACACAGCTGAAGGGAGCTGGGGATTGAGGAGATGTGACCTTCACCGCTTTCTCGTTGCATTTGCTTGCATCTTCATCCACAAGGACACAAGAAGCGGTCCTGTTAAGTCAGGCTCTTATTGGTATAGACCCATGATTCCAAGGTTGGGAACCACAGACGAATGGTTTCCCACCTTGGGACCCCAGATGTTCTTGGACTAAAATTCCCACAAACCTTCACCACTAGCTGTTCTGGCCAAGATTCTTGGGAGATGTAGTCCAAGAAGATCTGGCTACACAAGGATTGGGAACCATTAGTTTAGACTATTATTCTAGATACTGATTGACAGTAGGGATCTGGGTTTTCACTAAGGATTCCTACTTAGTCTTACTTATTCCTACCTAATATTCACTCTCCAAGTACAAACCAGGGAACCCACTTAGCTTCTAAAATCATACCATTTCAGAGCTCTCTTCAGTCAATTCTTATCTGTTGTTCTCCAATAAGTCTTAGCCTGTGTCTGCACTGACAAATGTTTCAGGATTGACTCTGCAGCTAAGTTAAAGGCAACATACTATTCAATAACCATACAAATCAATCTAGCCCTTTAAACTTCAGATTCTGGTCCACCACCAAAACCACCCTTGGGGGCTTCTATTCCTTCAAAGCTGCGACAATTTGAACAGTGGATTCCCAGGTGTCTGCTTGTTTTGATCTACAAAAGGACATGCGATGTGACTCTGGTTGGTGTTGTGGTGACGTATTAAGTTGGGGCATAATGTTCTAGGCCAGTGGGAACACCCACCCTCTTGATCTTTCTCCTTAGTTGCCCTGCTTTTTTTTTTCAACTACTGAGTTCAATATTAGATCACCTTATTGCTGCACTTATATATTACTTTAGTGCTAGATCTCATTTGCACAGGAAAAAACAAGAGAGAGAGAGAGAGAGAGAGAGAGAGAGAGAGAGAGAGAGAGAGAGAGAGAGAGAGAGAGAGAGAGAGAGAGAGAGAGAGAGAGAGAGGAGTCCCAAGGATCACCTGGTGGGTTGTATCAAAGGGTATGTGGACTCTGGATTAATATCAGATCACATCAAGAACATAAGAAGAGCCATTAGCCGCTTAGAGTTCTTTACTGAAGATAAGCGGGATATAAATAAATAAATAAATAAATAAATAAATAAATAAATAAATAAATAAATAAATAAATGCTGGATCAGGCCAAAGGCCCATCTAGTCCAGCTTGCTGTATCTCACAGTGGCCCCACCAAATGCCTCTGGGAGCCCACGAGACTAGATCTCTGGCTCCTGATCCCACTCCCCTGCATCTGGCCCTTGAAGAACCCTGGTTTTAAGCCTGGAGATGACCCATATCCATCATGGCTTGTCACCTGGGGTGGACTTCTCCTCCAGGAATCTGTCCAATCCCCTCTTGAAGGCATCCAGGCCAGATGCCATCACCACATCCTGTGGCAGGGATGGCAATATGGACACATGTACAGAAATAATTCAGGATTTTCGTGATCACCTAAAGCAAATCCCACCATAAACAAGACTAAGAATCAAGTTTCGGTGTAGCCACACCCTTAAAGGGAAGCACATGACCATTCTTCCATCCATTGTCACTTTCACAATCTGGAGAGCATCTTATCTGCAGAAAAAACAAAGGTGGTTTTTTTTTTTTAGTTTTACATAGGACTCCCACCTGAAAGAGACCTCTGAAAAAGTAGGGCTCCTGCTCATACAGAAAGCCAACAAGCAGAGAGGGACCTCTTCTCAGTAAACATCTCACTCACTGGTTGTGTGAAGAACATGAGGACTGAATATTTTTGAAGTATGTTAGAGAGAACCAAGAAGGCACATGGGGGCAGGGAGGCAGGGAGAGATTACTACTGCCATTGTTATTTTGTGATTGCACAGATTCCTGGAGGAAAAGTCCATCACAGGTTACAAACCATGATGGAGATGTGTAATCTCCAGGCTTAAAACTGGGGTACTTCAAAGGCCAGATGCAGGGGAGTGGAATCAGGAGACAGAGATCTAGTCTCGTGCACTCCCAGACACATTTGGTGAGGCCACTGTGAGACACAGGAAGCTAGACTAGATGATCCAGCATGGCTATTCTTATATTCTTATGGGCTACAATATCCAGAATCCCTCAGCCCTGCTAGTAGGGGGATTCTGATCATTGTGATATAAAAAATGTGATATTCCCAAGCTCTGTTCCTGACGTTCTTCCCACACAATCCTGGCAACCACGATCTGAAACCTATCCACTATGTACGCTAAAGCCAATGTAATGTTTTTTTCTGCTGCTCCTTGGGTTCTCACTGGTAAACAGTGGTTCCCAAACGTGAGGCATGAAGCACTCTGGGGTGATGTGAGTACTCCTCAGGCAGGGCTTGTTCCCTACGTTCCACTCCCAACCAAAGTACCGTATTGGGGGAGCCACAATCAGTGGCCAGGAAGTCAAGGGATCTGCAAGTCAAAAAGCTTTGGGAAGCACTGACTTGTAAGCTGCAAAGCTAAAATGCCCCCCCCCTGGTCCCAGATTAATCAGTAACGGATTGTCTAATACAGAGGTAGATAGCAGAATCCTGTGTATTCCCACTCAGAAGGAAGTACCTCAACACTCCCAAGAGGGCAGTCATCTTCATTTTTCAGTATTTATAGAGCTGTAAACGCTGGCTAGATGCCCTAAGCATATCCAATCTCGCCTGATTTCGGAAGCTAAGCAGGGTCGGCCCTGGTTAGTACTTGGATGGGAGACCTCCAAGGATTACCAGGTGCTGTAGGCGCCTGGAGTAGGAACTGGCAAACCACTCCAGTATTCCTGCCAAGAAAACTCCATGGATATGGGGTCACGAAGAGTCGGTCATGACTGTAATGACACAACACACAGAGAGAGCTGTAAACATTTAGTTACTTATGCCATAAGTAACCTTATGCCGCACTCTGATGTGAATGAGGCCCATTGACAGCAGTATGCCAGTACACATCCAGAGGTGAGATCCTGGGACTCAGATCTCCCAAACACAGTGGGACTTATTTTCAACAGACATAGACAAAAGGTGCAACAGAAAATGCCAATGCTGTGTCCTTTTTACTGGGGAGTAACCACTCAATTGGATGTGTCAATTACTCTTGAGTAAACATTCACAAGGTGAAGGATATGTGGCTGCGGGTGAGGCAATAAACAATGCATATTGTATAGAGTGCAGACTAAATGGGAGAAAATAGGTGATACCAATTCATTTTTCTTCAATAGGTGTGATTTACTTTAGACCATTGAGTCGCTTTTTAAAGGCAGGTAACATTTACTGGCTCAGTGGTCTGCATATCTGCCTATGGAGCCAGAGGCTGGGAATAGAAATGAGTGTTTCATTTCGGAAGGGGTCTGGTTCCAAAACAAAACACACCATCACAGCTGGCACTCGGAACCCAGTCCCACCTGGGTTCCGAGTGCCAGCTGTCTTACCTTGCTGTAGCTCGGGCTGGGTGAAATTCCAACCAGGAAGCAACCTCCGATACATCATCTTTCCCTCTCCCTGATGCTGGCCAATGAGGAGTGGTGCAAGGACATGCATTATCCTGCCTCCCTGTCTGATTGGCCAGCACCAGAGAAAGGGAAAGATGATGCATCGGAGGCTGGTTCCTCATTAGAATTTCGCCCAGCAAGAACTACAGCAAGGTAAGACAGCAGTTGATTTTGTTCCAGAGGGTGGGACTAGATTCCGAGCACCAGTTGTACTGGTGTGTTTCATTTCAGAACCAGTCCCCTTCCAAAACGAAACACCCATCTCTAGTAGGGAATTCAATTCCTCACCATGCCTCCTGAAAGTAAAGCCAGCCTGGGTGGCCTTGGGCAAGCTGCAGAATCCCAGGGCGCCCCAAGAGGGAGGGAATGGGAAATCACTTCTGAGCATTCTCTACCCATTAAACCTTGAAGAGTGTCATCATAAGTCAGAGCTGACATGGCAGCTCTGTCATTGTTATTAAAATGGACTTCATACACACCCAAAACATAGGAAGGATGCTGATGTTAATCTTCCTACTTCTGTCATTGCACTGCACTTTTTTCCCCTGGCATCCTTCGTGTTGGAGCTGCCAGGGTCAAATTGCTTTCGACACACACACACACACACACACACACACACACACACACACACACACACACACACACACACACACACACACACACACACACACACACACACACACAACCTCAGGGCCTGCATTTTCCGAAATTTCCATCTCATTCCTGATCAAACAGAGGCAGAGATGGGAAGGGAGAGGGAAGCTGCTGATTCAGGCCAGTCAGATCTTGTGTCGCTTCACTGTAGAAAGGATGTTCCCAGATCAGCAGAAATGGGCCTCCGAGGTGTTTTCCGCTGACAGCTGAGCATAATCTAGTTCAAATCTGCTGGCACCAGGGTGAAGGAGAGGAAGGGAGGGTAGGGAGACAAGCACAAGGTCTTCTATCAGGGCAAATCAAGGAGATGGGGGAGAAACCCATTCCATTGCTCTCAGCTGCTCTTTTAGTATCTGCAGTGACTTCCCACTGATTTATGAAAGGCTACAGACTCCCCTATGGCAAAGTGACGCCGAGAATGTGTTTATTCAGATATTTTTCTAGAAGGCAAGCTCATTACAATTAATTCACATTTTCAACAGAATGTTAGAGGGTTTGCTTGTTCTGAATGCTGCTACGATGTGCCTTGACCCACACCTCTCAAGAAATGGGGAAGGCTGGGGTGTTGGTTTTTGGCCTGTTTTCTCATTTCACAATCCTTCTGGTCCTACTCGTAGCCTTTCAAAATCACATGTAAGCGTCTCAAATGTGACTCATTCATTTTGGAAGCCATTGCATTTAGTCACTTATGAGAGATCAGCTTGAGCAAATAAGGACACCTAACCTTCAAAAGATAGGAATTGAAGATGGTTCAGTACAGGACGATGATAGCAATTACTTCTTTCAGGAGACGGGAAGCAAATCAAAGAGGAGGACGCTGTCTCTAATGTCATAGGACAGGGAATCTGCTCTGGGTTTTGGCATGAATTGTACAGGAACAGCATAGTGCGTGGAACTATGTCCCTGCAATAGGTTCAGCACCATGGACAGTACCGGATGAAACTTGCAATCCATTCACCACCCTGTGACCACAGAGACAGCCAGTGGGGCATCTTCAAAGGTACCAACGAGTCAGAAGAGACAAAGTCTCAGGATGCTAAACAAAAAGGTGCTTTATTGAAACTAAAGCCCAATGCGTTTCGGCTTGGGAAGCCTTCTTCAGGGGCTAGGTTAAACATATTCATTGTTTGTCCCTTTGTTTTAATGCAGTTTAACATAGCCCCTGAAGAAGGCTTCCCAAGCCGAAACGCGTTGGGCTTTAGTTTCAATAAAGCACGTTTTTTGTTTAGCATCCTGAGACTTTGTCTCTTCTGACTCGTTGGTTCCTCTGGATGCTCCAGTGGTTTTGGCTTTTGGCATCTTGAAAGGTGGCATGCAAGTCCCCAAAATGTGTAGAGGGGAACTTCCTATCACAGAATTCCCCTCCGTCTGAGGATGGCTGCTTTGTATTCATGCCTTTGCAAGGATGTAGGAACGGTGCCCAAATGTTCCCTTTGGCAGCACTTCAATCACTCAGCCGTGCTGTGCAGAGCAACAGACACCTAAGGCTGCAGGAGCAATCACCTCAATAAATAAAAGGATAAAAACAAAGGATGGGGCATCTGAAAATTCATCCCCCACACTGTGGATCCTGCTATTTCTGAGCTGAGTGGTTCAGCTTCCCAGGGCTGCCCAATTCCCGAACTCACCTGCCCTGCATCACCTCTCCAACTCCTTTGTACTTAATTTTGATTTGGGATGCAAAAATAAATTACTCGCAGGGTGCAGTTTAACGGTTGTTTTTTCTACCATCGGCAAGGTTAAAAGACATAATAACAGTAATAATACCGTAAGAAAGCCTCGCCTGAAACATGCTATTTGCATGTTTAAGGAAATACTTCTTGGAGACAGCCTGGGTGAAAGGTCAGCATTTGCATATAAATGGAAAAGAAAGTGCATGGTGCTGGAAGTTACATCTATATCATTTTCTCAGCGGTGAGCTCCTGTTTTGGAGATTAAGGGACACGTTTTGCATCTTGTCGTTTATTGAAGACAGAAGGTTGCGGGAGAGTCAAATTGGGATGAAATCAAAAGAATATTGAAGCAACGGGTATGGCATTCTTTCCCTCTCCTCCCATGTGTGCAAATGTATCTGAGAGCCATCACACATTTGGCTTTTTTAAAAACTATATAAGGTATCCCAGTGTAAGTGGAACGCTATAGGGATGGTGCCTTTGACAACAAACAGTGCTTATTCAGGTGGGCAGCTCCCCCTGCACTGAATTTCAAAACAGCAATTGAAAGAGGTGCCCCTCTCCTTTCCCTGCTTCATGGAGTTTTCCAGGGAAAATGTTGCCATGTGAAAGATGGCTCACCACTGGATGTTCCATTGCAAGTATATGTCATTGTAGAAGGGGTCAACATGTGAGTCTGTGCAAACGTTATATGTAAAAGAAAAATATAAATAAAAAGTGGGGGGGGGGAGACATGTAATTGCAAGAACAAGGCCTTTGCACAGTGGAGTGAGGAGTCTGCAGACCTCTACTTTGGAGAAACCAGACAGACACTAAACAGGAGGATGCAATGGACCAGGGCCAGTCCTTTATTTGAAGGACAATGGATTCTCATTCAAAGATCAGGATGTATACATATTAGACAGAGAAGAGAGAGGAGTCAGGGAAGCCATTCATGTGTGAACTGAAAATTCATCTCTCATCAGGGGTGGGGGACTTAGGCACAACCTGTCTCCCACTTACCATGCTGCCCTTTCATCCATCCCCAGACAAATCAGAACCATGTCACACCTCCACCAGGAAGGCCAGTGCTAATTACCATACTTAATGGATGTTGGGAAGGGCTGCATAGGTGTGGCTATTCAGACCAGGGTGGGGTGAAACCATAGTGAAGTGGAAACTGGAAACCTCCCACCAACTTTTCTCAGACTAAGATCTGCAGCAAACTGGATAGCAAGTGGATAGAGGGACACTCTTCTCCCTCTCACAAAATACCAGAACTAGGGGACATACACTCAAACTGAGGGCTGGGAGAGTAAGAACAGACAAAAGAAAATATTTTTTTTTCACCCAGCACGTTGTTAGTCTGTGGAACTCCCTGCCACAGGATGTGGTGATGGCATTTAGCCTGGATGCCTTCAAAGGGGGATTGGACAGATTCCTGGAGGAGAAGTCCATCACAGCTTACAAACCTTGATGGAGATGTGTGATCTCCAGGCTTAAAAGCGGGGTCCTTCAAGGACCAGATCCAGGGGAGTGGTGTCGGGAGACCGATATCTAGCCTCGTGCACTCCCAGATGCATTTGGTGGGGCCACTGTGAGGTACAGGAAACTGAACTAGATGGGCCTTTGGCCTGATCCAGCATGGCTCTTCTTCTGTTTTATGTTCTTATTTTAACTTTGATTCGGATCTCTCTCTCTCTCTCTCTCTCTCTCTCTCTCTCACACACACACACACACACACACACACACACACACACACACACACCGGAGCAGTCATGTGGTTGATAGCGTGGATCAGATATTTCCATGGTTGCATTTTGAAAATCCGCAAACGTTCTGATCCCATGTCTGAGAACCACAGCAAAGACACCATAATGGCAGCGAAAAGGTTTTGGTGTGGATTTTCTGTGTTCTCGTGGACTCGAGTAACAGTTTAAAATCCGTATTGGAACAGCGACAAAGATTTTACCACATTGAGACCCGGTACAGTGGTACCTCGTATAACGGAGGGTTTGTTTAACGAAAAAATCGTACAACGTAAAAAAAATCTGCCCCCCTCCCCCCCATGAGCCCCTCGGAACAGTCGGTCACCAGTGCGCCCTCCTGCCTGCTGGCCGCCTCCGGGGCTCCGGCAAGAGGGAGCAAGGGGGGGGGGGAATTCCCAGCGCGGTCCCACCCAAGCCCCCAGCCCCAGGCCACGCGGCGCACTGCACCCCCTCCCCCCCGCGGCCACCTCCGCCCACCACCTGCGGCCGCTCAGGAAGAGGACGCGGGGCGGTCGGGGAGGGGAGGGGATGCTGGGGTTCCTCCTGGCGGGGCGGCTTTGCTCGGGCGCGGCTCCTCGCCGGCGGTGACAATGAAGCGGCGGCTCATGCCAGGCGGCGGCAGGCTCTGCCCTGGCCACTACCACGTGCCGCCGGCCCCTCGGTCGGGCGAGGCTGCTGCTGCTGCTTTTGCTGCTCCTGCTGATGCTGCTGCTGCCAGGGCGGCCCGGGCGGCGAGCGATGCTGCTCCCGCCGCCGCGACTCAGCCGAAGATGAAGGGCGACTCCGGGCGCCGCGCGGTCCTAGCGCCCCAGGTCTCGCCGGCCCCGGCCCCGGCCCCGGCCCCGGCCCTGCCCCCTGAGCCGTGGAACCGAAGGCCTCCCCCCACCCCCGCGGCCACCTCCGCCCGACCACCTGCGGCCGCCTGGGGAAAGAGGGAAGGAGGGAGGGGAGAGGAGGGGCAGCAGACACGGAGGGGGGGTGACTATGCATTGGAACGGATTAAATCCACTTTCAATGCATTCCTATGGGAAATTAAAATTTGTACAATGGAAAATTTGTATAACGTAATTTGATTTGGAACCAATTAATTACGTTATACAAGGTACCACTGTACTTGTAAAATATGCTGGGGCGCCTAAGTGGGTGTGGTCGCACTTTATTTTATTTTTAAAGTCCGCTGCTTGTGGGAAAATGGTTTTATGCTCCGATTCTGTGAGTACTTTGCAGTGGATTTTAGTAGTCGTGTGAAAGCAGCTTACGAGTCTGTGGAGTAGACCTGTTGATGTAACGGTGTTTGCATACATGTTGATTTATCATTCAGCCATTGACTTAATGACAGAAATCCGGTTGTGTAGTTATGCAAAAGGTATAACTTTTAGCAGCAAATGGTCATGTTAAGAAATCTCTGTAGGTACCGTATGTTGCACACGGAATCACGTGACTTGGTATGCCATAGACAGTTCCTTAACTTACAGCAATTCACGACAAAAGGTATGCTATTTACATAAACATACAACAGGATTTCAGCAAACGTGTTTACTCATAACAGGGACTGGTAGTTAAGATACTGGGTAGCTACATTTTACGTAGCTAAGTGTCTAGTTCTCGAGTACAGTGAACCCCCCCCCGCCTATTGCAGGGGTTAGGGACCCGACCCAACCTGCAATAACTGAAAATCTGTGATATGTAGATGCAGGTCGTCTGGGCCTTGGGGTGGGGGGCGGGCAGCCCAACCTGCCAGGCTGGGTACTTACCCCCAGCCTGGCACTGCCCTTCTGGAGGCCCCCAAAGGGCCTCCCTGCAAACCGGAAGTGACTTCCAGACTGCCGAAAATCATTTCTGAGACCTCCAACAGGCCTAGGAAGGCCCTCGGAGGCCTCAGAAATAATTTTCTGCAAACCGGAAGTGATTTCTGGTTCACAGGGAAGCCTTTTTCGGGCCTCCAGAAGGCCTGGGAAGGCCCTCACAGGCCTGTTTGGGGCAGCGCCAGTCCTGGGGTAAGTGTGGGAGGCCTGAAACAGGCCTCCCCCCCCCCGTTACCCCGGGGGCGTTTTTTCATATACTGTGGTACAGTGATATGGTAGGACCGCAGTATATGAACCGCGAATGGGTGGGGGACCACTGTACCTCAACTAATTTGGTTTCTTCTGATTCCATGTGTAGTATGATCCTTAATATTGTAACTAAGCAAAAATCCACAAGGAATCATTAGAAAATGTATTCTGTGAGAGAGTAGGGGGCCTTTCTCAGGTCCGAGAAGGAACAGGACATGCTCTTAAGGAAAATGTAGGCACCTGCGCCTTGATCCAGGAGAATTCTCCTGCAAGTGTGGGCAGGAATTAGCTAATGGACTTGCAGAAGCAGAATCTGATGACTAAGTACGCGCTTTTGCTGCTGCCAGCTCGTCGGCCCAATATTAAGTCTTTAACTCCTCCTGTCATACGAGAAGTGAAAAGTTGACACAAAATGTGTGTCACGCTGAGTCAAAGAGACAGAAGCAATAAGGCGTAATGAGGAAGCAAAACCGCTCTGAAATCCACAAGGCCCCTTGGGGTGGCTGCACACTTCCTCCTGCCCTATGACAACCCTCGACAGCAGAAACCAAAACACACAGAGGCAAACTGGCGCTGCCCCAAACTTACTGCCCAGGACAGCATTAAACTCAAAGTGCATTTCCTAAATTAAACAAACGTTCACATTACAGAAAAGCAAGCTCAGTTTTTCTCCTCTTAGAAGAATTATCAGGCTGTCAAAGGCAGTTCTAGTCAGCATTTTTTTAAAAAAAGTTTCTAGTCCTCATTGATAATGCAAAACAAACAAACAAAAACAACCAGCACATAGGGAAGCATGTGGATGGTACTGAATGACATCTTTAAAACCTGAGTGGTACCAAGCCAAGGGTTACTTGTTGAAGGAATATCTCATCATCCTGTCTCATCATTTCACTGCATGGCAAACAACAGAAAACATGTCTGAAAATGAAGCAAAAACAGGTGGCAGATTTGTTTTTGTTTTTTTGAAAACACGGACAGCCGTTTGAGCAAGTATAACGTCAGTGAAAATCATTTCTAACTCATTTGATTTCAAAAATTTGCACATTTTTAATATTTAGAATGGAAAGAACTTCAGAAGTTAAAAAAACCAGTAACCTTGAAATGTGGGAGAAATTAAAATAGACCCTTCTTCCATGGACAAATATTTGAGTTTGTAAGCTATAACAAGCTAAATTTTAATCTGCATGTATTTAGTGCATGTCAGTGCTGAATGTGAATTGCTAACACGGTTTCTGTAGAATATTCTCATGCTTAAAATATATATGGCAAGTTTCCCCCCCCTACTCTCATGGGTTCATCTTCTGAACCACAAATATTAAATGTTCATGTGGGTGAAGGCCATTGGTCACGGTGGCAAGTTATGATAGGCACTGAGCCTCCTGCTTTCCAGAAGTTAATTAGGATTACTTGTTCCAGGAAACAAACAAAGAAAGAAACAAAACAAAACAACAACAAAACCTGAAAACCAAGTTTTCTTTTATCCAGAAGAGATATATATATATATATAATAGTTTTGGCACAAGAAGTAATGATGTGATCAGTTACACAATATGTTCCTAAACAAAGAGAAGGCTTTGATACAACATAAGTGTCGCATACTAAGAACCCAATATTTTTGGATTCAAATATTATCTTTTCAATGAACTCCTGAAGGGCAATGAGTTTAAGTTTTTCTATTTTAATAAAAAATGTACTTGGGAGCTACATTGGTAACATAGAAAGGCAATAAACACACAGGCAGATGAACAGAAAAGCAGCCAAACGGATTACCACCGAATCTGCCAGAAAATTCTTGGAATTCAGCCTTGATGAAGGCATCATTACCTACCCCTGAGCTGCTCTCTCTCTCTCTCTCTCTCTCTCTCTCTCTCTCTCTCTCTCTCTCTCTCTCTCTCACACACACACACACACACACACACACACACACACACACACACACACACACACACACACACACAGTAGATATTATTTTGGACTACAGCTTTCAGAATTTCTCAGTCAGCATGACCATGAGTTGGGGATTATTTTGGTTGAAGTCAAATTTTGGTTGCATATAAGGAAAACTGATATTCCTAACTGTTAGAGCTGTATGGAAAGAACCAATTACAGTGCCTGGAGAGGTGGTGAGCACTCCAACACTGGAGGCATTCAAGAAAAAATTTAGACAGCCATCTGTCAGATCTTCAGTGAGGTGGCCAAGTTTGCGGATGACGCAAAACTTTTCCGGGTGGTAAAAACCAGAGAAGATTGTGAAGAGCTCCAGAAGGATCTCTCCAAACTGGGGGGAATGGGCTGCAAAACGGCCAATGTGTTTCAATGTAGCAAAATGTAAAGTAATGCATATTGGAGGCAAAAAATCCAAACTTTATCTATCAACTCAAGGGCTCTGAGCTATCCGTGATGGATCAGGAAAGAGATCTTGTTGTGTTGGTGGACAGCTCAATGAAGGCGTCTACCCGGTGTCTGGAAGAGGTGAAGAAGGCCAATTCCATGCTAGGGATTATCAAAAAGGGGATTGAAAATAAAACAGCCAACATTATAATGCCATTGTACAAAACGACAGTAAGGCCACACCTGGAGTATTGTGTACAATTCTGGTCACCGCATCTCAAGAAAGACATAGTGGAACTGGAAAAGGTGCAGAAGAGAGTGACTAAAATGATTACTGGGCTGGGGGACATCCCTTATGAGGAAAGGCTAAAACATTTGGGGCTCTTTAGTCTGGAAAAAGGTGCCGGGGGGGGGATATGACTGAGATGTACAAAACAATGCAGGGATGAGTAGAGTGGATAGAGGGAAGCCCTTTTCCCTCTCACAAAATACCAGAACTAGGGGACATCCACTCAAATTGAGGGCTAGGAGAGTGAGAACAGACAAAAGATTGCCATTCCTTTGTCATTAGCAAACTAATTTTGGAATTCTGGGAGTGCCAAAGGTTCACCACCGGACTATATGCTTCACTGGTTATTCAGGGTAGGAGATGGTAGGAAGGTGTGTGATGCAGTCAAACACACCTGAATGGCACCAGATTACAGAAAGCTGATTTAGATTCTATGATAATATGATAGCGATGGTCGGTATTCAGAAACTTGAAGACTAAGGTGCTCTATTGTAAGAGCCAATAATCCACAGCACCCTACAAGGAGAATTAGAGGTATTCAGCTAGGGAACCTATCAGAAGCAACAGAGGGACTCCCATGTGATTCTGAAGGAGACAGAACCGCTTTATATTTAAGTAGAAACAAGCAAGCCAGAAAAAAAAACTTGCTTCTAAAGGGATTCCTTGGAAAGAACAACTAGCAAATGATATATTTGCCGGTAGTGAAATACCTTTGTTGGAGATGTGGCATCAAGAGTATTATTACACAGTCATTTCCCTGTCACTTTTCAATCTCATTACAAGAGGCATCTCAACCAACCAGGGGGCACACAGTGACTATAGTAACAATAAGAGCCATACACGATTCTTGCAAAGTCCTATTCAGAGACTAGATTGAATTTTGCTATAATCCAATATGACTCCAAATAGGAATTTGCTAGAATCCCATGTGACCTTTTTCTTCTTAGGTACATTTTAAAAAATAACATAACGGGGAACAGTCGTGTGGCATTTTATGTGTGTGCAATGAGTAACAATTTCTAGTTACTGTTAAACAGCATTTTTTAGACAGAAGAAGAAATGGATGGCCATCTGAACCAGAAATATGACATGTGTTTTATTTATCCTGTGTGACTGCTGTAGCCACTAAATTGATCCTTAATGGGTTCATAGTGGTGCCCCTCCAGTAATGCCATCAAAAAGTGGAAGGGAAAGAAGTGAGATGGGAAAAGTTCGTTTTTGGACTACAACTCCCGGAATTTTTCATCCAGAGTGATGAGTATAAATACTGGGAGTTACAGTTCATAAACTAACTTATCTCATATCAGTGAATCAGACAAAGCAAGGGAGAAAATTCTATAGGGCTGCAAAAACCTTCACCCAGAGTTTTTCAGGAATATCTTGGGCTGCCTGGAAAATAAAACCTCGAGCCTGAAAATATACATGGGAACATTCAGCATTGTCCTTACAGTTCAGCGTTCTTTCTGAGAACTGGGGGAGAAGAACTGCACACGATGTTCTGAATGTGCGTACAGCTTATATTTATATGGTGACAGCAGGAAACTTGATAGTCTGCATTCAGCCCACTTTCTTCTAAATACCGACTTTGTTTATGAATTAGCTTGAAGGCAGGATGTAGGTGTTGCTCAGGAGAAGGGGAGGGGACCCATGCCAACAACACTACAACATTTTGACAAGAAACCCTAGCACACCACATGCGGGAGGATCAGGAAGAATAAGAAACAGGAGCATAACGATGCAATATCGAAAAAATCTTGCTTTTAAGCCATTTCTGTGCCTCCTTCCCCATTCTCTCCATCAAATCAAAAAGCCCCTCTGGATTCACCTGCAGATTAAGCCAATGGTACCTTAGGATTTAAGTGCTATACATAAGCAGCCACGTCCAGAGGTATCTTGTGTACCTTGCATTAATATTCATGGCAGGAGCTCTGTGGATCGGCTTTGGAAATCAGTGTGTTACATATACTTGGCATCCTTCCTAAGCTATTGGGAACCACTTAAGGAAACAAGTGTTAGAAGTGCTAGCGGTATAAGGCTGTACAAGCATTGTCAGTGAAACACGCCCTAGTGCCAGCTTGGGAAAAGTGGCAATGAGAACCTAAGCCAAAAAGCACCCCTATAACAATCTGACCTACTGAGTTACTTGTTCTGAAGTTTGCCTCCCCGCCTGGAGGGACAGGAAAGCATAGCGGTTCTTTGAGAATTCCAGGCAAAAATCAAAACCAAACCAAAATAAAAGACAAAAGTGTGGGGCACCGTAAAGAATCATAGAATGATAGAGTTGGAAGAGACCTCAAGGGCCATCTAGTTCAACCCCCTGCCATGCAGGAACCCCATCACAATATTTCCGACAGATTGGCCATCCAGCCTCTGCTTAAAAACCTCCAAAGAAGGAGACTCCACCACCCTTTGTGGCAACATATTCCACTGCCAAACATCTCTAACTGTCATGAAGTTCTTCCTAGTGTTCAAATGGAATCTCTTTTCCTGTAGTTTGAAACCATTGCCCCGAGTCCTAGTCTCTGAAGCCACGGAAAACAAACCTGTTCCCTCTTCAATATGACATCCTTTCAAATATTTAAAAATAGCTATCATATCCTCCCCAGCCTTCTTTTTGAAAGGCTAAACATTCCCAGTTCCCTAATCCGTTCCTCCTAAGACATTTCTTCCAGACCTTCAACCATACTGGTCGCCCTCCTCTGCACCCGCTCGAGGTTGTCAACATCCTTTTTAAAATGATGCTTTAATGCAAGCTTATATTTTAATGCAAGCTTTTGTGGACATGTCCACTTCTTCAGATGTATAGTAGCAGAAGCTTTGAGCATTCAGTCGGTAAATGTTGACACACTGCCACTTTAGCCTCAGGATGTTTTGCTGCCTGGTGTCTATCAGCAGTCCTGCTTTAGAAGCTGATTGGGTTGGCACTGCCGTGGGATACTTCAAGACTGGCAGTTGTGTAGATTTCTCCATCCATGCCCTCAGCCAGTCAGTTTAAGCAAAGGGAACAGAAGTGAGGGAGAATATGGTGGTGGTGGGGTACCCCTTGCTCCCTCTCCTCACCTTCTACCCGTGGCGGTTATCTCCCTCTGTTTAACCGGCCCTTGAGCAGACTCATTCTGCTTTGGGAACAGGGCCTGGATTGCTCCCAGCCCACATCTGCTATCTGGACAACAGCAAAAGTTAGGGCAGGAAAGTAAGTGCATTTTGAAAACTGAACACCAATGTTTGTAACAAGAATCCTGAAAAGTGCAGATCTAAAAAGATATGGAAAGAATCAGGAATACCAAATGACCAGGAGTTGATAACTAAAATCCTTGAGATTGCAGAAATGGACAAACTATCAGAATGGTTAGAGCAGGCATGCCCAAACTTCGGTCCTCCTGATGTTTTGGACCACAACTCCCAGAATTCCAAGCCTGTATTTCCAGTGGCAAAGGACTGTGGGAGTTGTGGTCCAAAACACCTGGCAGGCCGAGGTTTGGGCATGCCTGGGTTAGAGGCACACCGGAAGGTGAAACACCAGGAATGTTGGGACAAGTTTTATATGTGGTTAGACAAAAGACAAAGTTAAATTGAAAATATGACAAAAGCCAAAACTGTTTGGTTATTGATATCTACATATATGCTTGAATTGAACTGTCTATAACTGTAAAATGACTTTTATATTTTTAAGTGTTCTGCCCAAACTACTTCCCCCCTTCTTTTTTCTGTATCCCAAGTTATTCTCCCCTATTTATTCTTTATCTATAACAAAAAAGGGAGGGAAAGGTACAGAATATTGTGAGTAAATAATTAATGGGGGAAAATATATATGGAAGGACCCAGGAGTTGTTCCCTTCTTTTCTTTGTATGTAACTGCCTGCTGATTGCAATTCTTAGGCTTACTTCCCTTGTGCTTCTTCTTGGAAAGAGAGTTGCTATCCTTATTTCATTTAATAGGTGGTCATATGTCTCTCTAAAGGCTATGAACCTACTCATGAACGTCAGCTCTGGAGGCTTTTGTTGATGAGCTTTAAAGTCCAATTGCTCATTCCAAACTGCAGTAGAATTACTGAATCAGTGACTGAAGGGTAACTCAGCACTCATGCAAATGCCTTTGATTCAGTGGGTTGACTCTGGTTGGGGCTAGAGATGGGCACGAATTGCCGAACCGGTACTGTTTTGTTTTTTTCAGCCAAACAGATGTTTGCTGTTTCTGAGCCTCACCTGCTTCGGCAGGCGCTCATTTATAGCAAATGGTTTGTATAACATAAAATCTGTACAACATAAAAAATTCCGGAGATAGGGGACATTTGCTTAACAGAATCGTCTATGGGGCAAATCCGTACAACATAAAAACAGTTGCGATTAGGGATTACTCTTTTTTCAAAGCATTCCTATTGGAAATTTGAATAAAGGGGAAGTTGCTTAACATAATTTCATTGGGAATGAATTAATTCATTTATACAAGGTACCACTGTGTATCAAATCCTTTATCGTCTCTCCCACGCCCTGCAAAAAAACCCTTAAACCTCTTCTTTATTATCTGTTTCATTTTGTAAGTTCCTGGAAGGTGGAGGCGTGTCTTTGTTTTTTAAACTCTGCAATGCAGCCAGTAATGTTAAGCATGCTGAATAAATAATAAATTTCACAGTAACAATACTTTTTAAGTGATATACATTTTGAAAAATAAATAAAAATGATGTAAAGATGCAAAATCACTGTATTTGTGGGAATGCTGGCCAATAACCACAGTGTCTGATAAATGTACTAGAATGAGATGTTACAAGTGTAAAGCTTAGGGGATTTTTTTAAAAAAAAAAAATGGATTTTAATCTTGCAGCAAAACCTATAAGTGCATCTCTCATTTAATCCCCCTTGCTCCTTCACCCTGGGGAAGTTCCATCCATAACGTTAAGACCAATGGATGGCAGAAATATTTTGAACTTTTATTCTTCTGAATAGTGGAATGGTGGCGGTGAGGGAGCGAGAAACTACCAGTTCTCTGTTTGGGAACCTGCCAGTAGGCTGGCACCGTTTGCCTCTCTCCTGCTGATCTTTTCTTTCACACCGCAACGTTTGCCTTCATAGGCTTTCGTTAATATTTTTAGCCAGCGTGCCTAAACAAGATGCAAAGAATGTGCTCGCCTGCAACCTTTCTCTCAAAAAAGATCCAGCCCTGTTAATAATGAAAGCTGATGCTTCCACAAAAGACTTTATGAACCACGTGACTCTTCCCAGAGAGGAGAGGTCTAAGCTACGCTGGTTGCTTCCTCTATGTTACACACACACAAATACTCTCTCTCTCTCTCTCTCTCTCTCTCTCTCTCTCTCTCTCTCTCTCTCTCTCTCTCACACACACACACACACACACACACACACACACACACACACACACACACACACACACACACAAGCCAAGGCCATTTTGGAGTTTTCACTCTCCCTCTGGCCTCCCCCCCCCCACTCCTGAATGTCTATGGCACGGTGCTACACTTACACAGTTACACATTGTGGCTGACTCACATCAATTACTTTGGCCAACAAACAGACTAAATTGCACGCGCGCACGCACGCGCACACACACACACACACACACACACACACACACACACACACACACACACACACACACACAAAGAGAGAGAGTGTGTGTGTGTGTGTGTGTGTCCCTGGCAAGTACCCAGGGCCAGAGTCAAAGGCCAAGCTTGACCTTAGAAAACCAGGTGAAGGTTTTTAAAAGATCCCAAGTTCATATAAGGTTCAATAGTGAACTTTTTCATCCATGGGATAACTAGGGGAAGATGTGCCTGTGGGGACAGGCTGTGAAAGCTAGCAACTGTGATTTTATGGAGTAAGGAGCTATCCAGGGTGCTGATCTCCCACCTGCAAAATAGGTCCAGCACCATGAGTGGTGGTTGTTGCTGGATGCCACCAAGTTGCCGACTCATGATGACTGTGTGAATGAGTAATCCCCGAATTGCCTCTTCTTGATAACACTGCTCAGCTCTTGTAAATTCGGACTGCTTAAAGGTAAAGGTTCCCCTCGCACATGCATGCTAGTTGTGTCTGACTCTAGGAGCAGTGCACATCCCCGCTTTCAAGCCAAAGAGCCAGTGTTGTGCAAGTCCGTGGCCATGTGGCTGGCATGGCTACATGGAACACAGTTTACCTTCACATCCCATGGCAAAAATTACACATTATGGCAGGGACTGACAGGTTGTAGCCCTCCATTGTGACTCCTATCAGCCCACCCAAGAATGTCTTAAAATATCCATAAAAATAACTTTTGAAAGTGACTTGAAACCATTGTTCATTGTAAAGCAAAGTATTTTTGACCGTTAGTCAGACTGCTTTAGGAAAAATAACTCCATCACATATTTATTTGTTGGAAAGTAACTTTCATAGTTAACTATGATACATTTGACTTGCTAATTCTTAGCTCTTCGGTATAGATACTGGTCTGATTTTCCCACTTACACATTTCTGAAAAGTGAGTTTCCATGTTTTCCTACAAGCTCTACTAGGTTCTCCATAAATGCAAAGCTTTTCATGCTAGTCCAGTAGCTTTGGATAAATCATGTAGCATTGAATTCTGTAGATCAACTCTCTTGCATACAAAATACTTCCTTTGCCATAGTCATCTTATAATATTATGGCCTCAACTTCTAACAGTTCTGAGTATCTTCAATTTCTGCCCTCTCTGTTTTTTTCCTCTGCATATGATTCATAATTTTACAAATCCCCTTCACCTCCCCCTCTCCTTAGTTGTCTTTCCTTCCACTAAAAAAAATCAACCTTCTTAGCTTTTCTTCAAAGAGAAAATGGTTCAGGCCTTTGATCATTTTAGTTCATTTCTTTCCCTCTCTGAGCCTTCTTATATCTGCTTTTGAACTGGAGTAACTGCAAAGGTACAAAGTATTCTAAACAGAACCATATAATGACACAGCACTGATTTTTGATTTTTCACTCCCCTTCCGAAGGGGACCACCAAATCACAAACAGAGTGGCAGTAGATTAGCAGGACGTGAAGGAATCCTGCACCACCACCACCACCACCACCACCACCACCACCACCACAACAACAACAACAACAACAACAACAACACTGAGTCCTAAACGCCTGGGAAGCGTTCAACTAGTGATTGGTAATACAAATCCAGTGTAGATTGCTGTGTGGTTAATAATAATAATAATAATAATAATAATAATAATAATAATAATAATAATAATAATAATAATAATAATAATAATAATAATAATAATAATAATAATAATAATACTTGAAAACAGATGAACAAAATACAGAGACCTGGTAACTGAAACATCTCGCTTGTGGATGAAACACTTCAGTGGTCCCCGTAGTCATTGGGATTTTGGGAACAATGTCAAGAAATTGCACAAAGTAAAAGAAGCAGTTGTAGATCTATGAAATGATACCATCAGAGCAGTGACCAGGAAGTGGATTCTGGTTCATCGAAATGTATTTCTGAGTCATCCAACATGCCCAGAAAGGCCCTTGGAGGCCGTAAAAGTGCATTATAGCGATCTGGAAGTCACTTCCGGTTTTCCAGAAGTCACTTCCAGTTCGGCAAGAAGCACTTTTGGGGCCTCCGATGGCCCGGGAAGGCTGTCAGAGGCCCATTCGGAGGCAGTGTGAGGCCTGGCTTCAGAGACTAGGACTCGGACAATGGTTTCAAACTACAAGAAAATAGATTCGATTTAAACATTAGGAGGAATTTCATGATGGTTAGAGCTGTTCGGCAATGGAATGTGCTGCCACGGACGGTAGTGGAGTCTCCTTCTTTGGAGGTTTTTAAGCAGAGGCTGGATGGCCATCTGTCGGAAATACTGTGATGGGGGTTCCTGCATGGCAGGGGGTTGGACTAGATGGCCCTTGAGGTCTCTTCCAACTCTGTGATTCTATGATTCTACAGGAGGCCTTTCCAGCTTATCCCAGGGGGCTTCCCCCCCCCCGTATACTGCGGTCCCGCAATATACCAGGACCGCAGTATATGAACCGCGAAAGGGTGGGGGGGTTTACTGTACAGTACCTATTTATCTACTTGCATTTACATGCTTTTGAACTGCTAGGTTGGCAGGAGCTGTGGTTAACAGCAGGAGCTCACTCTACTGTGCGGCACCTGGGATTTGAACCGCTGAGCTGCCGACTCAAGGTGAGGCCTAACCAGTTCTGAATACAGGGGACTAGTAACTCATGGGATTTGGATGATATACTTCTGTTAATACAGCCTAAAAATGTGCCTCTTTTTTTCCTTCCAAGATGGCATGGCTATCACAGGTGCCCAGGGCAAACAGTACCAACTACCGCTAGGAGGATTTTCTCTTCCTACATTTTTGAAGGGGTCCCCCACTCCCACCCCCAAAGGAGCACTTCTGCCTGCCCCAGCACTCTGATGGGTTAGATTGGTGAACACACAGGGCATGCCCCTTTTCCCCCTGTGGCAGCACCACAACTACAGAAGTCTATCCAAAGGGATGCCAGGCAAATATCTGTTGTTTCCAGCAGTTAGAACTGTGTTACTTCTACAGTGTCTTTGGCTTTTATTTTCACAATTTAAAAATAAGGATTTGTTTCTGTTACATTTTTATGTTGTGACTTTATTCTGCTTGGTTTTCATGGCCCTGGTGAGCAGACAGTGACTTTCAAATGCCACAAACAAACAAACAAACAAACAAACAGAAATGACAAGAAAAATAAGAGTTTAGAGTATAGGAAGATTTTCAAGCATTGCCACAGCTCATTAAATACGGTGCTATGTTGACGGCTCTGCACTCTGTGCTATCTTGCTAGTGATAGCTACAGTTTTCTGTGTGCACCGCAAGTTCTGCTCGTATAGGGATGCATTTTGAAGACAATGGATAAGAACCAAAGTGCATCTTCTACTGAGGATTTAACGCATCCAACCACCTCTTCGGTTTACTGTGGAGGGTGCGCAACGGAGGCAAGCTTCTACCCTGACTAGGATGCGGGCAAATCTTTAGTCCCAAGTCTGAGTCCAAGCCTTTGGTACCAAGTCCCAAGTCTGAGATCTGGGTTTTTGGTACCAGCTCCTGAGTTCCAAGTCCCAGTTCTGAGTCCCTGTTAAAAACAAGCTTTACTGCCCCCAGAAAAAAAGGGAGGGGTGGATGTGTTCCAAGTCACATGTCAAAGACTGAGTCATTGAACCCCCCCACCCACCCACCCAGGAGTTGAGTCTGGGTCAAGTCACTGGTGTGACTTAAATTCGACTTGATGAGTCCCCTACTTTGAGTCCCTGTTATCCTGATGAACCATTGGTGGGTGAAACACAGAAACCTCATAATGCCCTAACCACATGCAGTCAGTGAGACAAATGTGACCTCCCAGCAGACTTACCCTATATACAGTACTTCCAATTTTGTTTTTAAATGCACAGCATGGAGGTGAGGAGTCCTGCTACCTTTTGAGAGAACTCTAAACTGTGGAGTCACTGAAAAGTGTTGCCATAAGTCAGAATTGACCCAACAGCATGGTTTTATTTACAATGGTACCTCGACTTACAAACTGAATCCATTCCGAATGCATGCTCTGTCTTAAGTCTAACTTCTCTTAAATCGGGGTGCCTATCTAAAAAATTGAAAAACTAAGTTAAAAAATGAAAAATGAAAAATATATATTTGTAAGTCGAGCAGACCATATCTAAAATTTGTAAGGCGGCCGTTAAAACGCCAACAGTTTCCCGCTCTTAAGATGAATTGCTCTTAAGTCGAGCTGCTCTTAAGTCGGGGTACCACTGTATTTTTCCAAAGAACTGTTTTCTTCTGCAAGGTGGGAGATAACGGTGGGAGAAGAAAGTAAGCGTTCCTTTCTTCTTGTTGGTGTGTATTAGAACTGAGCATCTGTCATTTCACAAACAACAGAAGCAGATTGGGGGGGAGCGGAAAAGAAAAACAAATATGCCATGCTGCATTTCGCATGAAAGCCTCCTGCAGATGTCATATCACTTAAGCAGGGAGGGGGATTCCTGCCCGAGCAGCAGAAGAATAAGCAGGGCCCTGGTACACACACCCTATAGGCAAAGTATGTCAATTGCTCCATTTAGAAGATTTGCTTGTTGTTTTTGTTGTCGATAAGAACTGTGTGTAATATTCTTTAAAACACGGCCAACAGATGTCTCTGGCTCTTCCACTCTTATTAATGAGAACGCTGTAAGGATAGAAATGAGGTCACCGGTCTTCAGCACTTTGTTTCAAAAGTCTCCAGTTCCTTAAAAGAGTTCCACTAATCTCAAACATGACAGATGTATGAGGCAAGGTTTTGTTTTGTTTTTGCTTGGGGGGGGGGGGGAGATGAAAATCCCTTCGTTCTGATTGGCATTTTCATCCGGCCTGATTAAAATAACAGCGCAAACAAAACAAAACAAAACAATTTTTTTTTTATTTTTTAAAAAGGGGGTGGTTGTTTTTATCATCTGCTTCCTTCAAAATTAACAAAGGCAAGGAGAAACTTTTACAAAACGGTTGAGAGAGGCCAGGATGCTCATACAGAAAAGGGGTGTGAGGGAGGGAATGAGAAAACCCGAATTTCTAGTAACATTTTTTTAAAAATAGCCAAGACAAAAGGGAAACGCGGGTAGAACAGCACAGGCAGGTTAGCGACAAAGCTGTCTGCTTAAAAAGATAAAACACAGCCCCCCCAACAATATTTTTTCCATTTGAAAGTGTTTATTAATCTATTCTCTCTGAAGAGAGAGAGAAAAAAGTTCAATGAACTACAAAGATCAAAGATGCTTTAATTCAGGTGGAAATGATTATTTTTTCACCCTCTGGGTTTGATTTTTTTCTCTCTTTCTTTTCTCTTTTCGTTCTTTCTTTTTTAAAAAAGGAAAACAGAAAGTGGAACTGCTGTTTCATTAGTCTCTTTTAAAAAGAAATTCTGTCAGCTGCCACCAAGAGTCTCAACAGCTGACAGCCGGGGCTGATTCCCCCCCCCCACACACACACACAAACACACACAAATGTACTGTTTATAAAGCCCCGCAAGAGATGACTGACTCCACAGCGTAATGCTTTGGGGTTTGAGTTTTCCCAGTTCCTGACATTTCTTGTGGGAATGGCGGGGCAAATGTTGCAGGAATTTATGTGCAGGTTGTAGAGCTGCTGAATGAAGCGGAAGGAATCGGTTCAGATTTGGAAGTTTTCCTCACCCCACCGAACCCATAACAGGAGACAATACTACACAGAATAATTTAGCGGGTGTTTTAAGCAAAGATGCATCTTCGGGCCTCTATCACACGACGGCTAAATGCGGATTATAATAAAATGCACACTTTTTCCGAGAAAGGTCACGTAACATGAGATGCGCAGAAAAGCTGTTTGCTGTAAAATGGGTGAAACCAGAAGAAGGGGCAGCTTTTTGGAGTTCACACGACCTTTGCTTCGCAGCAAAACGCGCACCAGCAAGCAAAGTAATTTGATCAAACCCCTAGTGGTGGTGCAGGAAGATGCGCTTGAGATGCACTTCAGGGGGCGTGGTGTTCAGAAGATGCGGCTGGCAGAAAAAGAAAAAGGTGCTTCCAAGATGGCTGCTTGTTGGTTGCAGCAGCCTTGAGCACTCTTATCATCTACCCTACTTAAACTTTAATTCTTGTTTTTCTTCTTTTTTACCCACATTGTCTTCTTTTTAATTTTACTGACTTCCCAAAGACATTCTCCAGAGCTACATTGCTGCTGATTTGGGTTGTTATTTTAATTATCATCATGGGTTTAAAAAAAAGAAGCGGCTTGGGCTGCTTCTTCTTCTTCTTCTTCTTCTTCTTCTTCTTCTTCTTCTTCTTCTTCTTCTTCTTCTTCTTCTTCTTCTTCTTCTTCTTCTTCTTCTTCTTCTTCTTCTTTCTTCTTCTTCTTCTTCTTGCTACCCATGCCTACCACATTCATACTCTTGCTGGCTGCTCTTCCCTCTCGCTTTCCATCTCTGAGTAACAGGGACTCCTTTCTGCTTTGCTGATTTCATAGTTTCTGGGAAACGGAGGCCTTTCTCAGGATGAGTTCATCTCTTTCCCCACATTTATAAAGCTGCAGAAAGTTTGCTTTCTGTAATTTATCCACCCGATGCAAGGGTAGCTGTTCCTGGCATATTATTATGAACCACGGACAGCTAAGAGATCACTCTTGTGGCCAGAACAGGAGAAATGTGTTCTGAACTTCTGATTAAAAGGGCCTGAAATAAAGCCAATGTTTCCCCTTTTCTGCAAATTGCTCAGCAGAACAATCTCACGCCGCTTCTGCAGAACGGTTCTTTATGATTCACTATCTCCTTGTTATTTAAAAACTGCATAATGGGTGGTGGGTGAGGACTCCCTATCGTCCCACAAAGAGTAAACTATGCTACAATGTCATCGCAGTTGGAAAGCACTTAAATTGCTATGGCTCCATACTAGCATGGAGTCCCGGGATATGGCATTTCTTAAGCAGCATGGGATTCGATGCTATAGCACTGCAGTGCAATGGCCTAAGTAACAGAAACAAATGATAATAATAACTTTGGAACTGCAGAGCCGGAAGGGAACCTATTTTTATTTTATTTTATTTGACATTTATACACTGCCTGCTTGTATAAAAACTCGGTGTACAAACACACAAAACCAACATAAAGTAACAAGTAAACATGTTCGATACTTGAGCATGACTTAGTTGTATTGGACTGTACATTATACTTCATTACTGTAAGCTGCCTTGGGTCCTTTTCCAAGAAGAAAGGCAGGGTAAAAATACTCTAAAATAAATAAGCAATAAACAATAAGCAATAAAAACAATACAGTAGAACCCCGGTATCCACTAGGGATTGTTTCCAGGCCTTCCCGTGGATAATGAAAACTGTGGATAAGAGGTAACACCTGCCCACCCGCCCCCAAACTGACAGTAGCTTGCTTTATGACTTCTGTTTTGAGACAATAGCTTGCTTGATGGCTGCTGTTTGTGACAATAGCTTGCTTTGTGGCTGCTGAATTATTTATTTTTCTCTGCCAACCATAGATAACTGAATCAGTGGATAATGAATCAGTGGATACGGGGGGGGGGGTCCTACTGTATAACAAATACCCATTAACATAGGAAAAGAATAGACCAAAGGCCTCTTGGTAAAGCCAGGTCTTTAAGGCTTTCCGAAAAGCAGGCAGGGACTGCACCAGGTGGATCTCGCTTGGGATAGAATTCCAAAGCCGCGGGGTAGCCACCGAGAAGGCCTGGTTCCGAATAGAAACTTTATGGGCCTCTCTAAGGGAGGCCACCTGAATTGCGAGCGCCTGGGAAGCTCTTGTGGGACGGGCATCTGCTAATCTGAGAGAAATACACTCCGACAGATAAATCAGGGCCCAAGCCATGAAGGGTTTTGTAAATCAAAACCAATACTTTGAACCTGATTTGGGAGGCAACGGGCAGCCAATGTCAATGAGCTGGAATGAAGTGACATGGGCAAATCTGCTTGCCCCAATACCACCCACCTGGCTGCCATATTCTGCATCGCTGCATTCGCCGAACCAAGGCCAAGGGAAGCCCCACATACAGTCCAGACACCTAAACCACTGAGCTATCCATTCTAGTTCTCTAGCAGAGGATTTGGATTACTTCAAATGACAACTCTCAGGATTCCACAGGATGGAGCTGCCATAGCTAAAAGGACCTTGGCCGTTACCACCAATCTGCACATGCTCTGTTCCCCAGGGGCCTAAAACACGTTGCCTCCCTGTGTAGAACATATGAATCCCAGTTTGAAAAAGTGACTTCTTTTTGAATCAATCCCAGGCACATCTTACATGCAGGTGGACAGCCTTGGTACTCCTTGAGGGTGAAACATAATCCTTCCACAACCCAACTCCCATCATTGGTCATAACTAACTGCAATACTCTTTACGTGGGACTGCCCATAAAGTTAATGCGGAGGCTCCAGAACTCTGCCACTAGACTAGTTAAGTAAATACCAACATATTACCCCCACACTGCACTGGCTGCTTATCCATTACCGCATTGACTTCAAGGTTCTAACCATGACATACAAAGCCCTAGCTGTTTGTTTGTTTATTTATTCAATTTATATACCGCCTATCTAACCAAAGGTCAGTATTAGTTTATTCTGTTATGACTTGCTGCACATTCACCGATTAGTCCACCAGCATATTATCTCTTGCCTCCCAGGCACGTTTGATAAATATCAGTTTGCTTACAGAGCAAATAGATCCACGGAAGATGCTATAGATATCACCTTGCACACAGCTCTTACCCACCTGGAGCTGCGGGGGACCTATGTTAGGATGCTCTTCATGGACTTTAGCTCTGCTTTGAATACAATTATACCTCACAAGCTGATATCCAAACTTAAGGACCTTGGTTTCTGTAATTCCATCTGTGCCTGGATCATGGATTTCTTATCAAATCGCTCACAGAGGGTCAGATTAGGGGACCACGTGTCGTCAGCCCTCACTCTCAACATGGGCACTCCACAGGGCTGTGTACTGAGCCCGCTACTGTTCAATATTTACACCTCTGACTGCACTCACACTCATCCTGAAAATAAAATCATCAAGTTTGCCGATGACACAACAGTAGTGGGACCCATCTCTGGTGGAGACGAGTCCACTTACCGAGAAGAGGTGCATCAGCTGCTACAATGGTGCAGAACTAACAATCTGATAATAAATATCAATAAGACCAAAGAGCTTATAGTGGACTACCGAAAAAGGAAACCAGACACTCAGCCCTTGATTATTGATGGAGTTTGTGTAGAGCGGGTGACGGACAGTAGGTTCTTAGGAGTCATTCTACAGGAGGATCTGACTTGGAGTGTCAACACTGAAGCACTGGTTAAGAAGGCCCAACAGAGGCTATATCTTCTGAGACTTCTCAGGAGGGAACAACTGTCTAAGAAACTGTTGGTAACCTTCTACCGGGGCTTTATAGAAAGCACCATCACTTACTGCCTCTGTCTGGTTCGCCAGTTGCACAGTGGCAGATAGAAGGGCGCTCCAGAAGGTTATAAACAGTGCTGAGAGGATAGTGGGCTGTCCTCTTCCTCCTTTGGAAGAACTATACAACTCCAGATGCTTGAGGAAGACATCTAGAATTCTGAGACCCTTTGCATCCTGGCCACCATTTTTTTGAACTGTTGCCGTCTGGCAGGAGATATAGGACTCTTAGGTCAAGGACAAATAGACTAAAGAACAGTTTTTATCCCAGAGCGGTATCCAAGTTAAACGCGACAGTTTTAGCACCATCCTAATCAGTTTTTAAGTAGTGTTTTAAATTTTGTAAGCGATTTTAAGAGTTTTTAATATCTTGTATGGCGTTTTATGTGTTTTATGTGTTTTGCATGGTTCCTTGTTTAGAGTGTGTTTGTTTAGAGTGTGTTGTGGAACAGCACTCTAATTTCGTTGTGCATATCTTGCATATGCATAATGACAATAAAACTCTCTTCTATTCTCTCTTGTTCCACCTTTAGTTCTCTTGCCCTTTTGTCGTCCATTGATTTGATTTGACTTACATTATGTGTATTGTGTTTATTTTATTGTATTGTTTGTATACCTATATATTCTATATTATTTTGTATTGGTTAATTCTGTAAACCGCGCAGAGTGGCCTCCGTTGCTAGATGGTCCTAGTTCTCAATACTTGAACATGTCTTAATTGTACTGCACTGTATACAGTATTATCCCTCATTATTATAAGCCGCCTGGGGTCCTTTCCAAGCAGAAAGGTGGGGTAAAAATACTCTAAAATAAATAAGTAGACTAGGTGATACCTTTATTGGTCACTACTAAAACAAAAAATATAAGCTAATCTTTCAATAGCAACTTGCCAGAAATGCAATCTTGATAGAGGATGTTGTCTATCAGGCTCTGAGAATCTTTTGGTTGAGATGGAATACAAATAAAATGAATGAATGAATGAATGAATGAAAACCTGCAGGGATTGAGTGGGGGAAAAACCTGGGGATGGATAGGTGGGTGGATGGATGGATAAATAAATAAATAAATAAATAAATAAATAAATAAATAAATAAATAAATAAATAAATAAAACCCTGCAGGGATTGAGTGGGGGGGGACGTGGGGATATAAAAAGAAATCTTCAAGGTTGGACAACTTTAATAACATTCTTTACATTTACTCATTAATCCTGATGTTAACCCAGAGGTGAATTCTACTGAATTCAAGGGAGCCGACTTCCGAGTGACCACATCGGACTTGAAACTACAGTATACAGTATCTGAACAGGGAGACAGTTGTGGGACGTTTGGAAAGGATTCTGAAAGTTTTTCTACCCGAGAAAAAGAACTTTAAGGCACACCCACGCCAAACGCGGGAGGGAAGTTGACCCATACAAACAGGAGTAGCAGGGATGTTTTTTCCTCCCTTCCCACTCCAACCTCTCTGCCTTCCGAGACTTAACGAGCGAGGGGAAAACTCGCTGATTATTAAGCGTTTGCACGGGCCGGGCTTCGCCTTGCTGCCGTTGTTATTGACGTTGTTAAATGGCTGCTCGGGTGTCTTTGAAGCCATTGCTGGCCCGACCCGGGCCACTGCGCCGCGGGGAAGCACGCGTGTCTGTTGGCGTCACGTTTGGACACCGACCAAGGAGTGAACCCGGGGGGCGGGGGACAGGGTGCGTGTATATGTTGGGAGGCGGAGGGTGGGCTTGCAAAATGTTGGAGCTAAAATGGCAGCGGCGGTGACGCCGAGCGACGCCGTTGGCTGGCTTAGCTGGGCTAGAACTAATGCGAACAAAGCAGCCCTCCCCTGCCCGCCTCGCTCCGTTGCACGTGTGAAGCCGTGACGCTCCGCCTTCTTCCCGTGCGTTCCCGAGCGGCGTGGCTCGCGCGTAGAAGTCTATTCCAGGAGCATAAATCCAAAACTCTCTTTTCGTGTTCTGGTTTTGCAGATAGGGAAGGAATCATGAAGAAACTGGAGCAGCGTAAATTCAATTTAAAAACCAATTGCCTTAAAAAGGAGATCCGGAGAAAACGTTTTTGCAATCGGGTGCCCTCCCAATCGGCTGCTCAAAACCTTGATTGGCAGGACGGAGAAACTTTTTAAAATTAAAGGAAAAGCTGCTCCGGGGCCCGATCCACCGCGCCTATTGAGTACAACGGAATTGAAACCCGATTACACCTTGGAAACCCGACCGACGCACATTTAGCAGCGGCGGAAGCCGCGTCCCGACTCCGTGGAAGCCACGTTCAGTGTCTCGATGACTCATTGCCGAGTTTACTCCATTACCAAAAGTTACTTTTTGTTTTGCACCACGACTTGCAGAATTCTCCCAGAGGAGTTGTATTCCAAGAAAATCACTTTCCCAAGCAGGGGTTGGGGGGGGAATGCCACCCGGAGCCTCCATGGACAGTGGCAGTATATCTGAATACCAGGACTCCCCCTGCCCTGTTTTTCGCTTTGTTTCTTTTGGTCTGGGAAGAATGCTGTTGGGAGCACAAAATAGGGCTGGAAGGTGGGTTTGGAGGGCTGATCCAGCAATATTATTTATTATGAAGTGCCCCCTCCTCCGTGGACCAGAAATGCCATAGAGCGGTGATGGCGAACCTTTTAGAGACCGAGTGCCCAAACTGCGATTCAAAGCCCACTATTTTTTTTTTTTTTTTTTGCAAAGTGCCAATACAGTACGGTAATTTAACCTGTCTACAGGTGGCTATGAAGGGGCGATGTTGGGTGCCCACAGAAAGGGCTCCGAGTGCCACCTTTGGCACCCGTGCCATAGGTTCGCCATCACTGCCATAGAGGCAGTTGATAAGGGCCAAGGTCTCGCCCTACAATATGAAAGCTTTTAAATGCAGTCAAATCCCCTGGCTTTTTTATGGATGGGTCACTGCCATCAGCTCTTGTAAACCCAATGCTGTGGCTTCCTTTATGAAGTCAATCTTCCTACTGTATTCCGATTCTGCTTCTTTCATCTTGACCTATTGTTAACTGCCCTTCCCAGTGAGTCTTGCCTTCACTGATGGGTCCAAAATACAACCAGGAAGTGGACAGGAAAAGACATCGGAAGGAGAAAAACATGCAGAGTACCCTGAGAAAGTGGAAAGCATTTGTACTGTACCTTGCCTTAGATTTCTGGAAATAAAATGTGTACCAGTAGGAATGCTGCAGTATATTGATCTCAGCAGGCCTTCCTTCTGAGTAAGACACAGTCTCGGATTGGACTCCATCCAATGCCATCTAAATGAATTTCCCCTGAACTTATAACCAGAGTTTGGAAGTTATATTTCTGCTTGGTACATCCAAGAATCCCACAGCTAGGAAGGTGGGAAAGAGTACTTGACCTTATAATAATAATAATAATAATAATAATAATAATAATAATAATAATAATAATAATAATAATAATAATAATAATAATAATAACAACAACAACAACAACAACAACAACAACTATTGACCATATATTGAGTTGTTGCAAGAAAATTGCTCAGGCTGATTACAAGCAGCGTCATAATGTAGTTGCTCAAATGGTCCACTGGAATTTGTGTCAGAACTATCATCTGCCCGTAGCACAGAACTGGTGGGATCATAAGCCTGCAAGAGTGAATGAAAGTGAGCGTGTAAAATTATTTTGGGACTTCCCAATACAGACAGACAGGGTTTTGGAGCATAATACTTCAGATATTGTTATTGTGGAGAAGAAAAAAGTGTGGATCATTGATGTTACTATACCAGGTCATAGTAGAGTGACTGAGAAACAACTTGAAAAAAATTACCCCATATCAGGATCTGAAAATTGAACTTCAGAGACTCTGATAATCGACACGCTGGGTGTGGTGCCTAAAGAGCTAAGCAAGTATTTAGAAGAAATTGGAGTTGACAAAGTCACCATCAGTCAGCTGTAGAAAGCCACCTTAATGGGATCTGCTCGCATAATTTGCCGATACATCACATAGTCCTAAATGCTTGGGAAGCGTTCGGCTAGTGATTTGTAATACAAAATCCAGCGTAGTTATCTTGTCTGCTGTGTGATAATGTAGTAATAATGTAGAATATGAAGAAGAAGTATGAATGAGGTAGGCATGGGTAGCAAGAAGAAGAAGAAGAAGAAGAAGAAGAAGAAGAAGAAGAAGAAGAAGAAGAAGAAGAAGAAGAAGAAGAAGAAGAAGAAGAAGAAGAAGTGTTGTTAGTGTGTGGAGCTCCCTGCCACAGGATGTGGTGATGGCATCTGGCCTAGATGCCTTCAAAAGGGAAGAAGACGAAGGGGCCCTATGGATCATTTTCAGCCCCTGTCAAGGAGGCCCAGGGGGGAATTGAACTCCCAACCTCTGGGTCCAGCAAGAAAAGGGTGGATGGGAATCACTTTTGAGCAAGTGGTTTTTTATTCAACCCTGCTTGAAAAGATTGTAGGGGTGCCATACCTCTAGAAAAGAAGGCATATTTGGTCAATTTCCCAGTGGAAGACGCTGTGCCCGCTTTATTTAATTTCCCAAGAAATAGTTCCGTTAGTTTGTCACAGCACGTTGGCAAAAATTAAAGAGGAGCGGGGAGAAAAAAGAAGGTAGGCAAAATGTTGTGCTATTTTAATAGATCTGTTTCAGTGTCAGCTTTCACGGATCAAAACCCAGCCCTTGTGTTTGAAGATGCTGCTTTTGATCCTCAAAAGCTCACCCTGAAATGAATGTTTAAAAGGCACAATCTTTTGGCTTCTGGTTTAACCCTCCCCCCCTTTCCCCCGTAAATTTGCAAATTATTTCAGCCAAGGGGGACGGTGGACGTGTGATGTATGGATGGCTTTGTTTTTGGAGGACAGCTCCTGAAGCACACACACACACACACCGGCTGTTTGAGGAAAGCTGGGGCTTGTAGTCCAAACCCCCCCCACCCGATTCTGTAGTTTTCGGGGCATTGCTTTCGCCTCCAGTGTTTGCCAACGGTGCAACTAAGGGGTCTCTGTTGGCAAGCCAAGGACACATTTGTCTGTCTATCCGGCCACCCACCCCAGATGATAGGCAGCTTAATATTCTCTGCTGGGTTTTTACTGGGACTCTTCCAGAAAAAACAGCTCACCCCAGCTGGTTTTTTCTTCATGATCATCATTTTCTCTAATTTTGCCATAGGAAATCACCTGGTCCCTTTGCCTTCTCCCTCCACTTTGCTTGTCTCTTCCGTATGATTATGAGTCATCGTAATAAGGAAGGTGCAGGATTAAATCAAGCCCTTTATTTCCTGCCCTCTCACCCCCACCCCCACCCCCACCCCGAATTACTATAAGTGTACAGTGGACCCTTGTATCACAAACAGCTTGTATAACGTAAAATTTGTACAACATAAAAATTCCGGAGGTAGGGGAAATTTGCTTAACATAATCGCCTATGGGGAGAATCCATGCAACATAAAAATGGGATTACTCCGTTTTCAATGCATTCCTATGGGAATTTGTATAAAGGAAAATTTGCTTAACATAATTTCATTTGGAACGAATTAATTCCTTTATACAAGGTACCACTGTATGTGGGAAGAAAAACAGGATTAAGACAGAAGTCAGCAAAACCTCTCATCCTCTACACAACCCCTTTGGCCCCCTTCTTGCTGCCTCCTGCCAGTTCCTCGAGCAGATGCAATTAAAAAAGAAAACCAGAGTTGCATTTATCCTCACTAAAATATCTTCTTAAAAAAGCAAAAGTTTTGCCACACCTTAAAAGCTGACACTCTTTCACTGCTGTAAGCAGTGGCCTGCACCTTAAGTAAGGCTCTGTGGTCCAGAAAGCCTTACTCTGAAGTAAACTTGGTAGTCCTTAATACACCATGATGTTTGTTCTGGACATGATTGCTACCAAGGCTAGGCGACTCCTAACCACAGAACGCCCCATTTGGAGCTGAGGTACCTTTATTGTACCTTCTTCTTGTAGCCTCTCATCTATGTGGTGTTGAGGGGCCACAATTCATGTGTCTGGATGGTCCACTTTCTCACATTTATTGTAGGCCTATCTTCGGACAGAAAAAAACAAGCCTATCAGAATCAAAGATTCAGCATTAAGAGTTTAAATCCCCAAATGATTTAGGTCCAGGCCACCTGTAAGATTGTGCCTTCCTTTTCTGAGCTGCCAGGGTTTTAAAATAATCATCATTAGTCTGTGAACAGTTTCAGTCATCCAGGGAGATTATCTGGAATTTGAGTCATGGCAACTGGACTACTCATTTCATTACTCATCTGAGAGGCCTCACACCAACGTTCCTTAGACCAGTGATGGCAAACCTTTTACGGACTGAGTGCCCAAACTGCAATTTAAAACCCGCTATTTTTTCACAAAGTACCAATACAGCAATTTAACCTGGATACAGGTGGCTGTGGAGGGGCAGTGCCAGGTGCCCATAGAAAGGGCTCTGAGTGCCACCTTTGGCACTAGAGATGGGCATGAAACGAACAATTTTTCGTTTCCGTTTTCGTTTTTCGTTTCGTTATGTAATGAAATGACAAACGAATTTTGTCTCTGTCATGTAACGAAACGAACAGAAACACCAGAAATTTTGTCGTGCGTTTCGTTTCCGTTACTGCAATATGAGTGAATTGCTTAAAATCCTTTTAAAAATCACAAAAAAATAAAATAAATAGTAACGAAACGGCAATGAAACGAACGAAAACGAAAATGATTTTTTTTCAAAAATTCACAAAAAACGGAAAGGAACCTAAACGGACCCTCCAAACAACAAACGAAATGCAATTTTTTTGATTCGTGCCCATCTCTATTTGGCACCCGTGCTGCACATTCATCAACACTGCCTTAGACTGACGAAGCTACTTGGATCAGTAGCAAAATGTTTCACTCTCAAAAGAAGAGAAGCCCAGTTGCCAGGACTCAACCTCCAGACATCATCATCAGCTGTGCTTGGTGTAGACAGGACAGGGCCTTCTCTGTTGCTGCTCCCAGCCTGGGGAACTCCCTCCCACAGGAAGCCAGCCTGGCCTCTTCTTTGCTATAATTCTGCAAGCAGGCAAAGACCTTTCTTTTCAGACAGGCATTTTCACGCTGCCTAAGAGGAAGTTCTCAAAAACAGGACTTTTTTTTTAGTTATTGATTTTGTTTGTTTATTTTACTATTGTAACCTGTCTTGAGTGCTCTTGAGGAGATAGGTTGGGCACATATATGTAAAATGAATAAATAAAATGCAATGTATTTTCCCCTCATACAGCTTAAAGTAGTAGAGTCCAACATCTGTCCCTTGTTTTTCCTGGTGTGGGTAGATTCTCCAGCCTAGTCCAGATGTGCAGTAGGATGTGATGGACAGCTCATGAAATGTACCTCTTCAGCTGGAAGGATGGGCGCTTTTACACGACCCCTAAAATCCGACGCAAAGGGCTCCCAGATGCGGAGCTTAAAATTGTTTTTCCACCAGCTCCGGACTTTAAAGAAAATTAAGTGCGACCACGGCCACCTAAGAGCGTCCCAGTGCATTTTAAAAGTACCTGGTCTCCGAGGGTGAAAAATTTCTGATGCGGATGTAAAGCAGTGAGTGCCGGGCTCTCCTTGCCTTGTGTTTGTTTTTTTGTCCCTGCCACCCCTTTAAGAGACAGGAATCACCACGATAGCCTCTATTCTTTTCTCCCTTTTTTCTCCCTCCCCTCATGCAGACAGGAGCAATGAAGTGCGGAGGGGATGGGAACACGGGAAGAGCAACGAACCCCCAAGATCTCTGGTCCAAATTTAAGTGGCCAGCGGATCTTAGGGGTCGTGTAAAAGCGCCCGATGTGTGTGTTTTGACAAGTACTGTAGATCGCTATGCAGTTTATAGTGGGCAGCCAGGGAGTGTCAGTAGTGTCATCTTCCAAGCTCTTGATGGTTTGAAAGTGGAAAGATAACTTCATTGCTAACCATATCCTCTTCGCCAAACTTGGTCTCATCCCATTTTGGAAGCTAAGAAGGGCCAGGCTTAGTTCCTACTTGGATGGGAGGCCTAGATCACCCATAATCTCCAAGTAAGACCCGGAAAGAGTCTTGCCTGAAACTCACCCTGCCAATCAGAAGGGACAATGCTAGGCTGGATGGACCCCAATGGCTTGAGAGCTTCTTAAGTTCTGGCATTGGCCGGTATGCTGTTGGAGGGGTGTTATGATCTGAGAATGCAGTTGATAATATGGCAGGTATCTTACGCCCAAAGACTGAATGCAAACTTCAACACTGTTGGAGAGGCAATGAAAAATGATTACTGTATGGGCAAGCACTTAGCGGCCAGGGATAAACAAGACTTTATGGTAGTAGTATGTTTTTCAAATGCATGCTCGTATATTTTAAATGTATTGTTTCATGCTTCCTATTTTATGTAGTAATCTTGGCTTTTTATAAGCTGGTTGCTACCCACCGTGATCTGTGTGGGTAGAATGAGTTACTGGCGTAATGAATGCAGATAAATTCTGGACCTTTGCAGTGGATCATATTTCTGGATACCTTTGCAGGACACGGCCATGCTGCCAACGACACAAAGGCAAATGGACAACTCGTAGGAACGGGTGAAGGGAATGTTCATTCAAGCTGCATAGCTCTTTAGTAGCGATATAATATTCAGCTACCTTTTGTGAAGAGTATTGCTTGTTGATTTTGGCAGGTCCCTTACAAGCATGAAAGCAGAGCTGGGCCGTATTTCCCAGTTGACTGGATAGCTCTACTAAAAACCCTTATTTGGAAACATTCCATTCCTCTGGGCCATTTCCTTCAGCCTGGAGGAGAAACGTTCCCTGCTTTTTTAGCTGGACAGATTCCTTTCCCGTGCCTTTTTAAGACCAGGGGTGGGCAAAGATTCCTAGTATAGATTCTATTGGACTACAACTCCCATCAGCCCCAGCCAGTACTGGAGAACGCATAAGAGTTATAGTCCAGGAACATTGGAGGAGGGGAGAGAGATGACATTCTGCTCTCTCCTGATCCAGCCCTAACTTTGGGATGTACAACCAGTTCCATACCCATTTTTTTAAAAAGTTTTGCAAGTTTTTCATCTTAAATCTATTCGCACTAAATTCTGTGAATTAAATTTAAAAAAATAGGGAGAAATTCTGTTAGTTTTCCAGAGAAATTGGGGGGGGGGCACTTTCCTTAATATAGACATCTCTCTATATAACTTTCTTTCCTACAAATTGCCTTGTGTGTAGCCTTCTTTCATGCACCTTCCATATTTTAGCTGGGAGCTAGGTTTTTTTTAATGTACAGAAATACAGGTCTCTCAAGGTTAAGAAAGCTGTCTGGATACTTCAGAGACTCTGGTATCTGGTTGCAGAGCCTGAGGATTGGAGTTTGATTTTCCCCGCTGTGCCTCCCAGGAAAAGAACCAGCCTGGATGGCCTTGGGGAAGCTGCCATGTCCCAGGACACCCCCCAGAGGAAGTGAACAGGAAAACACTTCTGGGTGCTCACGACCTGGGAGACCCTCAAAGGGGGACGCCATCTGTCAGAATTGACTTGATGGCACATGATGATGAATAAAGGTTAATTGTGTTCTTCCTAATATTTGTCCAGTAGTTGTGAATAGTGCTGTTTTGCTTTAAACAAAATAAACTGCAAACCAAATGAATTTTCCCAGCAGCTCTGTCTGAGGCCTCCAGGTTTATTCCCAAGGAATACTGAAATCTTCCCTCTATCTTTTCTAGACCCATAGAAAGTGTCAGGAAACTTCATGGATCCGAAACACAGCAGCCAGATGGATAGCTGGGACCAGTCACAGGGTCACACAACCCCCCGTTACAAAAGTTCCACTTGGCTGCCAATCCATTCCTGGGCTGTATTCAAAGTGATGGTTCTAACCCAGTGGTTCTCAACCGGTGGGTCCCCAGATGTTCCTGGACTGCAACTCCCAAAAGCCTCCACCACTCTCTGTGCTGGAAGGAGTTTCTGGGAGTTGCAGTCCAGGAACATCTGGGGACCCACAGGTTGAGAACCACTGTCTAACCTATAAAACCCTAAGTATGTTCTTATGTTCTTATGTTCAAATATTTGAAAGGATGTCACATTGAAGAAGGGGCTGGTTTGTTTTCCATGGCTTCAGAGACTAGGATGCCTCAAACTACAGGAAAAGAGATTCAATTCAAACATTAGGAAGAACTTCATGACAGTTAGAGCTGTTCGGCAGTGGAATATGCTGCCATGGAAGGTGGTGGACTCTCCTTATTTGGAGGTTTTTAAGTAGAGGCTGAATGGCCATATGTTGGGAGCACTGTGATGGGGTTCCTGCATGGCTGGGGGTTGGACTGGGTGGCCCTTGAGGTCTTTTCCAACTCTATGATTCTATGATTCTATACTCTGCCCCAGAATATGGTATAAAGCAGTACATGCCAAACAAGTGGATGGAGCTCTTAATGAATTGTGCAGGATTGAAAAAGTCTATTATTTGGCTGGCACTAACCCTCTGGAAGTACATCAAGAGATGCAAGCAAATAATGTATAAAATAAGGTGATGCAGCACCAAATCCATTCACTTAATGGACACTAACCCCCTAGACAACGGCTAAAACTGAGGAAAAGGTTTCTGCACACACCTGAAGCTCTGAATATTGAACCCCAAAAGGCTAGGGTAAATTTATGGGGAACAAAATTAACACATCTTACAGAATGGATAATTGCCATATAGAGGGTCTCCCATCAGGATGAGACTCTGGGTGGACCCCCTGGAAGTCACTCAACAGACTTTGAAGCAAAGTAGGAAGATCAAAACCCAAGTAAAATTGGGCTGCTTGGAAGAGGACATATTTTCTGTGACATATGTGACATTTTCTGTGAATGGAAAATTCAGTCAATGCACCACTTACCTGTGTGCAATTTATGCCCCATCATATGCATCTGGGAGTAGAGTCATGGCAACTGGACTTCTTTTCTTGGATCAAAACATTTCACTCCCCCTCCAAGTCGCTTCTTCAGTCCAAGAAGGTGTTGGGAAGGGCTGCAGAGCTGTGACTTTCACACGCCCCAGGCCATTGTCCATCTAAAGGACCTAGTCACACCAGGGTGGGGTGAAACCAAGGTGAACTTTAAATTTGGGGTGTCCTACCAACCTTCCTCAGACTGAAGTCACTGCTGTACTTGGAGGAGTATTGAAACCTTTCATTCTAACAAGAAAAGAAGTCCAGTTGCCACAACTCTGCTCCCAGATAACCTCACCTGGATGACTAAGAATCTCCAGAGACCCACCACATGTACAAAAGAAGATAAATGGCTGATGCAATGCTATTGCTGTAGTTCACCTCTGGTCAGAATCAGACGTATTATCTTAACACTGTAATTTGTTTTTAATTTTACCCATATTTTATGTGAACCCATTGTTTTGCAAAGAAAAAAGGAAAGAAAGTCGCAGTGTCAGTCCGCCAATTGTAAGAACTGGAGGATATACATGGGGGCAAACATACAAGAGATTTAAAGATAACTTTTGCATTGCAGTGGCAATTCAGAAGCTCACTGTTCTGAAACTAGGCCAGGCTAGCTGGAATGGAGAGCATGCGCCATTGATTGCTACCCAGAATTCTCTTCTACTGACTGATATTTCTTGGTATGTGAAGATATGGGAATGGTTCCTTCAAAGCACATGGCAGCAGTTATCTCATCTTTCCTCCTCATTCCCTTGAAAGGTGTCTTATCTGGTAGACATGAGCCATCTCAGATTGTAGCTCAGAGTGAGAGCCTGAGAAGCTTGGGCAAAATCTCTGCTATCTCGGAGTAAACATACCAGGTAGCAGATAACATGGAAGAACATATTCTTGAAAACGGCTGCCAAAGGGGAAAGAAAATTATGGATTAGGTGTGTCCACTTAGCAGCTTCTGATGTTTCTACCTCAAGCTGTTACTTTTCTGTAAGTCCTCCCCTCAACAGTCACACAACAACTGTAAACGGTAGGGTTACAACATCCCCTGCTCAGAACTCTATGAGCTCACAAACTCCAATGAAATAAGGACTAGCCGCTGAAAATGGCAGCCGCCTGCTGCTTCTGAGTCCAGTGGAATGTCCTCCAGATCCTGCCGTCATGATATAATTGTGTTTCCCTGATTCCACGTCACTCCGCAGCATAGGTTGGATGAGTTACTAATCAACGTCTTAGAACTGCAGAGCCTATGGATCACGAAGTCCAGCTCCTACCAGGAAGCCCCAGTGGGGAATCAAACTTCCAACCTCTGGCTCTCAGAGTGTGGGATCTACAACCAGAGACCTAAAGCACGGAGCTATCATAAGAACATAAGAAGAGCCATGCTGGATCATGCCAACGGCCCATCTAGTCCAGCTTCCTGGATCTTACAGTGGCCCCACTAGATGTGTCCGGGAGTGCATGAGACTAGATATCGGTCTCCTGATACTACTCCCCTGCATCTGGCCCTTGAAGTACCCTGGCTTTAAGCCTGGAGATTACACATCTCCCTCATGGTTTGTAACCTGTGATGGACTTTTCCTCCAGGAATCTGTCCAATCCCCTTTTGAAGGCATCCAGGCCAGATGCCATCACCACATTCTGTGGCAGGGAGTTCCACAGACTAACAACGCGCTGAGTGAAAAAATATTTTCTTTTGTCTGTTCTTACTCTCCCAGCCCACAATTTGAGTGGATGTCCCCTAGTTCTGGTATGTGGTGAGAGGGAGAAGAGCTTCCCTCTATCCACTTTACTCATGCCCTGCATTATTTTGTACGTCCAGCTATTCTTTTGGTGCGGATAGTCGCCATTTTGGGGAGGGTTTCACAAAGGTTGGCTGTTAATAAGACAAGCAAATGTTAGCAGCGGAGGAGGTGGTACCTCTGTTTCTGAGATCTGTTTCCCTAGAGAATCAATTCCCAGAGACCTCAGCTGGCACTTCTAGTAGGTGGGTGGCGCCTGGATGGAGCGTTGTGCCACAATGGAGTCAGCAAAATTCTGGTGGACATTATGGCAAAGGATGGCACACCTAAGCATGTGGCTGCCACTTTTGGAACAACAATACGTTTATGCCATTATTTAAGCCCCGCACCCCAACCCATTAGTTCAAGATCCCATGTACTCATCCTCAACCATTTAGAGAATAATCATAATAGCCTACCTTAAAGGTTGCTGCAGGGGTTGCTGAGCTAATGTGCACACAGCATGTTGAAAACTTGAAATGGGACATATAAATGCCAAGCATTGTTAGTACCACTCTGTATACAGTGGAAACCCTGCCATTCTTGGGTATGGAGGAGTTGAGTTGAAATTAAAAATGCTTAAAGACTCCCTTTGAAAGGAATCCCACTGGAATTTTAGAAGGGCAGATGATCCATTTCTGGATTCTCCTTAGCCATTAAGAGAAGGAGGATTTTTCCCCCTCTGCCTGAAAGCACCACTTTTGAATGAGATAAAAGATATTTCATCTGCAGGGCAAAATCAAATATGAGCAAGCTGTATGGGTGCAGCTGCATTTCTGAGCATTCTATAATGCTTTCTTTGGTCCAGTTTCACCAATATTTTTGCCTGCCTGGTTCCTAAAGGACCTTGATGGTTGATTAGAAGATGCTAAAACAACAACTGAAATTAAGAGATGGACCCAGCTGTGAACTTACTTGGGGGCTATTTTACAAGAGTGCCCATTGGAGTTTAGAAAAAAAAAACGGAGATGGAGATTACTGTTTTACAGAAGAGAGAGGAAATTCATCAAAAGAGGCTTGGGAGCTAGTCTTGTCAAGAAATAAACAGTACACGCCTTTCAGTTTGATCCACAGACTGATGGAGCTGAAGCCTTGCCTATAAGCTGATCTCATCCCTCCTTTATCATATCTCACAATTTTATTCATAAATTGTAATGTCAAGGGGTGTTGTCCGATTTCTCTGGGCTTTGTTAGAGCCAGATTTTGAGGGAGAAGTTTGCCTATCCACAACTATTCAATAATCCGTGCCGTGTTCCTTCACGGAAAAGATGCAACACATAGAACTTCAGTAGGATTTGCACAGAACAACTTTAGGACAGATTCTGCTGCCATCAGACACCCTTGAGATGTAAGGATCAAGAGCACATTTTCACCACTAAGCTTACAAATGCATTTGATTTCCATAGTTATGTTTCTCTGTGTAGTATCTAAGACAATGTTATATTCATTCCACCAGCCAATATGCAGTAAATCCTATCATATCTTCTTTTTTTGTTTCTCACATTTCCCATTTCAATGGTCCTTCCTTCCTGCTGACTTACTTCTGGTGATGTTGTTTGCCAAATTTATTTTTATAAATTGTTGGGCAATGTGTAGCCTGCATACTGTAATTCAACTGTGAACCGCTCAGAGACTACTTGAAGTGGTATGGGGCGGTATATAAGCAGAACACTTTGCTTTTAATACAATTTCCTTCCTTCCTTCCTTCCTTCCTTCCTTCCTTCCTTCCTTCCTTCCTTCCTTGGTGGTACAGTGGTTGAACTGCTGTGCTGCAACCAAAACTCTGCTCACAGCCTGGGGGTCAATCCCAGGTAGCCAGCTTAAGGTTCACTCAGCCTCCCATCCTTCTGGGGTCAGGAAACTGGTGGGCAGCAATGAGTAGCCTGAATAAAATTACTTGTAAACTGCCCAGAGAATGTTTTAAGTGACATGGAATGGTATGTAATTAGCAATTGTTTGCGAAGATTCTCAGTCATCCAGGTGACTTTATCTGGAAGTTGAGTCATGGCAACTGGACTTCTTTTTCTTCAGAGTTTGAAACGTTTCGCTCCTCATCCAAACAGTTGCATCATTCTAACTGACGAAGCTGTTTGGATGAGCAGCAAAACATTTCATTCTCTCAGATTGACGAAGCTGTTTGGATGAGCAGCGAAATGTTTTAATCTCTCTCTCAAAAAAAAGAAGACCAGTTGCTATGACTCAACTTCCAGACAAGTAACACACTTTGCTTTGCTTTTCCTTTCTTCCTTCCACTTCTTAAGAAAGTCCATAATGTTGTATTCTGGAAGATCTGAAGAACTATTATATTCCTGGTTTTGTTGTTCACCTCAAAGGCCTTCTCTACTGAGAATGAAATCATCTTGGAGCTATGGACTCTTGCCCTAACTCAGATGTACCTCTGACACTTTTAAATCTCATTCATTCTCGTTTCTGTTCAAGTAACTTCCCATAAGAACATAAGAAGAGCCATGCTGGATCAGGCCATGGGTCCATCTAGTCCAGCTTCCTGGATCTCACAGTGGCCCCACCAAATGCATCTGGGAGTGCACAAGGCTAGATATCTATTTCCTAATATCACTCCCTTGCATCTGGCCCTTGAAATACGCGGGTTTTAAGACTGGAGAGTACACATCTCCATCATGGTTTGTAACCTGTGATGGACTTTTCCTCCAGGAATCTGTCCAATCCCCCTTTGAAAGCATCCAGGCCAGATGCCATCACCACTTCCTGTGGCAGGGAGTTCCACAGAATAACAACACGCTAGGTTAAAAAAATATTCTTTTGTCTGTCCTCACTTTCCCAATTACCAGTGGTATTGGCTTAAGTCCCAGGTTTCTGGCTTGAACTCTACTTGTGAAATTAACAAAATATGTGTCCATTGGACCAAAGGCTCATCAGATTGGATGAGCAAGGGAGGCTGTGCGCTGGAGTTCTCCAGCCGGTTCCTCGACCTTTACACCACATCTACCCCCATGGCTGTGGGTTCAAGCAAAGCCAGAGGGAAAAACAAGCTTGCTTTCCCAAGATGCTGAATTATGGGGAAAAATATTTCTTACACATATATCTCATTTTCCCTCAAGCAACCTGATATGGTATATATAGATCTCGGTTAACACAACTGCTCTGTGAGGTAGAGTAGCCTGAGAAACAGTAGCTGGCCTAAGGTCATGAGGTCAGTAACCTGTCCAAATGGGAGATTAGGGCCCATTTCTCCTCTGTCCTAATCCAGATGTTCTAACCACTACACCACCCTGCCTTACAGTTCTGAAAGAAAGGATTGCTACCCCATCTCAACCTAGAAGAAGTGCTGACAGTGGAAGTGAAGAAGGAGGCGCTAGTCCGTATTTCTTCGTTTTTGGTGTGTGTGTGTGTGTGTGTGTGTGTGTGTGTGTGTGTGTGTGTGTGTGTGTGTGTGTGTGTGTGTGTGTGTGTGTGTGTGTGTTGGAACCACACTGGCCAGAATCCTCTTGCCATTCTCCTGAAGCCTATGTCAATTTCTGCAGCTAATTCCAGCTCAATGATACGGTGTCAAGGACGCCTGATCCCACCGTTGGGGGCTTGACCCAACACAGGAATGTGAGAGACCCTGGCACCTCATCTCTTAGGTGCAATGAGGCACAGAAAGTTACACAAACTTTGCGCAAACATCAGCAGGGCTCTGGCCAGCATTGTACACAAACATGGGCCTACACATGTGCATGCATGCACATACACACAGCAGGTACTGGTCTCGGGAGGTGGGAGAATCACTGCTCTCTCCCCCCTCATCCTGCTGTCCCTGGGCAGCACTGGGCCATGCTGTGAGGCTTCCTTCAAACAGATCACTTAACCCCCCCCCCCTCCGAAGCAAAGAGACACCATGTGAATCTAGGGCAAAAAGAACAGTCATGTCTATAGGAATACCACAGGGGGTAAGCGGTATCTGCTCCTCATCCCAGTGTCTAGACCGAAAAGCTGAATTTGCTTTCTCCTAGCTGCGTCCCAGAAAAGTCAGCCTTCCGGAACTGTGCCAGTCCCTATTTACATAGCCCACCTCATCCCATTTCTTGGTCACACTCAGCGTGACAGGATGTGGGGGAAATCGGGTGGAATGGAATGCCAGGAGCCTAAAGAGATGGCAGTGTATCAAATGCATCAGCTGCTGGACACCCCACAAAACCTTACAGAGCCTGGACAACCAGGCAAGGTTAATGTCTGGATCTCCTAAATGACTGAGCAACAACAACAAAAAGTGACATTTTGCTTTAGGTTCCTGCAAGAGAAAGTTGTGTTTTGATCCACTGGGGGGGGGGTGAAAAACACCCCACTTCCTCATTCTGCTTCCAAGTTCAGCCCTGTAAGTTGATAGGTGTCTAAGAAAAGAAGAAAACGGAGGGGGGGGGACTCTTCCTAGCTAACATGATGTGTCCTGTCTCCTTCAGAGGAATGCTATTTATACTGCTCAAAATATAGCTCTTGAGTTGATTAGCAAACCTTCTGATATCCTCCATCTCCCAAAAACAAAACTTCCCAGGGTTTTCCTGGGGTGAACAAGCTTGCTTTCGGAACTTGGATATATATATATATATATATTAATTCTCTTATCTGGCCAGTTTCTGTCTTTCTTCTGCGTGTGCAAATATTAGATAGCCATGCCACTAGGAAGTCACCAACAGCTGAGAGAATCTTATGAAAAGAGGAGTGAATATCCAGCAAAAGGCTATTTGACCAAGTCCATGTGGAGTTTTGGCCCAACTTTCCACCTCTTTCTCTGCTGAGTCGTTTGCGAGCCCTGCTGTTCTCAAATTAGCAATCTGCTTTTTTTGAGCTGTTATGTGCCACATGGGAGGAGACGCAAAAAGTGCCGCACGAGCTCAGTTCCCTACAATCTTTGTTCCCCATTTCAATGACTCTTGCCTCACATCCAAAGCAACCCTTAAACTTTAATTCTGGCAATACCCTCTTCTCTCTTATTTATTTTCTTCCCCCTTTGTCTGTCGGTAATTAAAGTGGACATATGGAAGGAGCTGATAATAAGAACAGATGAGCCAATGTGAGAGAGGGTGGGTGTAATTACTGGAGAGGACAAGAACCTAAGCCAAAGTGGATCTTCAGGAAACCACAAGCCAATGGGAGTCATCAAGTCGGCCAGCCGGGCAGCCGGCAAACAATAATATGAAATCAGAAAAGCTGTGTTTACAATTGAGTGACTCATAATGCCCTTTCCTCTGACCCTTTCACTCGTAGCAAATGGCTGCTTTGAAAAACAACAACAGCAACTGTAAGTTAGGCCTCAGCTAGTTTGGCTTCTAGATTTAAAAAAAAAAACAGGATTGAGATAGATGCAAAACGCAGCAACTCCTGCCAACAATGGTGGTCTCAAGGCAAGCAAACGGATGGCTCAGTAACCAGTCTGAGGCTTCCTTTGCTCCTTCCGAGTGCACTAATTTCTTTTCTGGTTCATTTCCAACACTGTCCTTTCCAACACCACCAACACACACACACACACACACACACAGAGGGAGGGAGAGAGAGAACAAGAGAGAGAGAGAGAGAGAGAGAGAGAGAGACTTATGCCTGAGAAAACTCGAAATGCTAAGCACCCCAATCTGCTCCAGACTTATTTCCCCTTCCAGGTTATTACAGGAAGAAAGGAAGTAATCAAACCATCTAAGCAATCAAAACAACACACCTCAGAGGATATTTATTTAGAGCAAAGATTTCCACTTTCCTTTTGTTCCTCCTGCTCATACATGGGCCAGGAGGCCTCTGAAAGTACGAACCACACACTCCTTAACTTGGCAAGCAAATGCCTTGTTTTTTTTTTTTTGTTGTTGTTGAATTTCAAAGTAACTTCTTTCGGTAAGGCAAGACACTTTTCTAGCGATCCTGCTTTTAAGCATAGTTTGCTTTAAAAAAAAAACAGCCAACCAACCTTAAAACTTCAGGTTGTCCAATTAATATCAAGGATATTTTTACTAATGAAAAGAGGAGCAAAAGAAGAATAGCCAAGAAGGAAAAAAGGAAAGTAGAAAGAAAACAAGGTAAGGCAGAACCTGGCAAGTGGTACCTCTTTTAAACCAGTTCCCTGTGTGTCATTTAGTTCTGGTTCTCCGGATTCTCACCAGGGATGAGAAAAGCGGAGAGCGAAGGGCGCGTAAAGGCGCTTTTCGCGGAAGCTCGATATTTCAGCACCTTGGACGGCACCAAGTTCTCCAGCGAGGCGAAATCGGCACAACGAGGCAAGCCGCCGGGTTTGTGTGCCTTTCAGAGGCCACTCCAGGTGAGCGAGCCTCCGAGAGAAAGCCAACCTCTCCGACTTAATCGAAAAAAAGAAAAAAAAAAAAACCATACTTATGCTGGGAAACTTTCCCAGTTGGAGAGGGGTGGGGGTGGGGGGATCGGAGTAAAATGCTTCCTCTTCCTATCTTCTTCAAGCTCTCTGTCCTTCTCCTCCTCCTCCCCCCCCCGCTTCCTGTCATCTTTATTGCAATGGGCTCCCCAGCGCTCCCCGCCGGAGAAACTCATCCGACCAGCTCCAGAAATGGAAAAACCATCATCCATAAAGCCGCCGCGCTCTCAACAAAGGTCGCCGGAGCTCCGGATCAACCCAACCTCTTCCGGACAGGCATCATCCCCGAGATGATGGAAGCAGACCATTTTTCTCCCTTTTTATTCCGCCGCCTCTATCCCCCCCCCCTCCTCTCTCTGGACACATTACCTATCCCAGCTTTCTGGATCCCATCCCAATAAGATGGTTTCTGCCTCCCTTTCACCAGCATCCCCTTTCATCCTCATCCTCCTCACGGAGGGGGGGGGGGGCACCCTGCCTCAACCTTTTGTCCGCGGAAGCAACAGCCGCAGCAGCAGCAACAACAAAACAACAACAACAACAACCCGCAAGGAGACAACATCACATTGACTTACCTTTGCCCACAGCCTATTGTCTGTCCCTTTTCAAAATGACATCACGGAAAGCGATCATGAAATTTACATCGAGGTGTTGCGGGGGGGGGTCCGCGCGGAGAGGCGACGTCAGTTCGAGAGAGTTGGAAGGTGGTGAGGTCGGTTTGTTTGCAGGGGGGGGAGGACAGGAAGGAGGGAGGCAGGGAGGGGGGATACACCGAGAGAAACACTTGCTAAATCAGCCCTCCCCCTCCTCCTCCTCCTCCTCCTCCTCTTCTCCTTCTCTTTACACGGGGAACGTGCGTGCAAGGAGGAGGAGGAGGTCCGTGGCTCGGAATTAAATCGCGGAGAAGTCTGGAGTGTGTGAACTCCGGCAGCGTCTCACTTAATGATGGATCTCATTAATGGGAATGGCGTTGGGTTGGGGAGGGGGGGGGGAGGAGAGAGGAGGAGGCGGAGGCGGTAGTATGTGCGTGTGGATGTGTGTGCGCGTGTGTGCTTTCCTCCTTCCCTTTGTAAATACACTACCCATCAACCCTTTGGGCTCACAATATATCTGTTTACTCTCCGAGGTGAAATAAATCTACAGTCCGGGTGGAAGGGAGGGGGGGAGCATGGAGGTGCTGACTTTTTGCGCGTAGGGGGGGATCGGAAGGAAAGGGGAGGGATCTCCGGAATAGATTCCCCACCACCACCACCACTTATTTCCTGACCCGAGAGAAGGGAGGGCATTTTCTACCACCACCACCCCAATTTGATCCATAATTAATAAGCAACTTAGGTTGATCCTCTGGGTTTCCTCCTCAACCCCCCCCCGCCTTCTCCAAATGCAAAGAGACAAAAGGGATCCCGGAAGGTTAGAACTGTCAACTTAATCCCCCCCCCCTGCGCATTTCCTGCCGATGGTACAGTCCCCATAATTTCTAATAGCAACAAGCAGGGAATGACAGATGCCCTGGCTGGGGCGAGTTGTGACGAAAGTACTTTGCAGCGTTTATGGGCGGTTAGAAAAGATGACCCGTCGCATAAAGAAGACCCTTCTGGTACACGGGGACTGGGAGGAGGTGTGTTTGATGAGAGGATTTACGGCCAGTTTGCAAACTGGGAAGATGGGAAGCAAACGCTCGCCTAACTGATGAAGAATCAGGCGGTTGCCCTGCCTGTACTGCCTAGAGTTTGAAAAAGTGCGGTGTTGGACTACAGCTTTCAGAATCCACCAGCCCTAGTATTCCAGTCGCTGCATTCCCAAAACCGTGACTCGCCATCCCACACCGATCTATCTTTTTCCACGAATAGCACAGGCATCCCGGAATGGCAACTTCACTCTTGAAACATCCTATGCAAACTTTGCCCAAGGAGAAATGGAAAGTTTACTTTTTTCCCCTTGCCTTCTAGTGGAGGCAAGCAAACGGTAACGTTCTTGAAGCATGCTCACACGCGCTTTTCTCCAGCCACTGAATAAGGAGATTGCTCTGCAACCTTGAGCTGACGCTTGAAGAATGCAGTTGTGCTCTCAAAGCCAGAGAGAGAGAGAGAGAGAGAGAGAGAGAGAGAGAGAGAGAGAGAGAGAGAGAGAGAGAGAGAGAGAGAGAGAGAGAGAGAGAACGTTCTCCTGTGTTTGTTGCCTGCTTTGTTCAGTGTTTTATGCCTCTTGCCACCTAGCTGCTTGTCTCATTATTTTATTTATTTATTTATTTATTTATTTATTTATTTATTTATTTATTTATTTTTACAACTTATATGCCGCCCACTACCCAAAGGTCTCTGGGCGGCTTACAATCAAAGAATTAAAAGTTAAAACATCAAATATCAATAAATAATTAAAACAATAATAAAAACCTTAAACTAAAATCATTACACTAAAATTGCCAGCAGAGGACCCACAGTCTATAATGTATAAATTAAAAAACTTCTGGAACAGGAAGGTTTTTACTTGGCACCGAAATGTCATCAATGTTGGCGCCAGGCAGATCTCACTCGGGAGGGCATTCCATAGCTTGGGGGCAGCTGCCGAGAAGGCCCTGTGTCTGCAAGCCATCCCTCTTACCTCCTTGAGGGATGGCTCTTTCAAAAGGGCCCCCTGGCTCGATCTTAATTGCCAAGTAGGTTTTTATGGAAGGAGGCGGTCCTTCATCATTGTTCTTTTAGCTTTATTATTATTATTTATTGTTCTTTATTATGGTGCTTTATGTAAACCACACAGAGTTCCCTTTGGGGAAAATTGGTCGCGGTATACAAATGCAAAAATAAAATAAATACATACATATAAGAGAAAGAATGAGAGAGAGAGTCTGGAAGTTGGATATTGGCAACTGGACTTCTTTTTCTTGAGTCCAGTTGCCATCTCAACCTTCAGATAAACTCACCCGGATGACTGAGAATCTTCAGAGAGAGAGAGAGAGAGAGAGAGAGAGAGAGAGAGAGAGAGAGAGAGAGAGAGAGAGAGAGGAGACCTCCTCCAGAAGTAGACCATGGGTTCATTTCAAATGATTTTCCCTTGAGGATTGAGCTCGAACTTTTTGATTTCCTATCTCAAGTATGCCAACTGTCTCAGGAAGGTATAGAGAGTAGTCTCTCTGTGTATGATTCCTTTTAGGTGTGTTTGGATTACAACACCCATCTCAGGGAGTTGTTTCTGTTGGTTTTGGATGATGACGATTGTAGTTGTAACTGGGTTGGGGAGGGGAACACAGTGTTCATTTCCAAGAAGCACAGCACAGATCTCTCTCTCTCTCTCTCTCTCTCTCTCTCTCTCTCTCTCTCTCTCTCTCTCTCTCTCTCTGTGTGTGTGTGTGTGTGTGTGTGTGTGTGTGTGTGTGTGTGTGTGTGTGTTTGCATGTGTGTGCATGTAAATTAAATATAAAACATGAATCTGATGCAACCCTTTCAGATTCAGTTCAGGTGCCAACTAACCTTGATCTCAGCATTGTATGAAAGAAGAACCAGCATTATCTTTCTATCAGAAGGATGTCTTGGAGTTCTGGTGAGACTCATTAACAGTGAACCGTTCTATGAATGTTGTCGCAAGCCTATTGTGTGTGTTTTCTAAACAATTTCAAAATGCCTTTGCTTAGCAATTTAGACAGTGAGAAGGATGGAAGGATGCATTAACATGAGAGTCCCCACTTGTTTTCTTATTGAACAGAAATGGAGCTTTCATAGATAGTCCCTTTTCTGCCACCATTTGGCCTTGAGCTAGTCAGTTCTCTCATTTTTAACACCCCGAGATATGGGCACGGACTTTTCTAGCGGTAATTTCCGTTTCCGTTTTCCAGTTATCTGCCAAAAAAATCAGTCGCCCCTGTAACCGTTACTCTACGGAAACTGGTTAACGGACCAGGGATCTTACGTTGCTCCCAGACTTCGAGCTCGAACGAGGGAGGAAGAAAAAGAGGAAAAATGCAGGCTCACCTCCGAAGCCGGTCGAAGCCCCGTCGTCCTGATTCCTTCTCTTCTTCTTTTTTTTTTTTTTTTTGCCTCCCGCCCCTTCTCTTAAAGGGGCCGGAGGCAAAAAAAACCAAACAGAAGCGAGGAGAGCCCCGCACTCACCAGATTAAATCCGGACCTGGGGATTTTCACCCTTCTAGAGCAGGCACAAGAAAAGTGCGCTGGGACGTGCTTAGGTGGGCGTGGTCACACTTAATTTCCTGCAAACTCCGGAGCTGGTGGGGAAACAATTGTATGCTGGCAGCCATTTGCTGCGGAGTTTAGGGGTCGTGTACAAAGGGCCTAAGTGCAGTGCAGTGGTTAAAGCGCAACAGCACAAACCCCGTTGGCAGTTTGAAGCTAGCAATAAACTGTACTCTCCTACAGATGTGACCTCTTTTGAGTTCAGGATTGCACTTTGTCTTTTGGGCTAGAGCAGGCCTGCCCAACAGATAGACCGGGGGCTACCAGTAGCCCGTGAAGGGTTCAAAAGTAGCCTGCCAGCCATCAATAAGAAATGTGAGGGGATAAGTTCTCCACCTCTACCCCCCACCCACCCAAAGGAGCACCACTGCCCCAGCAAATCTCTGTGTCTGCCAGCCCACTGTCTCAGCCAAGCGGGGCAGTTCAAGGGCCATGGCACAGAAGTGAGTGAGAGTTATGGGCAGCAGCAGCAGCAGTGGCAGCGAGGGGGCTGGAAGGGAGAAGGGGGAAAACGGGAGGAGAATTAGAGTCGTCAGGTCACGGGCGGGTTGGGAGGGAAAGTGCACCTTTTTTAGAAAGTCTTCCAGCAGCCCAGGCAAGCGGAAGGGGCAATCTGCACATGCACTCGCCTCCCTTGCACCCGTCCACACCAGCTTGAGCGGGTGTAAGGGAAGCATGTGCATGGTCAGCCTTAGCATAGGAATGCATTGAAATAAGTTCCCTCCAGAAAGGATTAATTGATTTTTCAATGTGTTCCTATGGGAAACTACTGCTCTACTTACAATTGTTTTTACTTACGAGAATATGCTCGGAACAGATAAAATTCATAAGAAGAGGTTTTAGTGTAGTAGCCCTCAGGCACTTTTGTCTGGAAAAAGTAGACCTCGGCCTGTTCAAAGTTGGAAAGCCCTGGGCTAGAGGGACTGAGTTTAAGGAGTCCACTAAACCAAGCCCTTAAGAACATGTGGGGAAGACGCTACTTCTTTCATTCATCACAGGACTGGTGTGATGGTTAAATGAGAAGGCACCATGCTTAGGCACCTGACTTCTTCAGAGGAAAGGTGTGACACAACACTAGCAAGGAAACAAACCAACCCTTTCAATCTGTAGTGGAAGGATCAGGCCACTGGCTTCTTTCAAGGATTGGTCTAAGGCAGCGGTTCCCAACTTTGGGTCTGCAGGTGTTCATGGACCACAACTCCCAGCAATCCAGGCAGGCACAGCTAGTGGTGGAGACTTCTAGAGCTTTAATTCAAGGATGGAAACCAATGGACTAAGTATTTTGGAGGCAGTACACGTGAAATGTTCTGAACACTTAGGGCCTTTTCACACGACTCCTAAAATCCACAGCTCCCAGATCCAGAGCTTTAAATTGTTTCCCCACCAGCTCCGGAGTTTACAAAAAATTAAGTGCGTCCACACCCACCTAAGTGCGTCCCAGCGCACTTTTCAAGTACCTGCTCTCCGGGGGTGAAAAATTTCTGATGCGGATGTAACGTAGTGAGTGCCGGGCTCTTCTCGCTTCTATTTGTTGTTGTTTTGCCCCCCACCCCTTTAAGAGATACTTAAGAGACTGGAATGCTGCCGCGAGCAGAGCGAGAGGGCAGAACGGAGGTGAGCCGGCATTGTTTTCTTCCTTTTTTTCTCCCTCCCCTCACGCAGACAGCAGCCAGGAGTGCAGAGGGGGGGGGGAACACAGGAACAGCAACAAACCCCCAAGATCTCTGGTCCGAATTTAAGTGGCCAGCGGATCTTAGGGGTCGTGTGAAAAGGCCCTTAGAAAGCTCAATGGCAATGTTAAAAATGGTTGATGTGTTAAAATAACTATATAAACAAGGTGAAAGAAGAATAAAGTACACCCGGATATCCCATATCATAGGTTACTGCTACAGATGATGATGATGATGATGATGATGATGATGATGATGATGATGATGTCTGAACCACTGACGTTGTAGTTCCAAGGGATGCCAGTGCTGAAGCTAAAGAATTGGAAAAACTAACAAAATGCCGAGAGACCTGGCAATCGAAACATCACACTCGTGGATGAAACGCAGTTCAGTGGACCCCGTAGCCATCAGGGCTTTGGGAACCATGTCAAGAAATTTTACCTGTAGCAAGCAGTTGCAGATCTCAGAAATAACACCCCCAGAGCTAAAACAAAAGCCAAAGTAGTATTAGAAACAGAATACATACTGTGCCAGTATTTAACAGATACTTAGGTTTTTGGTTAAAACTTGTATCTGTTATATAACACCAGTCAAAGTTTTTATAATCTGGATTGACTGTGCCTGGTAGAAGCTTTACTCAAAGGCTTGTTACAGTGTTTATCATACTGTATGAGAAAGAAGCCAATACATAACCGAGCTAATGTAATCTGAAGTAATTTGAAATCTACAAACCCTCATATAAATCCCAAGCAGCATATTGTGGATGTAACTCTACACTGACATTTGACCAACTTATCATCTGAAAGCACTGGCTGCACATTTTTCTGTTTATTTCTCAGTCAACAGGGCTTCTTAGTGTCACGGTGGCTTGAAAAGAAAGCAGTTAGGCTCTACTTCACACATGAATCAAACACAAGGCACTAGTGTAGACATTAGAGATGGACATGAATTGGAAAAATTGTGTTTTGTTTCGTTTCGTTTCGTTAAGGAGGTCTTTTCATTTTTCATTTTTCATGAATTTTTGCAAAAAATTCATTTTGTTGTTTCATTAATTCGTTATTCATTTTACCCGCTTTTTTTCCAGCACCCACTGCACAGCCCCTGGGGCCAGGCCGGAGCTGGGGGATACCTACGAATGGGCATGGGAGGAATAAAGAGGGGGAGCGGCATCGGAGCTGCTCTGGCCGCCTAAGCACGGCCTCCTTATTTCCCCTCTCGGTTCGCCCTGCGATAACGGGCTTCGGGAGGGAGGCACAAGGGGGTGGCTTCGAAGCTGTGCTGCTCTGGCCACCTAAACACGGCCTGCTTCTTATCTCTCCTCCCAAGGCTGGGGCGAGGCTCGAGCCCACCATGCCCCTCGATGGCACCGACAAGGCGCATGCTCCCTCCGTGCAGCTCGGTGCAAAAAGACCAAGTAGGAGACATCTCCGCCCCCCCCCATTAACGAACCAAACCGAACCGAACCATTTTTTCTCGGTTTGTTTAGTTTCGTGTTAAGTTTGCCCCTAGGGTTGTTATTCCTTTAGTTACATAACGAAACGAATAATGAATAACGAAATAAAAAATTCATTTCGTGCCCATCTCTAGTAGACATGCTTATGCATGATTCTGCAGCTGGGGGTGATGTGTTAGTTAAATGTATAAGTGGACTGTTTCTATTGTAATGTCTTCTTCTTAGACGAGGAATCAGATGATGGAAAAGATCCATTAGTGGTTTCTCCTCAAAAGGCAACACTTGATGCTGTAGTCTTCAAACAAGGACCATGTTTTTGCAAACTTCCTACTAGCAGCTGATTGGTCAGCCTCGAGGACCCGATTCTTACATGTTATCTTTTGGGAATTTTACCAACTGCAAAAAGAGTAGCCAGTCCTGGAGATCATCATCATGATGTACCACCAGGTCAACGTGGACTTATGGCAACCCTTTCCAGAGAGGACTCAGAATTGCTTTGCCATTCCCTTCTTCTAAAGGCACCCCAGGACTCTGCAGCTTGCCCAAGGCCACCCAGGCTGGTTCTTTTCCTGAGTGGCCCAGTGGGGAATCAAACACCCAAGCTAAACCACTGAGATTGTTTAGAAAATGCTATGTCAAATTTCTATGAAGATTTCTATGGAAAGTGTCTACAAAGAAAGTTGTCTGCATGGGACAAAGATGTTAACTAGCCATATACTTTACATGAAATGGTTGCTTTGGCTATGATCCTTGTCCCCACCTCAACACGACTTGCTGCTCCAACTTGGTATTCCTTCATTCATATAAAAATATCAAGATTAGATATATGTGGAACTTCTCAATTGGTAACTTTTCCCTATTAATTATCATGTGATCCCTCATATTTCCCATCTTACCACAGGGAAGATGCAGTAAAGTTAATGTCTTTTCCATAGCCACTCTGTAGATCTATGTCTCAAGTGGTACTTAGATTTAAGTTATAATAAAGAAATATTGTAAAATCAACTTTTCCAATGTCTTACACTCAAGTCCTAAACTTGCTTACTCAGAATTGAAATCCAACTGTCAACAATTACAGTGCCTTAAATTAAAATAATGGTATTGGTATTGGTATTGGTATTGGTAGTGGTATTGGTAATACTAATACTAATACTAATACTAATACTAATACTAATACTAATACTAATACTAATACTAATACTAATACTAATACGTCATCAGGACTTTGGGGAAAACATCAAGAAATTTCACACAGTATTATAAGCAGTTGCAAATCTCAGAAGTCACGCCATCAGAGCTACAAAAAACAGCAATATTAGGAACAGTGTACACACTGTGCCAAAACTGAATAGATACTTTGGTTGTATCTATTATATAATACCAGTCAATGTTTTCATAATTTTGATTGACTCTGTAGGGTATTTTTGAATCATCATCATCATCATCATCATCATCATCATCATCATCATCATCATCATCATCATCAGGTATACCACTGGTATTATAAATTGGACTCAGATATTCTGGATAGGACAGCAAGAAATCTTATGACCATTCACTATGCATTACATCCATGCAGTGATGTTGACAGGCTGTATATACCTAGAAAATTAGGTGGTAGAGGTCTTTTGCAAGTGAAGCAGACAGTTGGAGAAGAGAAGCATGCGTTGGCAGATTATATAAAAAATAGGACAGATCCGGCATTATTGGAGGTTAAGAACAAGGAGGTGTTTAAAGTAAAGCAAACAAAGGGTCATTACAGGAAAACAATGATGTAAAGACAAGCTGATAGCTGGCATAATAAAGCAATGCATGGGCAGTTTCTTGAAAAAAATCAAAGAAAAAGTAGATGAGGAAAATACTTGGTTATGGCTGACCAATGGAACACTGAAAAAAGCAACAGAAACCCTGATTTTTGCAGCTCAAGAACAAGCTATCAGAACAAATGCAGTTAAGGCTAGAATAGAAAAAATCAGCTGAGTACCCCACATGTAGACTCTGTAAAGAGCCAGATGAATCTATCAACCATATATTGAGTTGTTGCAAGAAAATTGCTCAGACTGATTACAAACAGCATCATAATTTAGTTGCTCAAATGGTCCACTGGAATTTGTGTCACAACTATCATCTGCCCCGTAGCAAAGAACTGGTGGGATCATAAGCCTGAAAAAGTGACTGAAAATGAGCATGCAAAATTACTTTGGGACTTCTGAATACAGACAGGCAGGGTTTTGGAGCATAATTCCCCAGATATTGTGATTGTGGAGAAGAAAAAAGTGTGGATCATTTATGTTGCTATACCAGGTGATAGTAGAGTCACCAAGAAACAACTTGAAAAAAATTACCCAATATCAGAATCTGAAAATTGAACTTCAGAGACTCTGGCATAAACCGGTACAGGTGGTCCCAGTGGTAATCGGCACGCTGGGTGCGGTACCTAAAGAGCTAAGTAAGTATTTAGAAGAAATTGGAGTTGACAGTCACCATCAGTCAGCTGCAGAAAGCCACCTTACTGGGATCTGCTCGCATAATCCACCGATACATCATGTAGTCCTAAACACTTGGGAAGCGTTCAACTAGTGATTTGTAATACAAAATCCAGCATATTTATCTTGTCTTCTGTGTTATATTATTATTATTATTATTATTATTATTATTATTATTATTATTATTATTATTATTATTATTATTATTATTATTAATCGGTACATCACATACTCCTAAATGCTTGGGAAGTGTTTGACTAGTGATTTGTAATAGTAGAATTTAATAATTAATTAATTAATTAATTATAGCATAGTTAATAATAATAATAATAATAATAATAATAATAATAATAATAATAATAATAATAATAATAATAATAATAATAATAATAATAATAATAAATTAACGCTGGAAGGAACCTATGGATCTCTGAGTCCAGCTGCTTTCAGTGGGGAATTGAACTCCCGACAGCTTGCTCCATAGCCAGAAGCCTCAACCACTGTGAGGGCCTTTTTACACGACCCCTAAGATCCGCTGGTCCCTTAAATTCGGACCAGAGATCTTGAGGGTTTGTCGCTCTCCCTGCATTCCCACCCCCTCCGCACTTCCTTGTTCTGTCTGTGTGAGGGGAGGGAGAAAAAAAGGGAGAAAAGAATGCACTCTTACCTCCGGAGTGCCGGTGGAAGTTGCTCCGACCCCCCCCCGTCACTTCCTGGTTCCTCTTAAAGGGGCGGGAGGCAAAAAGAAGAAGAAGAAGAAGAAGCGAGGAGAGCCTGGCACTCTCCGCATCAAAATTTTTCACTCTCCCAAAGCAGGTACCTGAAAAGTGTGCTGGGTCACGCTTAGGTGGGCGGGGTCGCACTTAATTTTCTGTTAGCTCCGGAGCTGGTGGGGAAACATTTTTAAGCTCCGGAGCTGGGAGCCATTTGCAGCGGAGCTTAGGGGTCATGTATAAACGCCCTGAGCTATCCAGTAGCTTTTGTATTACTACATTGATTCAGGGACCATCAGGACTCTTCAAGATACCATCAACCCATCCTCTCCATAAAGAATGTGATCAATGTAGTAGACATATATCTGTGACCTGAGCACACATACGGACCCACTGATGCTGGGTCAGACTTCCAGCCTCTCTAGCTCACTCTTCTTGTTTCCTAAGACCTGAACTCCTTTTAAATGAAGATGCAAAGAACTGAATCTCCACGCAAAGCACATTGTCTGTTCTAGACCTCCAGTCCATGCTAAAGAGTAACATAGCTTCATACCACTCCAGGTGGTACTTATCTGGCTTGTTGTTTATTTTGTGTTTCCTACATGCCGACGCCAAACATCCCTTAATTTCTCTTTTATGTCCTGTGAACTTTTACATCTATGATTGGATGGCTGTAATTATAATTTTTGTGTGCCGAAGTTCAATCCATTATTATCCACTCACCTCTTTAACAGAGGCTAGTAAGAGAAAAAGCTTCCACTAATTAGAAAAGGGCTGTTAAGCACATTGCCATATTCTCCCCCTTGCCCTCGGGACTTTTTCCAGGCTGTTGATGAACCATGAATAACTACTTGAGGTGTGCAGGTCTGGGTGATATTAAAATATATGGTGAGCAGGTAGCCTTTTATTTTTGTTTGTTTGTTTATTTGTTTGTTTGCAGTGCGGCTTGCAAGGTTTCATTGCTGGTTTCTATCCCTTGATGTCCATGAAGAGAAGCAATGGGTTTTGATGCTATTTAAACAGATTCATCCCCAGCATTGTTTTGAGTTCCATTTTCCCCCCTCCAGCTCTGCTCTGAATGCAGGTATTCAAATTTTCTGGAGAACCCAGCAAAGGCCTATTTCAATTGTTGCGCCCACCCCTCCATCCCCTCCTTGCAAGCTCAGCCATTAGCATAAAAGGATGTGTTCAGCTGAGAGTGCTCCTAGGGAAAAAATATTCTATCTTCTTTGACCATGCTGTGAAGACAGGGATATTTTACATCCTAAACCTCTGGCATTCAGAAATTCTATTAAAGCCTTATCATCAGGCACCAGGCTTGGTGCCTTAACTGTGTTTCATTGTTCTGCATTCAAGATAGAATCAAAGGGAGGGAAGAGACAGGATCAACTTTATTCCATGAACAAAGCTGGATAGTCCCCTTGACTGCTATTTAATGCAGAGCCGTAAATGCGCCAACTTGGAAAACAAAAGCAAAGTGTTGGGGAAAATAAGAAGTGTGTGTATGCGCATACATGCGGTGTGTGTCACACACACACACACACACACACACACACACTTGTGATCGTTTTAGCATGCTTAACTAAACAAGCATGCATAACGGTTGGACAGACACATTTGCAGTCCATTCCTTTTTTTTTTTAAAGGACGCTGAAGTGTATGTTTATTGTGGTGTTATTATTTGTCTTAGCTGAGCCATGCTCACACAAGAATCACATACAGTGGAGCACTAGTTGGTTGAACCACACATGTTAAATTAAGCCGCTTGATGACACAATGAATTCAAGATTCAGTGTTTCAGGAGCTAAGCTGCCAGATACTAGATTTTCCCAATGTTTATCCAAGGTTTCCTGACGTGATTGTCTATAGAATCTTAACATCCAACTATCACAAAACTTCAGACTTTTTGTTTGTTTGTTTCTATTTTTCGGTATTGCCATCATTGAGCCAAAATGAAGCACATGCTTAAGTGGGCAATTCTGTACACGAGTACTGAGAACTAACTTCACTTATGTGTATTAAATTTGATGGTGCTCGTGGACAGATAGACGGGCATAGGATTGCCACCTTCATCTCTTCACTGGAAAGTAATTGGACTAAAATACATGGGCTATAGTCTCTGCTGTAATCAAAACATACACGACAACATGTATGGCTTCTGCTTGTTTAAAGGTAAAGATTAAGGTTGCCCCCCTGCACATGCGTGCTTAGTTGTGTATGACGGCTGCCCAGGATAGGGGGAGGCGGGACCCCCCCTCCAGAAACCACCCCTCTAGGAGCAGCCCACTAGGACGGGGGATGGGGGGAGGCCGGGGACCTCCAGAAACAACCCCTCTGGTAGGTGCCCTGAGGCACGGCAGGCATTTTCCCGCCTGCTTTTTGGCCTATCGAAGTATCTATCTATTATGTGTTAAATTTGATGGTGCTATCTATCTATCATGGGCTATAGTCTATCTATCTATCTATCTATCTATCTATCTATCTATCTATCTATCTATCTTCAAACAAAGTGGCTAGCTCTTCATGGCAAGGAAGGTACTCTGTCAGTGGCTCAAATTGTGGGCCAAGGTCAGTGCTTTAACAACAGCTACAAGGAGAATAACTACAGAGGATGAAAATTTCATTTATTGCTATTGTTAAAACAGTGACCTTGGCCCATGATTTGAGCCACTGACAGAGTATCTTCCTTGCCATGAAGATGTTTATCAAAAGAAAAATCAATCAATTATATATATATGATTTACATAAAACCTTGTCCATGATGTTGAATAAGAATGGGGAAGTTGTGTTCTTCCAGATGTTGTGTTCTTCCAGATGGACTCTCTCAGGACAGTGGTGCAGGCGTTGGTGATCTCGCGGATCGACTACTGCAATGCCCTCTACATGGGGCTGCCCTTGACCCTTGCCCGGCGTTTGCAGCGGGTGCAGAATGCGGCAGCCAGGCTGGTGGTTGGTGACAGCAGGTATGCCCGCATCACCCCCATCCTGGCTCGCTTGCATTGGCTGCCCGTTGCTTCCTGGATAAGGTTCAAGGTCATGGTTTTGGTTTACAAAACCCTCCATGGCCTGGGACCTACCTATCTGACGGAGCGGATCTCCCAGAGAACCTTCTCATCCAGAACAACCAGAGCTTCGTCTTCCCTTTCTCTCAAACTGCCAACGCCAAGAGAGGCCTGTAGGACTTCGACCCGGAACCGGGCCTTCTCGGTCGTGGTGCCAACTTATTGGAACAAGCTGCCGGCTGAGATCAGGCATGTGGAATCATTGCTGGCATTCAGAAGGGCCTTGAAGACCTGGCTCTTCAGGCAATGTTTCGGGGCCCTCTGAGCACATGCCCCTTCCTACTCTCCCCCCCTTTGCTGGTACTAGTTTTTTTAGTCACCTGCCGGACATTACCTGGACTTGTTGTCTTGGTTAAGACGCCTGCTATTTTTACTTGCCACTTTTTTTCTTTCTTTTTTTAGCATCTTTTATTAGTTTTATTGTATTGTATTGAACACTGATTTTATTTGCTTTGCTTTTGTTTATTCTGTTTGCTCTGTTGGGGATTGCTATGTTTTTCGGATTGTATTTGGGTAGTTATTGTGGGGTGATATTTATGTACACCCCCCAGAGTTCCCTTTGGGAAAATTGGGCGGTTTATAAGTGCAATAAATAAATAAATAAATAAATAAATAAATAAATAAATAAATAAATAAATAAATAAATGCCACAAGTTGGGCCTCCTATCTTGGGCTGATGAGAACTGTATTCCAGCAACATCTGAAGGACTAGATGTTCTCTTCACTTGATGGTGTAAAACTGGTGAGAAGGAGCCGCAGTGGGCATCAGTAAGGTGTTTGGTTCCAAGCGGGGAACATGATAGGGAATGGGTGATTGTACCACAGAGCCTCTTCTTCTCCTTGTTAAAACTCGGGTAGGAGGTGGGGGTGGAGGGGAGTTATTAGCAGAGACATTTGTTTCCCTTGCTATTGTTGGTGGAGATGGGGGTGGGGAAGGCACATCGGCAAAAGATGATGAAACGGGGTCATTCTAGGCTTCGACGGCCAAATGGCTATAGGCCAAGAACATGAGCCGATGAACAAGCACATGAAAGCACATATAGGCACGTGCAGAGGCGTACTAAATACGTCAGTCTTAGATCATGCTTACCATACAGAAAACTATAAAAACCATGGAAAGTCATTTAGTCCTTTGTCCAGGACAGCAGGGCAGATCGGCCTGTGCTATGTCTTGGAAGCTTAAGGGCCCTTTGACCCTTACGCTAAGATGTCTACTAACCTATTTTCTGTACTGTACGTGTTCTGTGTTGTATCTCTATCTGTCTTTAATAAACCTTTTGCTATGTAACTAACCCAGCGTGGCAATTTTGATGAACCACCAATGGTGCATTGGCAATTTATAAAGAACCACCACAATGCCAATTTTAAGGTACATTCTTGACTTTATCACTGGTAGAGATGGGCACGAATTTTAAAAAATGACATTTCATTTGTCGTTTGTCATTTGGAGGGTCCATTTTGTTTCGTTTCTGTTTTTCACGAATTTTGCAAAAAATTCATTTTCATTTTTGTTCGTTTTGTTACCATTTCGTTACCATTTATTTCATTTTTTTGTGATTTTTTTAGGATTTTAAGCAATTCACTCATATTGCAGTAACGGAAACGAAACACATGACAAAATTTCCAGTGTTTCTGTTCGTTTCGTTTCATTTTGGAGACAAAATTCATTTGTCATTTCGTTATGTAACGAAACAAAAAAACGAAAACGGAAATGAAAAATTTTTCATTTCGTGCCCATCTCTAATCACTGGTTAGTGAGAAGTTCTTCTCTTCACAAATTACTTGACTGCAAGGTGCCCTCGCAAAGTTGATTGGCAGTAGACACTGATGGGGTTCAAAGCAAGAGAGCAATACAGAGCTGGCTGCTCAGATGGGTCTTTAATGAGGACAAGGAAACCTCATGAAGGGGAAGCCAAAGGCTACAAGGACTGGTTTAGGGGCTTATGCACACTTTATTGGCAAGGAGAAGATTGAGGAGTAGTATGACAGTAGTAGTATACTTGAAAGGCTCTCACAAAGAAAGCCATAAAACCATCAAATCATAGGGGGGTGGAGCTGGTAGGCACCCTAAGGGTCACTGAGTCCATTCTCCTGATGGTTCAAGAAATCCACAACAAAAGCACTCAGATAGATGGCTGCCTAACCTATGTTAAAACACTACAATGCAGGAAAGGTCACCCTTCTGAGGTATTCTAAACCACCAAGAAAGCTCCATGGACATGGAGTCACGAAGAGTCAGTCACGACTGTAACGACACAACAAAAAGCAGAGCACTGACAAATAGCTTTTACTTTCACGGTGTTCTTTCTAATGTACAGTGAACCGCCTTTCTTGCAATTATTTATCCATCAACTTCAGTTCCACACTTTGGAGTTAGAGAAGACAAGCTTGTGGTATCTACCATGAGGCGATATCTCAAATATTTCAAGAGGGCAGTTATATCATCAGTTTTTCTTTCATTTCCTCAGGATAAACATACTCAGATCCCTCAACTGATGGAGCAATATGGAGTAAGCTTGTTCATCTCCAACCCAGAGAGAGAGAGAGAGAGAGAGAGAGAGAGAGAGAGAGAGAGAGAGAGACTTCACAAACATTAGAAAGAACTTTCTAATTATAGGATTTTTTCTTTTTGCAACAGTAAGTTAAGGCATCCTACTTTGGCAGGAGGTTGGACTAGAGTATTCTTAGATCCCTTCCAATTTCACACTTCTATGAATCCATGATTTTGAGGGGCTAACTGGGATATATGTGTTCAGAAACGTGTATGCTTCCCTAGGACAATTCGCTGGGGAGCAACAGTAGTCGAGGGCTATTGCTGTTTGCCTACTACCCAAACATAGGTGGACATGATAGCTCTTTGGTCCTTTGAACACAGAGAACTGTTCTTAAGCTGTAATGTTCTTTTATATACTAAAACGGCTACAGAAAGAAAATTTAATATATTGCTTTCGACAAACCTGAAGACATAAAATTGCCTACAGCTGATCCTTTTAAAAAAACACAACTGAAAAGACGTAAGGGAGTGTGTGAGAGAGAGCACTGAATATACACAGTGCCTGGGATCCTATTTGTGTAAGCTTTATATAACTTGCCACAGCTAGTGGATGAGGTGTTGAGATGTGTTATATGCATGATATCTGGTACATAAAATATGTTGATCACACCCATGACATAATAAGCATTCATGCCACCTTATCTTTTGCCAGTTATGTTATGCAGAGAACAGCCAGTATTTAGAGATAGGTTCAAGCTGTGTCAACACGCTTCAAGAGCACAAGATATTCTTTGAAATCAGCTCGCATTTATGGCGAAATCCACAGCGATTTTCCCATTCTATACATTGAACAATTGCAAATGAAATGCTCACAATTGTGTGAATGCACGTCACTGAAAATTAAAGTGTAGCACAGCCAGGGAATCTTATAAAGTCTAAAAGAATTCGCATTTAAGATATACCGAAAGAGGAAATTGGTCACTTCAGCACCAAGAGAAGGACAGCTCCTTGGTGAAGTTTGTATAATATCTCTAATTGGAAAACTGGAGAGTAATTTTTGTAAACTGATTATCAGAAGAATCGAGTAAAACATTTGATGGGATCCTGGTTTCTTTTACAGTATTTCTATTCCAAGAATTCCTGAAAGTTTATCCACCATTTCATTTAAAAAAAAAGATGGTGGTGGAGAAAAAAAGTCGGTCTTCTCCCAGATCTGGTGAAGTTAATTATCTTTAAATCTTAGCTCTTAAAAATATCCTGTGTTCTGAATTTGCCATGTAACATTTATTAGCAAAAGATGGTAGAAAATCCCTTTGAGCCACGCATGGGCCCATTTGCATGGATTAAATGTAAAAGGGTCTGCATTTAACACTAATAATTCAGAGGCCAGTGCTTTCTTTAAAAATGAAGATTTTAAAATTAGAGTAGTTTATACTCATGTCTATATCTGAAAGCAGAATCCAAGACTTGAAGAATCATTTAACAACTGAAATAAATGTTTTGGGCTTGGTGCAGATCACTGTAATTAAAAGAACAATGCCCTTCTCCAAAGCCAGACGTACAACTGTGAAGCTGTTTTGATGCCTCTCAGAAACTCCTTTGTCATATAGGACTCAAACTTAATGCATTTGAAATTGGGTACCAACTTCTCTGCTTACCAGCTGGAAGAATGGAGGAGGGAGGGGTGGAGGGGAGACGGAGGGGGATATTAAAAGGGAGAAAGGATGGAGAGAGAGAGAAAAAATATCTCTCCCCACCCCCACCCCGACTCCCACCCCCGACTTGCTTATTTCTTTGTGGAGAAGAAAACCTCCCTGTGCAGATGGGGATACTTGCTGTAATACCTCTGACGACAATTAAGAATACTAGGCCAAGAGGAAATAGCCCTACATTAATATTGTATACGGAACAGCTGAAGGGCTAGAATACATTTTGCCTGATGCAGGCCCCTAGCAGATGGAACAACAAGAGCAGAGGCAGGGGGAAGGGGGAAGGGAAGCTGGAGGGGGGGAGCCCATTTAATAACCCCCTTCTCTCTGAAATGTATACAATCACCCCTCAGGAGTGTTGTGGGAGCTAACGTTCTTTGTCTATAAGAAATTTACAGTTGGAAGTTCTTCTTAATCAGATGATTTGGGGGGGGGCTCCACGGAGCTGACAACTTTTCTTTTTCCCTTTCAGTTGCTTTTCTTTGTAACCTCAAAGCCTGTGGAGTGTCACTGATGCCTCACGTCTCCACGTACTCAGCATTTCTTTTTATGCCCTCTTGTTTTGAGCGGGTGAAAAAGAGAAGAGAACCAAGCCTGCTTACTTCTGTTAAATTTTCATCAACGTTAGATTTGAGAATTCCACATGCTAGCATTATAAGATATACAATGGAAGGAAGGAAGGAAGGAAGGAAGGAAATTGTATTAAAAGCAAAGTGTTCTGCTTATATACCGCCCCATACCACTTCAAGTAGTCTCTGAGCGGTTCACAGTTGAATTACAGTATGCAGGCTACACATTGCCCAACAATTTATAAAAATAAATTTGGCAAACAACATCACCAGAAGTAAGTCTACAATTTCATTGATGGAAATGGAAAACACATTAACCCTCTTAGTTGCGTCTCTGTGTTCTATGTCTTTGCAGTTTAAGGATCTTAATTCTACATGCCTCAAATGACTAACAAAGAGCTATTTCTCCACCAACTGTCACAAAACTGATGGACACATTTGATTAAAAAAAGAGCATGTCACATTTTACCTTCTAGATTGCAGTTAAGATCATCATATGCCTGGGGAAGGAAGAGGATTTGCCCACTGCCTTTCCCAAACCAATCAAACATAGGATCTGATTATTTTACAATTTTGATTTGATCCCCTTGGCTAATTGACCTCATGTTTATGCACAGACAGATTAAACCCCCATGCAGCATTTAAGGAGGCAAAGCATACAGGAAGTCCCATTTGTTGTGGGAGATCCTTTCCCTGGCATGAGGCAGACCTGCCCCTGGCACCAACTTTTCAAGCACACAAACAACTGAACCACGAGCCATAGAGAAGCCAAGAAAAGAGAGAGGGGGGGAGGGAGAGAGAGAGAGATTTTGGGGTTTCATTTCAAACACGCACCTAGGAACGTTCCACACAGCTTCATCGTTGCTTTCTGTGTATTGTTTTGTTGCGTTTGTCCTGAGTGCAAGCTGGAAAATCAAACGCTCAAGTCAGGACACTTCATTGTGTGGAAAAAGTTATCATCCAGGGCAAAGAAACTTATGCAGCCCAGAGGCCCCCTGAAGGAGACAGTCCAGCCAATGGGAGCATCTCAAGCTGTTAATTGCAAATCAAGGCAGCTAGTAAAGCAGCCAATCAGCCCCCCTTCCCACCCCGGCCATTCCTAGTTTCACCCTAACCCAATTGCTATTGAGACAGGAAACAATAGAAGGGAGGTGAATGAGTCTGAATAGTCACTTGGGCTAGTTACACACAGTGTGTCTGCTGATGCCACAGTCGGGCACTGGACGCGGCCGGGCCTACCTTTATTTCAACAGAACCTAAGCAGACAAAATTGCTGGTGTTCACAGAAGGTGAACATCAGCAAAAAGGTGGAGCTTTTTCCTCTTATAAAAACATTTGTACAGGGGTTTAAATCCCCAACAGAGTGTCCATGATAGGATATGGAATCCAAAGGGTCCCTTCCCGCTCTGTAGTTCTAAGATTGTTATTATCATTAACTTTAAGATAATTCTGAGTCCACGTTCAATTCCTGATGTTTCGGGGGGGGGGGGAGAGAAAGCTGTCAGATCTAAGACGGTTACATCATGTCCTTCAACGTTCCAAGATTACGTTCGTTTCGTGATAACGTTGTTCGCAGTCATGTGATCTTGTCCCGGTTCTGTCCCTGTTTCCGTTTACCCACGGGCATGATTGATGGTATCATGACAACTGTTACTTCACGTCCTTGTTTCGTGACAATTACTGAATTTTCCTGGCTTCGTTTACCCCCCCTTTTTTTTTTTGGCCTGGGCTTCCGTTTTTCGAGATTTTGAATCTCCGCAACTTTGCCTTTCATGCGTTAAGCAGCAAAACTCCCGGTTTCATGCCTTCTTTCCTCTCTTTGAGGCATTGTTTACACCACCGGGATTGTACTGGAGAATGCAACTTCACACTCCTGCCACTAGATGGAGAATGCGTGTGTTGCGTGACAAGCGTTACTTCACGGGCACTTGTCTTGAAACAAGAACTGAGACAAGACAATTCTCGAGGCCAGGCAGAGGTATATCTCATCACGCTTTGTTCCCGGTTCAGGGGACGTGGTCGGGACGAATTCCCACCTTCACGCAATGGACATGGAGTAACCTTTTTTCGTACCTGTCCCAAGTAGGACAGCGAACCGCGATGAGAGGGATGTGAAGTAACCATCTAAGTCAATTCTCCACTGCCCTCTGTAGCAACAGCAGCTCTTAATAGAAAAGTGTAAGATAGAATGAATACACTGCCAAACATAGTAGCACTAGAGTCCCCAATGCTTGAGTAAATAAGGGCAGTGTTGGTGCCAATTTGGTTTCTAAGGGGCAAGCATTCTACAACCATCACAGCAGGGGAAAGAAAACTCTCTTTTAATATAGGGTGATTCCTATATTCCTAACTCACTTGTATGAATTATAATTGGAATTGGAAGGGGTTTCCTTTTTTAAATAAAACTATTTTAGGCATAAGGAATTTCATTTTAATTTGCACATGTTTGGCTTGGGGTAGTAGCATTTGGAGGGGGGGACTGGATTGTGTTGGCCATGGTTTACATGCAGCCTCAGCATCCCAGTACTTCCATGCCACCCCACCCCCTGCCAATCCTTGATAGCTCAGTGGTTGAGGCAGAGCCAAAATTTGGGAGTTCACTTCCCCACTGTGCCTCTTGGGCGAGGGCCAGACTCAATGATCCAGGGAGTCATTTCCAGTCCTGTAGTTCTAAGATTCCTCAACTCTTTTTTCAAGAAGCTGAGAACATGAGAACATAAGAAGAGCCATGCTGGATCAGGCCAAAGGCCCATCTAGTCCAGCTTCCTGTATCTCACAGTGGCCCCACCAGATGTGTCCGGGAGGGCACGAGACTAGATATCTGTCTCCTGATACCACTCCCCTGCATCTGGTCCTTGAAGTACCCTGGTTTTAAGCCTGGAGATGACTCATCTCCATCATGGCTTGTAACCTATGATAGACTTTTCCTCTAGGAATCTGCCTAATCCCCTTTTGAAGGCATCCAGGCCAGATGCCACCACCACATCCTGTGGCAGGGAGTTCCACAGAAGCACTGACCTCGTGCCTTCTTAGTTGTAGCTGCAGCATTCTTTGGGTCCAGGTCATTGGCAGACTGTGACATTGGATGATGCAACATTAAGCTACAACATTTTCACACCTCCACTATTGAGGCTCTGGACTAGGATACAATCAAAGACCAGCCATACCATCGTGAACTTCTTTAGACCTTGAGATCTTTACAAAAGATCTCACCAGCCTTGCGGTGAAGAGGGTGCCAAGGCAAGGCAGCACTGTATTGTGTGTGTGCATGTGTGTTTGTGAGTGAAACGGCACCCAAACATTGGAAGGCATCCCTTAAAGATATTTTTCCCCTGCCTTTAGCTTTGTGATCTTTTTGGCTTTCGATAAATGCCCCTAATTTATCACCCCGTTGTTGTTTTTTAAGATGCTTTAAAATGTGTGCTTTAATTATACCAGCATTGGTTCGATGTGGTATTTCACATTCAGTCATGTTGACAAGTGTCTTGCTGTTTTAATAATATGATTCATTGTTTTCATTGGACTTGTTTTGCTTTCTGGCTGCTCTGGGAGCCTTTTGGGGTTGATCAGTGGGATACAGGCAAGCCGGCAGGCAGGCAGGCCCGTGAGCAAACAAAATAATCAGGACACAGTTCATTCAACACACTGTGACAATTTGCTGATTGCAGTTAGGATTAGCAAAATACACGAGACAAAAACAACCTTCTTCCAATGATCCTTGGGTAGAGCGAAATTATCTTTATTTTTTTCATAGCGTTTAATAACCCGGCTTGAAATCAAGGAACAGAGTACTGAAATCCTTTCCGCTGGTCCGGCAAACCCAGCTAGGATGAAAGGATGAAACAGGCAGTCCTCACTTTGCTCTTCCTGAGTCCCCATCTGCCAGTCTGGATAATTTCCTCCAAGGGGTGGTGGTGGGGAAACAACCTCTTAATGATGCATAAGAAAGATGCTGACAAACTGGAAGTCATTCAGAAGATGGCCACAAGGACGATCAGGAGACCGGAATCCAAGCCCTAGGACAGTGGTGGTGAACCTTCAGCACTCCAGATATTTTGGACCAGAACTCCCAGAATTCCAAGCCTAGATTGCACGTGACAAAGGACTGTGGGAGTTGTGGTCAAAAACATCTGGAGTACCGAAGGTTCGCCACCACTACCCTAGGAGGAAAGACTGAAAGCGTTAGACATGTTTAGCTTGGAGAAAAGAAGCCTGAGGGGAGATAGAGTACAGTAACCCCCTGCCAATCGCGGGGGTTAGGGACCCACCCCACCCGTGATCCACGAAAATCCGCGATATGCGGAAGTGGGTGGGGGGCCCTGGGGGCGGGGTGGCAATCGCGCCTGTCCCCAAAGCCTCGGAGGAGCGTGGGGGGGTGGCACGGAGCGACCCAATCACCCCCGCCACCACCGCCACGGCTCCGAGTGACCCGATCGCCCTGCGCAGCCCTCCCCGGCCGCTCCGAAGCCTTTCGGAGCCACCGGGGGGGGCGCAGAGAGCAACCCGATCACCCTGCGCGGCCCTCCCCGGCCGCTCCGAAGCTTTTTGGAGCCGCCCAGGGGAGCCGCGGAGAGCGACCCGATCAACCTGTGCGGCCCTCCCGGGCACCTGCGAGGCCTTTCGGAGCCACCCAGGGGGCTGCAGAGAGCGACCCGAACACCCTGCACAGCCCATCCCGGCCGCTCCGAAGCCTTTCGAAGCCACCGGGGGGGGGCACAGAGAGCGACCCAATCATCCTGCACAGCCCTTCCCAGCCACCCCGAAGCCTTTCAGAGGCACGGGGGAGGCGATGGAGAGCGACCAGATCGCCCCCTGCCCCCACCCGCGGTGCAGGTACTGCAATCCCGTGATGTAGCGGGACTGCGGGACCTGAACCGCGAAATGGCAGGGGGTCAATGTACTTGAAAGATGGTCAAGGGGCAGGATCTGTTCTCGGTCATCCCAGAGTGCAGGACACGTAATAATGAGCTCAGGTTACAGGAAGTCAGATTTTGGTTGAATATCAGGAAAAACTTCCCAACTGTTAGAGTAGTACAACAATGCTCCAAATTCCTGCATTGAGCAGTAGGTTGGACCTGATGGCTTTAGAAGCCCCTTCCAATGCCATTATTCTAAGGCAGTGGTTCTCAACCTGTGGGTCCTCAGTTGTTCCTGGACTGCAACTCCCAAAAATCCCTTCCAGCACAGCGAGTGGTGGAGGCTTCTGGGAGTTGCAGTCCAAGAACATCTGGGGACCCACAGGCCAAGAACCACTGTTCTATGGTCTTAGGATTATACACTGGAAGTCAGAACAATGATGTTCAGAATACAGTCTTCAATGGCTGCTTTCACACGACCCCTAAAATCCGCTGGCAACTTAAATTTGGATCCCCCCTCAGCCGGAGATCATGTGGGTTTTGTTCTGCTTCCTGTGTTCCCACCCTTCCGCACTCTGTTGCTTCTCTCTGCGGTCAGGGGAGGAAGAAAAAAATGGGAGAAAAAAATGCAGGCTCACCTCCGCTCATGTCCACCAGCAGCCCCGTTAGGGATTCCAGTCTGTTAAAGGGGCAGGGGACAACAAAAACAAACAGAAGGTGGAGGAGAGCCAGGCATTCACAGCTTTACAGTCTGCATCGAAATTTTTTTTTCCTCCGGAGACCAGGTAGAGTTGTCCCCCGGCCTTTTGCAGTTCATATACTGCAGTCCGGGTATATTGCGGGTCCGCAGTATATGAAAAAAAAGCCCCCCTGGGGTAAGGAGGAAAGGCCTTTCCAGACCTTTTGGAGGCCCCAAAAGTGCTTCCCTGTAAACAGGAAGTGACTTCCAGTAAACCATAAGTGACTTTCAGATCACTAGAAAGCACTTTGGGGGCCTCTGGGGGACTGGAAAGCCCCTTGCCGGCTCATTTGGGGCAGCGCCAGGCCTGGGGTAAGTACAAGAACCCCCAGAGAGCCCAAACTGACCCAGCATCCGCATATTGCAGATTTTCAATTATTGCGGGTTGTGTCAGGTCCCTAACCCCTGCGATAGGTGGGGGTTTACTGTACTTAAAGCACGCTTAAGTGGGTGTGGTCGTACTTTATTGTTTTTAAAGTCCGCTGCTGGTGGGAAAACAATTTTATGCTCCAGATCTGCAAGTGTTTTGCAGCGGATTTTAGGGGCCGTGTAAAAGGGGTCACTGTCAGTGTGCCCACTGTTCAAGGTCCCTTCAAGAACAAATAAGCATGAACCATTTGGGCTACCTCTTGCAAGATGCTTTCCCACCAAGCCATTTTCTTGGATGAAATCCAGTAAGAGCAGAAATTTTGGAGAACTGCTTTTTAGCAGGTAAGAATATCAAATTTCAGGGGATGTTGTGTTAGAGGAAGAGAAAGCCAGCTCTCCTCTGGTAATGAACAGAATGCTTTTAAAGTATATCTTACAGTGGTGTTATTATTATTCATTATTTTCAATTGCTTAGGAATTCTGGACATTAGCTCCATGATAGTTAAGTGGCACAAAAAGTATACTTTCCAAAACCTAGTTAAGGATAAATGCAAAAGCTTGATGGATACGATCAAGGTTCAGGAGCAACATTCCCTGATGTGTTGAACTACAATCCCCACCATCTTCTGTTAGCATAACCACATCTGAGGAGCACCAAGTTTCAAAAAGCTAGTCTAGGAAGTATTGATGTCTGTGAAGATTCTCAGTCTTCCATGTGAGGTCATCTGGACACTGAGTCATGGCAGGTGGACTTCTTTTCTTGTGAGACTGAAACATTTTGCTACTCATCCAAGCAGACTGACAAAGTCCAATTGCCATGACTCAACTTCCAGATAATCTAGGAATAGAGATGGGCACGACTTAGCGGTATTCCCGTTTCCGTTTCCGTTACTCGGTTCCGTTACTCTACGGAAACGGTAACGGGAATTACTCCACCAGACTTCGAGCTCGAACCGACGAACGAACAATTTTGGTCTGATTTGTCGTGCTCGTTCCTTGCATCGCGCGATTGCGCAATGCCACGCGGCACAGAAAAAAAGTTTTTAAAAGTTAAAAAAACCCGGTTCCCGGCCAAAAAGCAGGCGGAAAAAATGCCTGCCGTGCCTCAGGGCACCTACCAGAGGGGTTGTTTCTGGAGGTCCCCGGCCTCCCCCCTCATCCCCCGTCCTGGGCTGCTCTGGTGGGACTCGCCGCAGGCTCGCAGCCAGCAAAAAGCCCAGTCTCGCCGCCGGCCGCCGCAATTAAAGCGCAAGCAAGCGGCACGGACGGCACAGGAAAAAACTTTTAAACTCTCCCCCCACCCATTCCCGGGCCAAAAAAGCAGGCGGAAAAATGCCTGCTTGACTAAGGGCGCAGGGCACCTACCGGAGGGGTGGTTTCTGGAGGGGGGGTCCCGCCTCCCCCCCGTCCTGGGCAGCCGGACTCGAGTTGCCATTTCGCCATGCCATGCGGTGCGGACGGGGGATCCAAAATGGGGCGGCAAACGCAATATTGTTTTTGAAATCGTGGTCCAAAAACACACAAGCACAACAGAAACACGCGAAAATTTATAAACTGCCAGTAGCAGTGGTTTTTTTCTTGCAACAAAATGTCTCTCCTCTCCTCCTCTGTCCTCCATTTATTTTATTTTATTTTATTTTTTACACCTGCGCAATGATGGGCTGGCCGAGTGGCCAGCCATGTGGGAGTGGACAACCATGCAAATTTTTGGAGCCATCCCACCAGTCGCATGGCCACTTGGCCATGGAGACTTCTGGGATGTGCCAAAAAGCCCCCTAAAACCTGCCCTAGCCCTAACCCTAACCCTTGACTCCGTACCCATACGTCACAGACTGTCTTCTTAGTGGGTCAGAGAGGCACCCAGAGGTGCAACCCACTAGCCCACCGTAACCTTACCCGTCACTAGCCTAACCCTAGCCATTGCACTAAGCCACCTTAAAGCCAGATCTACTTGCTTGCATTGCACTACACGCAGCAAGTACAATTCCCTTCTGTGTGAGACATGGTGGTGCCAGAGCCTTGTGAAGGGCGGGCATGACGCTATCACTCTCACTGGTCTCACTGTCTGCACATTCTGTTATGCAATATCCATATGGCTATTGCATAGCATTTTGCAGCAGCAGCAGGTGAGGAGGGGAGACCCCCATGTAGAGGGGTCTCTCTTGGAGCCTGCTTCCCCTTCCTAGTGGGTGTGGAGCCCATTTTCCCTTTATAGCGGGCCAGAGGAGGCACCCACCCCACAGAGGTGCCTCCAGGAGCCCGCTCCCCCCCAAAACCAGTACTAATGACAACGAAAAAACAAAAAAACGAACCGACTAATTTTTGCGAATTTTCGCGAAAACCGGAAACGAGCCGAAACAGGACCGGCCCGACTAACGACAACTCGAAAAAAAATTTTTTCAAGTCGTGCCCATCTCTATCTAGGAAGTCTAGGAAGATGCTGGAATAGAGATGGGCACGAAACGGAAATATTGCATTTTCTTTTCTTTTCTTTTCTTTTGGTCTATATTTCATTTCATTTCGTTAATAATGGATTTTTTAAAAAGAATTTTCATCACCAAATGAAATGAAACGAAATGCTTTGTAAGGCTATAAATAATGGGGAGCTTTCCTTTTTTTTTTAACAGGGACTCCACTGCCCTAAATCAGACTTCCTATTTGTTTTCAAGCAAAGAACCCCACTGTGAACAAACTAGAAACCTAATGGCTAGCTGCCACATGGAGAGAGCAGAGAGATATGCTCAATAGCTGATTGGCGGTGCAGCAAGGAAGGAAAATATATTAAAAATCTTCTACATTCTTACTTATTCAGGAAGGTAACACATACACAAAAGACTGGCATTAAAATATACTGTACTTTGAATGTAGATTGAGAACCAAAGTATCAGCAACCATTAAAACCAGGAAACATGAAAATTCAAAAACAGACTGAAAATAACCAAAACATACCTCCCACAGAAGGGGATTCCAAAAGAACGGGCCTACCACAGGAAAGGCCCTGCTTTGGTTTCCTCTCACTCAGAGACCGGAGGCCACATACGTTCTTCTAGATCTCTTCTGAGGCCCAGAGCGTATTTATCTCAACATACTTAAAGGTAAAGATAAAGGGTTCCCGCCACACATACGTGCTAGTTGTGTCCGACTCTAGGGCGAGCATACTCATCTGAGATCAAATGTGATGGCACCAGGTAAATACATCAGACACAATTCATTTTAAAAATCACACACACACACACACACACACACACACACACACACACAGAGGGGGGGGCTTTGTAGGTTTTATGGCTATTTTCAGTGGATGGTTTTTCCTGTTAACCTGGGATCTTTCGTTTTGTCTATGGGTTGCTCTGAGCTTATTAACTAGGAATGGCTGATTCCTGACTAACTAGGAATAACTGAGACTTATATTCCACTGATCCCTGTGATTACAGAAGCCGTAGCTCCGGAATATACAGCAGCCGCATCTCTGCGACAGGGAAGCCATTCTGAAAGCAAAACATCCATGGGTCCATTCCTCACACCTCTGCTTTGAGTGTTATTTTTAAAAGGATCTCAAGTAAGGAAGGAGAAGACCCAATTTGCCTGAGTGATCGGGACCCCAGGGACCAATGGCCTGAACAGAGCTTAGTTAGAAAAGTTTCTTTTCTTGGAGTACAATGTTTCGAATCCTTCAGCTGGCTTGGCCAACTGCCGTAGTCCAAAAACATGACCATTCTAAGCCTACTTTTGACTTGGGATAAGTAAAAAACAAATCCATGTCCCCCTCTTGTATTTATTTTACAGAGCCCAAAGTTCATTTCTGAACAGGGCATTGCATTATAAGGCTTTGTTTGCCGTGGAGAGCCTCCCTTTGTGACTACAACGTCCCCCGTGAAGCAAAGAGCGACTCCCTGCCCCAAAAGACAGATGGCAACACTCAACGCTCCAGCTGATGGGGGAGCTGGCTGCATGCCATCCATGGAAAGACTCCCGTAAGGGAGGTGGCACCCAATCCCATAATGCATTTCTTTAGAAATATTTGGCTTTGTCTCTACAGGTTCCTTACTGCAGTGCCATCTCAGCCGAAGACCTTGGCTTACACCAGTGACCAAGAGGGCTTAGAATTTCGAAGGAAAAGGGGGGAGGGAGGGAGGGAGGGAGGGAGGGAGGAGTTCTTTTGACAGTCATTTGACAAGTTGGCCAGCTTGTCTTCAGACCACAGCGATTCCTATGACACAAAGCCTGATTATAAGTGCATGGAGGCTGCAGAAAGTTCACCCTTGTCTCTAAATAAGTTAATTGGTCTTAGCTACCTTCTGTGCAAAAATGGTAGAGGCCCACCCACACCCCCTGAGTAATTTGAGTGGGTGGGTGGGGAAAACCAGGCAGACAAAAAACAAAGTGTGCAATTTGAAGGACAGGTGGTGAGTGTAATAGGAGCCAGACACAAAGATGATATTAACTAAAGGGATGTTTAAAGCAATTTATCCCAGTAGGGCCTGGCACTCTGACCCATTTTTCTTTGGTTTGGGCTTGGGGGGGAAAAGCTCAGACCAAAAAACGAGGAGGGGGATGATGGAAGCTAATTTGTTCTGTCTTTGCAACTCTTCAGTTACGCCTTTTGTTGTCCTTAATCCAGATATCTTTGTAAGAGAGAGAGAGAGAGAGAGAGAGAGAGAGAGAGAGAGAGAGAGAGAGAGAGAGAGAGAGAGAGAGAGAGAGAAGTTTAGGGTGAGAACAGCTCTGTTGTTGCTATTTCAAACCTTAATGGGGGCTGCTCCCCTCCCTGCATATATTTTTATGATCTTCCATTAGGAGAGAAAGAAAGTTAAAGGCACCAACAGAGAACTCCCATGCCTTTGAACAGTAGGAAAAGGCTCAGACACTTTTCAGAGCTCCTGAGTCATTCAAACACATATGTAACTGGGCAATGAACCTAGAAGCACATCTGGGTTGCAGTTTTGAAGAAGCTTCCTCCTCAACGTTGGGGCATGGGAGGAACTCTCGGCTTAATCGCAGAGATGAGAACTAGCAAGGTTCTTCTTCTCATCTAGCCTAACACAGGGGCTCTGAGAGGCAGCCATCTTTTTGCTATTAAGCATGCAACCTCTAATCATTCGGAAGCTATAGAGTGATGCAAAGTGAAAGCTCAGGGTCTCAGACTACATCATTTAAGAACACAAGAAGATATCTACAGTGTTAATAGCCCATTTAACAGTATTAAAAGAGAGTGAGAAAAAGAGAAAGAGAGAGGGAGAGAGAAGACAATGTTAACAACTAAGAAATATATATATCCAGTGGTACCTCGGATAACGACGGTAATTTGTTCTCCGAGGTTACTCATCCAAATCTTGTCATTATCTGAAACACGGTTTCCCATAGGAATGAATGGGGAACCTATTAATCCATTCTGGAGCCTAGGAAAAAGGCAGAGACACCTGGTTTTTTGCTCAAAACCCTTTATAAAGTGCACTTTAAAGGTACAGATGCAATGCCACCCAGGATAACTCTTTTTTACTGATGCATACTGGAAATTCCTTATCCGAGGCAGTCCATAGGGAAAATTCATTATTGAGGCAGCCCATAGGAAAATTCGTTATACGAGGCAGCCCATAGAGAAAATTAGTTATCCGAGGCAGACCTATACCTATAATTGCAATTCGTTATCCAAGGTAGCCCATAGGGAAAATTCATTATCAAAGGCAGTCCTATACCCAGAAATTTGCAGTTGTTATCTGAAAAATTCGTTATCCGGGGCAGTCGTTATCCGAGGTACCACTGTATTTCTTATTCTAGGAAATATATATATTGCACTGGAAGAATGTTTGATTTAACCATATACATATGGGTAAATCAAACATTCTGCCAGTGCAATCCTGCTCAAACAAGGGAAGCTTATCTTTCCTTCTGCCATCTCCCACCTCTTTCCTGCAGCTCCCCACAAATCTGATCTAGAGCCATGCTGGGGAACTCAAGAGGGGAGATTCCACCCAGTGTGGTGTAATGGACAGAGTGGTAAGACCCAAGAGGACTGAGTTTGAATCCCTACACAGCCATGGAAGCTTACTGGGATGCAGAACTGGTAAACCCCTCTTTAAAATACTGTGAAACCCCTATTAGGGTTGCTATAAGTCCGATCTGACTTGACAGAATTTAACAGCAATAACACGTTGGTGGTACAACCACCACCGCCACCACCCACTACCCACTCACCCGACTAACTAAACAACACTGTTCTTATTTCCACTGGTGGAAGGCACCATGGCAGGCAAGGACACCTTGTAAAAGAAGCCTCATGCTCAGGGCCGGTGCTAGGTTTTTTTGCACCCTAGGCGAGGGGTGGGGGGTGGGGTGGGGCAGGGCAGGGGCGGGGGGTGGGGGCGGGCGGGTGGGCGGCGGGGGGTGGGGCAGCAGGCAGATGGCAGGGGCAGGGGCGGGGTGGGGACAGACAGCGACGGGCATGGGGTGGGTAGTGATGGGCGCGGCGGGCGGCGGGCAGACGGCAACGGGCGGGCGGCGGGCGGTGGGGGACAGTCAGCGGTGGCCAGCGGCAGGAGGGGCAGGGGGCGGCAGGCTTGCCAGCGCCCTCTCTCCATTTTGGCGCCCTAGGCAACCTCCTCGTTCGCCTTAATGGAAGCGCCGGCCCTGCTCGTGCTACCAGACTTTCAACAGCGACTTTGTTTCTGCTTCCCCATATTTCAACTTCAAACGAAGTACAATGCTGCACATATAATTCTGGATCGAGGTAGAAGGAAGTACAGAGAGCCTGATCAGACCTAACACAAATAGAGAAAAACTGTGTGTATGTGTGTCTGGGGGGAGGATTCTATTCAACTCTAAAAAATAGTAATTAAAAGTAAAATGTGAGCAATTATAAATCCCGGTCTTTTATGGTAGCAGATCCTCCTGTGCAAAATGGCCATTGTTCCAAGCACCCCTTCCGAAGAGGAGAGAGGAGACATTGTTAAGGGCACCATGCTTGGAAAATGAGTATAACAATTATACTGCCGGCAATTGTAAACTTCTGTTCTTCTCCATCTTCAGCCTCCTGGGGCTTTAATGGAAGGCGGCTAAGTAGCTCTTCTCTCTTCCCTTCTCCTGCAGTGGCAGTGGTGCTCAGGCATTCTGCAAGGTCACTTAACAGCATCTCCGATTGGTAAATGTTTTGCCACGCATGGGGGAGATTTGAAATTCATGTGCATCAGCAGAAACACGCAGGGACAGAGCTTTCTTTTCGAGAGCCAGAGAGGGGTTTTTTTAAAGGGAGATTTAGGCCTTAGGGAAGTCACTTGAAACAAAACTAAATGAAAACCAGAATAGAAAAGTTGCCAATCAAGGCAGAGGGCGGTGGACAAAGCCATGGCCAAACTGTTGCATGGAAAGCACAACAGTGTAGGGAGAAATCTGGGTGCCCTTACTCCTTGTAGTCCACTGAAATTTCTCATGGGTCTTTTCATCATCACATTTTTGGGTTGTGAGCTATTGCATTTGACGTCTGAATTGACTGGTACACCCCTACTTGTTACCCTTTGCATTACAGCAAGCTGAAATACCAATGAAAATATTAGAGATGGGCACGACCAGACAAATTTTTTTTTCAAGTTGTCGTTTTTCGGGATGGGTGCGTTTCGGGTCATTTCCGTTTTTCACAAAATTTTTAAAAAATTTGTCATTTCGTCGTGTCGTTTGTCGTTTGTCGTTACCGCCGCCGCGATTTCGCGCAATTTGACGTCCCAGCGAGTGGCGTCCCGCCGGCGCTAGGTGTTTTTGCGCCCTAGGTGGCAGGCAGGGTTGCGGGGGGGGCATGGGCAGGCGGCGGCAGCGGCAGGGGGAGGGGCGGGCGTGCAGGCACGCGGGCGGCGGGCGCGGGTCCCGCAATGACCCAGAGCAGGCGGAAAACACTTTAAACTGACTTGCTGCACAAGACTGCATCGAATAAAGCAATTGCAATTTTTGCAAACAAAGTGGGCAGTGCACCCACAGCAGAGCTGCAGGCAGGGTATGAAAGGACCTTGGCTTCCCACCAAGCAAATGAAATTTTTAAAATAAATCCACACCTCCCCTCCCACTCAAACCTCCCCCCCTTTGAAGCACTATCAGAAAAGAAATCCTAACAAACTGCAGGAGAATAAAAAAGAATAAACTGCGTTGCTATTCCCCACAGCAGACAGAGAATGAAAGGAATTATTATTATTTCCTAAAAATTCAATTGAATCAATTCCCTCCCTGCCTGCCTAACTGAAATCTAAAGGCTCCGCGAAATCGAAACTAGTCTAGCACAGCAGCCAGCTACACACAGCCCTCTCCCACCCACATCCAAGCCCGGACTGCGACTCTTCTGGGAGTGCCTCGGCTTTTTATGCCCTCTTGCACATCCAGAAGTGTCAGCCAAAACCTGGCCATGCGATTGGTAGAATGGGTCCAAAAATTTGCATGGTCCCATCCCATGGCCAGCCCATCATTGCGCAGGTGTAAAAAAATAAAAATAAAAATAAAATAAAATAAAATCAGTGCGACCTTTTACTGCTATAAAAAACCCACTGCTACTACTGTAAAAATTCAAGCATTTAAAATAGCTAATTTTCGCATGTTTCTGTGGTGCTTTGGTGGTTTTTTGGACCACAATTTCAAAAAAAATATTGCGGACGCCATTTTGGATCCCCCCACACCGCATGGCAAATGGAGACACCGAGGATGCCCCCTCCCAGCCCGGTACCAGCAGCCCAGGACAGGAGGGGGGGAGGCTGGGGACCCCCCTCCCCAGAAACCACCCCTCCGGTAGGTGCCCTCAGGCAGGCATATTTTCGCCTGCTTTTTTGGCCGGGAATCGGGTTTTTTTTATTTTTAAAACTTTTTTTCTGTGCCGCTTGGCATCGCGCGATCGCCGTGCGATGCCAGGAACGATAACGACAAATCAGACCCAATTTTTCTTTTTTCGGTTCGAGTTCGAGTTCTGACAGCTTAATTGTCGTTACTGTTTCCGTTACATAACGGAAACGATATCCGAAAATGGAAATGATAATTTCGCCAAGTCGTGCCCATGTCTACAAAATATTGATGCGAAAATCTGATTATAATAGAGGAAAAGGACATGCCTTCCGTTCTGCTGATGGTTAAGAATTAGAGATGGGCACAAAACGGGAAAAATAATGTTTCGTTTCGTTTCGTTTCATGCTCACCCCCATTTTGTTTTATTTTGTTTCTTACAAAAATTTTAAAAAAATTGTCATATGAAATGAAATGGAACAAAACTAAATGGCTTCCCTGGGTCCTAGAGACACCAAGTTTGGTGCCTGGGACTCCGGGAGCCATTTTTAAAGGGCTCCTGCTGACCTGTTATTTGCTGGACCCCTTGAAAAGTGGCCCAGTCGGCACCAGGGGGACCCACCCAGGTACCAACTGGGTGAGGTCTAAAGGGCTCCATCCATTGACAGAGCAGCAGGAACCCTCAGAAAATGGTCAGGTATGCACTGCCTAGCTGGTAACCCAAACCTTTTCTGAGGGTTCCTGCCAAGCTGTCAGTGGTTGGAGCCCTTTAAACCTGGCCCAGTCGGTACCAGGGGGACCCTCTGGTACCGACTGGGCCAGGTTTAAAGGGGTCCAGCCATTGACAGCTCAGCAGGAGCTCAAAAATGATGGTACAAAACAGTTCATTTCAATGGGGAAAAATGACCATTTTGTTTTGCCTCATTTCATTTTGTTTCATTTCGTTACGTAACAACACAATGAAACAGCATTTTGTTTGTCTTTTCCTGCCCATCCCTAGTCAGAATAAAAAAAAAGGCTGTCCTGCTATAATTTCTGGCTACTATGGTAATGCTTCAAAGAAAGAAAGAAAGAAAGAAAGAAAGAAAGAAAGAAAGAAAGAAAGAAAGAAAGAAAGAAAGAAAGAAAGAAAGAAAGAAAGAAAGAAAGAAAGAAAGAAAGAAAGAAAGAAAAAAGAAAAAGAAAGAAAGAAAGAAAGAAAGAAAGAAAGAAAGAAAGAAAGAAAGAAAGAAAGAAAGAAAGAAAGAAAGAAAGAAAGAAATTTTGTTTATTATATTTCTATACTGTATATCTAACAACAAGGCTACTCTGGGCAGTTTAAAAGAACAAGAAAAAGAAAGAAAAAAGGGTTGCAAATACCACCCATGTTCCTTTCCAGTTATGGGTCCCACCAGCGTTTTAACAGTATGGGAAGCCACGATTTTCTCATATAAGTTTTCAGTTGTTATTTTGGGAGAAGATAGATGTCTTTATGATGCTGAAATGTCAAGAGATATAGCTCACATCTACATGGCAGCTGGGTGTCTCACTGAAAACCCTGTTTGGTTCCCTCCACCAGGTCTACTTTGCAAGGTGAGTGTGATGTTAAAAGGAGGAATACAGTGCAAATTTTCAGAATTTCTGGGCAACTGAGTGGGCATAAAATGTGACAAACAGCCACATTGTGGGTTTTTTTAATGCCAGTAAGTCAATCAAATTTACTTGCAAAATGCTATGTGCTCATTAATAGAAATATATCTCATACTGCTTTTCAGACTAGAATCCTCATATAACAACTCAGGTTATCAATTTTTTTCTAGCTGCAATTCTCAGAAGGGCTGTATTATCGGCAAAAAGTTGATCTATGCATATGTTCACATCACTACAATGCCAGTTTATGTCTCCCTCTCTTCTGTACTGTATTGTTTTCTGTATTTGTTTCCTTTTAAAAAAAGGGGGGGTCATATAACCGCAATAAATGTATGATGTTGATGGAAATATATCCACCTGACTTCCCCAAATGGTATTTATTTATTTAAAATATTTTCACCTGTCTTTCTTCTAAGAATGGATCAAACGTGGCTTACATTATTAAAAACACAACATTAAAAAAAAAGTTCCAAGCTGGGTTAAGATGGCGGGCGGCAGCGTTCTCCCTTCGCTTCTGCACCCCAGCGTTTTTGTGATATCTGGGGTTTCGCTGCCTGGTTTATCGTTTCTTTTTTAATTTTTTCTTTTTGCTCTGCTGGAGCTTCAGCAGGGAGGCTCGTCCAGGGTTATGGGGGCTTCAGGGGAGGCCCAGCGGCTTTCCCGGCTGATGGGCGGCTGGCGAACCGGACGCAGGTAACATCTTTAAGCGGGCCGGTTTTTGCCTCGCTGGGTGCTCCTTCCCATTTTCCCTTTGCCTTTTCCTCCCTCAGACCCCCCCCTTTTTCCTTCCTTTACCTGCCTTTGGTGGGTTCCCCCGTCTTGAGGGGTTTCCCCCATGGTTCGGGGAAGGACTCGTGGCGACGCGGGTTGCCCCCCCGATGGTCCTGAGGACTCAGGAGTGGCTGGCCCGGCCGCCACTCCGTCCCAGGTGGTCCCGGTGGGGAATTGTGGCGTTTTTCATCTCGCCTTACCCTCTGGCGTGCGGTTGCCTCCTGGCCTGCCGCCGGTCCCCTCGGGCTTGCTGGGGCTGCCGTGCCTTGCCGGTTCGTGCCTTGCTGGTGCCTTGCCGGTTTGGCCCTTCGGGCAGCGTCTCGGCTGCCGGCGTTTCGCCGGGGTGCTGTCTGCCTGGTTTCATCATGGCGGCGTCCGGCGCTTCTCTGGTGGCGCCTCCCCTTGCGGGCCCACCGGCGAGGATCTGCGGGTGCTGCTTTGGTTGGCGTCCTCGTTCTTACAGCTCGGGCGGCAGGTCGGCCATCGGCGAATTGCCGCCGGTCTATTGCCGCTCGTTTTCTCGGGCGGCGGGTCGGCCGCCGGTGGACTGCCGCCGACTTTCCATCTTGGGCGGCAGGTCGGCCGCCGGTGCGCTGCCGCCGGTTACCAGCTCGGGTGGCAGACCGGCCGCCGGTGCACGGCTGCTGTCAGCCATCTTTGGCCGACTTTCCATCTCCGGCGGCGAGTCGGCCGCCGGGTGGTCCACCGCCGCCGCTACCATCTCAGGCGGCCGTCATTTGCCAACCTGGGCGGTGGCTCACCCACCGGTTTGTCATCTTGGGCGGCAGGGCAGCCGCCGGCATGCAGCCGCAAGATACCATCTCGGGTAGCAGGTCGGCTGCCGGTGTACTGCCGCCTTCATTAACCTGAACGGCAAGACGGGCACCCCCCCTTTTTCCTTTCCCCTCGGTTCCCCTATGTCCCGTCCATCCAGCTCCCTGCTCCATCTCCCCTGTCTAGTTTCCCCGTTGGTTCCATTCTCTCTCTGGCGGATGCATTTTTACTTAGTTGTTACTTTTTACTGTATTATTGTAATTCTTATTGCTTATTTTGAATTGTATAGTTTCGTTGTAAATCTGTTGTGGTATAGTGGGTTGTGATTGTTAAGAGGGTTTACACTGTATTGCATTTTAGAGTTGTTTATTGATTCTTAGGTCTTTTTTTTCCCCCACCTTAGGGGCCGCCATGCTCGCAGGGACTCACATACCAACTGTGTCGGGCCGTGGGCGGTACGCTTGTAGTCGTCGGGTTAGTCAGATTAGTAGAGATGGGCACGACTTGAAAAAAAATTTTTTCGAGTTGTCGTTAGTCGGGCCGGTTCCGTTTCGGCTCGTTTCCGTTTTTCGCGAAAATTTGCAAAAATTAGTCGGTTCGTTTTTTCGTTTTTTCGTTGTCGTTAGTACTGGTTTGGGGAGGGGGTAGCGGGCTCCTGGAGGGAGCTGCAGGAGTCAGCCAGAGCCACAAGTGACGGACTGGCAGACTCTTTGCACCCGCTGTGTCTCACGTACTTGCATGTAGTGCAATGCAAGTAGATCTGGCTTAGGGTTAAGACGGCTTAGCGCAACGGCTAGGGTTAGGCTAGTTACGGGTGAGGTTACGGTGAGTATTGGGGTGCATCTGGGTGCCTCTCTGACCCACTTAGAAGGACAGTGTACTGGCGTATGGTTTAGGCTTAGGGTTCGGGTTTGGGCTACGATTAGTGGGCTGTTTATGCCCGATTGGCACATCCCAGAAGTCTCTGTGGTCAACCTGGCCAAGTGGCCATGCGATTGGTGGAAAATTTGCATGGTCTACTCCCATGGGAGAGCCCATCATTGCGAATGCGCAGGTGTAAAAAAATAAAATAAAATAAAATAAAATAAAATCAACGGAGACTTTTTTTGCAAGAAAAACCCACTGCTGCTACTGTAAAAATTCAAGCATTTAAAATAGCTAATTTCCGCATGTTTCTGTGGTGCTTTGGTGGGGTTTTGGGCAACAATTTCAAAAAAAATATTGCGGTCGCCATTTTGGATCCCCCCCCACCGCATGGCAAATGGATGCGCCCTCCCAGCCTGGTACAGTCAGCAAAACCTGGCCATGCGATTGGTGGAATGGCTCCAAAACTTTGCATGGTCCACTCCCATGGGCGAGCCCATCATTGCAAATGTGCAGGTGTAAAAAAAATAAAATAAAATAAAATAAAATAAAATCAACGGAGACTTTTTTTTTTGCAAGAAAAACCCACTGCTGCTACTGTAAAAATTCAAGCATTTAAAATAGCTAATTTTCGCATGTTTCTGTGGTGCTTTGGTGGGGTTTTGGGCAACGATTTCAAAAAAAATATTGCGGTCGCCATTTTGGATCCCCCGCACTGCATGGCAAATGGATGCGCCCTCCCAGCCTGGTACCAGCAGCGCAGCAGTAGCAATAGCCAAGGAGAGGGGGGCGGGGAACACCCCCCCCAAATAAAACACCCTTCTGGCCTGGTAGGTGCCCTCAGACAGTTTTCGCCTACTTTTAGGGCCGGGAATCGGGGTTTTTTTTAACTTTTAAAAACTTTTTTTCTGTGCCGCTTGGCATTGCACGATGCAAGTAACGAGCACGACAAATCAGACCAAATTGTTCGTTCGTCGGTTCGAGCTCGAAGTCTGGGGCAGTGATTCCCGTTACCGTTTCCGTAGAGTAACGGAAACGAGTAACGGAAACGGAAACGGGAATACCGCTAAGTCGTGCCCATCTCTACAGATTAGAAGAACACGGGTCAGGCATCTTGTGCCTGTCCCTCGTTCTGACCCCACGGCTCTCCGCCACGTGTCCGGGAGTCACTCCCCCAGTGCCCCCGGCCTTTCCTGCCTCTTGCTAAATGCCAGGTCAGTCCACAATAAGATCCCCGTCATATATGATGCTATCTCTGACGGGCGGGCTGACCTGGCCCTCATTACCGAGACCTGGCTGGGTGAAGATGGGGGAGCTTCCCTCTCTCAGCTCTGCCCACCTGGGTATCTGGTGCAGGGGGTGGGAAGGCTGGGCGGTCAGAAAGGCAGGGGGGGTCACCATCATCCATCGGGACTCTTTTTATGTTAGCAGGGCCTCGACATTGGTTAGCCAGGGGTTGGAATGCCTTCACCTGTTAGTGGGGCAGCGGGACAGATTTGGCATTGTGCTGGGTTACCGTGCTCCCCGCAACCCAGCACAATCCCTACCAGAGCTCTCGGAGTTCATTGCGGCTGCGCTATTGAGGTCCCCGCGCCTTTTGGTTGCGGGTGACTTCAATGTGCATGCTGGCGGTGGACTTTCCGGCGCAGCCCTGGAGTTCATGGAATCCATGGCTTCCATGGGTCTGTCCTAGCATGTTGTTTGTCCAACTCACAGGTCAGGTCACACCCTGGATCTGGTGTTTACCTCCATGTCGGGGACTTCGAGTCTGGTGGTGGGGGACTTTGTCTCCCTACCTGTGTCATGGTCGGACCACAACCTGCTTTCTTTCTCCCTGGCGATCGCGCCCTCTCCTCGCGGGGACCCTCGGCCTCTTGTGTTGGTCCGCCCTCGAAGACTTATGGACCCTAATCAGTTCCAGGAGGTCTTCGGGGAGCTTTGTGGTGGACTGACTGGCGCTCCGGCCAAGGTTGTGGCTAACCATTGGTTTGAAACAGCTGTCCACACCATAGACCGGATCGCCCCCAAGCGCCTTCTCCGGTGCCAAGCTCAGTCTTCACCGTGGTTCATGGCGGAGCTCCGAGCAATGAAGCAGGTGAGGAGAAGGCTAGAGCGCAGCTGGAGAAGAACCCGGACAGTGATTAGTAAGGCTGCTGTTGATTCCCAGACTAGTCGCTATTCTAACGCGATCTGGGAGGCCAAGTCATCGTTTTACTCCCAGAGAATTGGAGAGGCCTCCAACCGCCAGGCGGAGCTCTTCCGCGTGGTTCAGGACCTCTCCAATCCTAGTCTCGTCAGGCCTCCTCCTACTGATTTCAGTAGTGAGAACTTTGCAGCCTTTTTTCGATCTAAGATAGAGGCCATCCGGGCCGGCTTCGACTCTGGTTGCAGTAGCACTGCCCCAGCACCCCCAGTTGCTGGTCCACCTTCGTGACCTCGGCAGGATGCGCTTGGGCCTGTTTCTGCTGTCGAGGCCTCTCGGGCTATGGCGCATTGCCGGCCGGCGTCCACTCCTTTCGACCCTTGCCCTGCCTGGCTAATCAAAGCTGCCAGCGGGACCATGGCTGAATGGGCTTCTGTAATTGCCACTGCCTTTTTCACCGAGGGGAGTTTTCCCTCCCGGCTGAAGGAGTCGGTGGTTAAGCCCATCCTGAAGAAGCCCGGCCTGGCGTCGGACGATCTAGGTAACTACCGTCCGATCGCTAATGTCCCATTCATGGGCAAGGTTATCGAGAGGGTGGCGGCAGTCCGGCTGCAGTCATACCTTGAGGATCGGCAGTGCCTCGATCCATGCCAGTCAGGCTTCAGGCCCCATCGGGGGACTGAAACAGCTTTGGTCGCCCTGCAAGATGACCTGATCCGGGCGGCCGACAGGGGTTGCTCTACCCTGTTGGTCCTCCTGGATCTGTCAGCGGCCTTCAATACCGTCGACCACGGTATCCTGCTGGATCGGCTCTCTGAGGTCGGAATCGGGGGCACTGCTCGCAGTTGGCTCCGATCCTTCCTGGAGGGCCGTCCCCAGTATGTTCAGTATGGGGGGGAGTTGTCGGCCCCGTGGGTTCTCCCTTGTGGAGTCCCTCAGGGGTCGTCGCTGTCCCCCATGCTGTTTAACATCTATGTAAGGCCGTTGGCTGGGGTCATTAGGAGATTTGGAGTGTGCTGTCATCAGTACGCTGATGACACGCAGCTCTATCTCTCCTTTTCCACCTCTGCAGAGGAAGCTGTGAGGATCCTTGATGGGTGCCTGGACGCCGTACTGGCTTGGACCGGGGCGAACAGGCTTAAGCTCAACCCCGGGAAGACGGAGGTCATGTTCTTTGAGAGCTCGCCGTCTGGGTACGGTGGCCCCTTCCCCTGTATGGGGGGAGTTTCCCTCCGGCCCGTGGAGAGGGCGCGGAATCTGGGCGTGGTCCTGGATCCGGCATTTACCTTGGAGCCCCAGGTGGCGTCGGTGACCAGGGCCGCATCTTACCATCTTCGCCAGATCGCCCAGATCCGCCCGTACCTGGACAGTGACTCTCTGAGAACAGTGGTCCAAGCGCTGGTGGTCTCGAGGTTGGACTACTGTAACGCCCTCTACATGGGGTTGCCCTTGACTCTTCTCCGGAGACTGCAGCGGGTACAGAATGCGGTGGCCAGGTTGGTGGCTGGTGTGCGTCGGTACGACCACATCTCCCCAGTCCTGGCCCGCCTGCACTGGTTACCCGTTGCAGCCCGGATAAGATTCAAGGTCCTGGTTTTAGTTTATAAAACCCTCCATGGCTTGGGACCGGACTACCTGTCGGAGCGAATCGCCCAGCGATCCATCTCGGCCTGACCTGTTCGGCAGGTGCGAGCGCACTCGCTCCGGGTTGCTACCCCACGAGAAGCCCGGAAATCGGTCACCCGGAACTGGGCTTTCTCGGTGGCAGCCCCTTCTCTTTGGAACTCCATCCCACGCGAAGTGCGCTCTGCAGAGTCCCTGCTGGCCTTTCGAAAAGCTTTAAAAACTTATCTGTTTCGAGAGGCCTTTGGCGAGCTCTAACTAATTTATTTCCTTTTTTTTTCTTTTTCCCTCCCCGCCATCTTCTTATGACCAAGCGACCAATGTTTGTGCTTAGTTGATTATTTGCCTAGTGCTGTTTTTTCATGCTCGCTTGATCTTTAGTTTTTATGATGCCAATTTGGCCCGCTGGGGGCTCTCGGGTTTTTAACTGCTTACTCTATGTTTGTTGTTTTACATTTGATTGCAATTTTTTGTCTATTGGCGCATGTCGCTCACTGTAAGCCGCTTAGAGTTCCGCAAGGAAGATAAGCGGGGTATAAATATAATAAATAAATAAATAAATAAAAGCGAAAAACAGTAAATTGCTCAAATTAACACCCCCCCCCAAAAAAAACAATGATATGGGAAATGTTAGCTAAAAAAAAGCCTTACTCAAAAAAAAAAAACCTAGAAACAGCAACATTTATTTATTTATATTTCTGAACCACCCCCTTAGTGCAATATATCCAAATAAAAACCATCCTGTTTTAAAATCTGTCTTAGATAAGCAGCCACTTTGTGTAACTGCAAGCAGTCCAAAAATGTGATCTCTTTCCCTGTGTGGTCACACCCTTGGGGTGACCTCTGTTATTATGAATAACTAGCTGCATTGTTTCTGTTTCAGTGAAGTTTGAAAACAGGCCACTAACGTAGGGAAATGTCACAAATCAACGCAGCGGTATCCATGAATACAACATCTGTAATTCAGAACATGCACTATTTTGTTTTTAGTTCTGTGAGAAATTGCAGTGACAAGAAATTGAACCAAGCCAGTTCATCGGGGCCAAAGCACTTATGGCACCTCTGTATAGGAGGATCAAAATTAAGTCCCAGATTACCGCTAGGGGTAAGCCACCATCAGTACCTAACCTAGCACAGGCAGGATGCAGCTCATTGGAACCCATGCTGCACATTGTAGCATCCATCTTATTTGTCTATGGCCAAAACTCTGTTGCTTAGAGTAGGAAATCATACTAAAGTCCATCCGTTGAATCAATGGTGATTTGGTGAATCAACTCCATACCTTTCACTGATACAAAAGGGCATATTCTGTGACTTCTCTTGTGTGATTCATTCCCCACCCAGAATGAAATAGACAAGACAAAGTTTTGGAGTTAATAAGGGCCACAATGTATTAACAATATTAATTATTAGCTATACCGGATAACTGTAAACTAAAGAGCTCCAGTAGGAGTTATAACTTGTCAGTCCCTCCAGTTTATAAGAGATTTGTCCGGCATGATGTATGTATGTATGTATGCATTGCAGGTACTAGAGCCTTCTTACCCTCCAGAATCTCATAACCATTGGCAGCCCTCATTTACCTGACAGGGGGTCCTATTTAGCTATACCTAATGCTAATTGGTATTTATTAAATGTATCCATGAGGGCTGCCCAGCACCTTAGCGATGCACCATAACGGAGGGACGTACTAGAATTAACAGACCATTTGCACTAACCACTATTTGTGACCGATAAGGGAAGTTTTGTTTATAAACATACCGAGGCACGCCTTGTGGGTGATGGGATGGGCGAAAACGCACTGTCACTCTGTGCCAATTTGAGTGACAGCCAAAAATTCCCATCCGGCCCGGGAAGGGACCAGAAAGTTTCACCATCCACAATGTAGGGCGGGTGGGAGGGGAGCCTCAAACTGCATAGGCAGAGGGTGGGGAGGACGCACGGTCCTTAAATGGGCTCGCTCCCTGCCCTGAAGCCTACGTAATGGTGCTGGACTTGTGCCTCTTTTGCCCGGGCGAACAAAGAAGCCCTGCCTGGGAAGGGATCCCAAGCGGGGCTGCCATTAAGGGTGCTTTTACACGACCCCTAAAATCCGCTGGCAACTTAAATTCGGACCAGAGATCTTGGGGGTTTGTCACTCTTCCTGTGTTCTCACCCCTCTGCACTCCCTTGCTCCTGTCTGCGTGAGGAGAGGGAGAAAAAAAGGGAGAAAAGAATGTAGCCTCACCTCCACTCTGCCATCAAGCTGCTCTGGGAACCATTCCAGTCTCTTTCAGTCTCTTAAAGGGGCGGGGGCAAAATGAAACAAAACAAACACAAGGCAAGGAGAGCCCGGCACTCATTGCTTTACATCCGCATCAGAAATGTTTCACCTTCGGAGACCAGGTACTTGGAAAATGCGCCAGGACACGCTTAGGTGGGCGTGGTCGTACTTTATTTTGTTTAAAGTCTGCAGCTGGTGGGAAAACAATTTTAAGCTCCGCATCTAGGAGCCCTTTGCCCCGGATTTTAGGGGTCGTGTAAAAGTGCCCTAAGCTGAGCAACAGGATTCTGACCCCTATGAGTTGTGGTTGAGGGCAGGCATCCAGAAAGGCACATAGTTTTTAAAAATAATTTTATTAATTTCACAGATGTAAATTTTCAACATGTTCGTCCTGAACATCAGAACAAGTAATCCCCCTTCTTAAAATGGTCTTAAGGAGCATTTGAATCTTTGAGGGTGGCACTTTTCAATCAAGTCAACAAAGATGTGTGGCCTGTTACTTTGCATAGACTGGTAAAAGCAGTAGCACTCAATTTTTTTTGTTTCTTTCCCAGCAATCATCCTGCCCTTTTGTGATTGCTCTGTTCCTGCACTTTCTATCATGAACGGCAAATGCACTAATTTTGTGCAGAGATATTTTGAGCAAAGTACAAGAAGGTGGAGCTGCCTAGATGCCCTAAGCACATCCGATCTCGCCTGATTTCAGAAGCTAAGTAGGGTCGGCCCTGGTGAGTCCTTGGATGGGAGACCACCAGGGAACACCAGGTGCTGTAGGCGCCTGAAGTAGGAACTGGCAAGCCACTCCAGTATTCCTGCCAAGAAAACTCCATGGACATGGGGTCATGGAGAGTCGGTCGCGACTGTAACGACGCAACACACACACACACACACACACACACACACACACACACACACACACACACACACACACAAGAAGGTGGTGGAGGAGACCAGCATCATCTCCTTGGGAATGAGCGGCGCCATCAACGCTGGCTCATTTCTTGGTTCACGCTAAGGAAACCTGTCTCAGCCAAAATCTCAAGAAATGTAAGATATTTCCACATCTGTAAATACTTTTCCTCTAAACAAATTTAGCCTATGCAAAAGATATGACAAATAGAGATGGGCATGAAATGATTTTTTTAATTCATTTCAATTTTGTTAGCTAATGAAATGAATAACGAACCAACCCATTGAAGAAAAACACTTGGCACTTACCTTGCCTTGTGTCCCGACAGAGTCCTCTGGAGTCCCAATATTCGGTGCTGCAAAGTAAGTGCCTCTCAGCTGTGAAAAGAAAAAAGAAAAAGAAAAACCTGGCATTGGGGACTTAAATTTTTTTTTCCAAAAAAAGCACCTACCCAGCCTGGGAGCCACATGGTCCAGCATTATAAAATAAATAAATAAATAAATAAATAAATAAATAAATAAATAAATAAATAAAAACAGTGCCTACTGGGCCGGGGCCACATGGTCAGCGCTGGAAAATGTAAAAAAAAAAAGTAAAAAGTAAAAAAAAGGTGCAACCTGGCCTGGGAACCGCATGGTCGGCATTATAAAATAAAGAAAAATATAAATAAAATGAAAACAGCACTGACCGGGCCCCGGGGGCCATGTGGTCAGTGCTGGAAAATGTTAAAAAAAATGTAAAAATAATTTTTTAAATGGTGCCGGTTGGCCATGGCAAAAATAAATAAATAAATAAATAAATAAATAAATAAATAAATAAATAAATAAATAAATAAAACTAGGTCTGGCCCGCAGGCCAGCCAGAAGTTTTTTTAAAAATAAAACAAATTTAAAAAATATTGTAATAAAACGGGCCACTGAGAAGCAAGCTCCTCTCAGCTGTGAAAAGAAACGAAAAAAAAGTCCCCTGTGTTGGAGACTTAAAAAAAAATTTTTTTTAAAAAAATAAAATAAAAAGCCCCAACCTGGCCCGGGAGCCACATGGTTGGCATTATAAAAAAAAATCAATAAAATAAAAAAGCGCTGGGCCTCCAGAGGCAGCAGCAAGACGGTCCACCACCACCCGGCGTGGCTGCGGCTGGGGCTTCGGAGGTGGAGGTGAGGTCTCCCGCTGCCCAACGTGGCTGCTGCTGGGTGCTGCCCAGTGCGGCCATGGCTGGGGCTTTGGTGGCAGCAGCGGGACGGTCCACCGCCGCCCAGCGCAGCCGTAGCTGGGGCTGTCCGGCGAGGGCTCTTGCCATCCAGCAGGGCAACGGCCAGGGCCTTCCACGCCACCGGGATTGCTGCCTCCGCCTCCGAGATCACCACCGCCGCCGCCGCCACTGCCACCGCCGCCGCCACCACCACCACCACCGCCGAGATCACTGCCGCCATCCCGGTAAGCTGAACCAGTTCAGCTCGGTTCAGGTTCATATGAATTTTTGTTTTAAAAATGCGTACGAACCCACACCGAACCTAGGGTGGGCCTGAAACAGAACGAACCGAACCACCTCTAATGACAAATGCTTGCTGATTCTCTTCTGTTAAGGATGTCTAAACCCAGTGAGACATCTCTACAAGGATTTTCAAGCCCTGTGGAATTCCTTGGCTTCACAGTGAGAACTAAACAAGGAGGTGACTTTGGTCAAGGTCTTAGCAAGCTGCATGCGAGGGTTCCTTTCCCCTTGAGAGCAAAAAACAGCACAGAAGAATTTGGTGATTGTTCAAAAGGACACAAGCAACCCATCTCGAGCTGTTATTGATGGGTGAACATGAAAAGGAAGCATTCCTCTCTCTGCTTATACAGGACTAACATGGTGCGTATAGTATTCCCAAATAAATGTGTTAACATTAGTCCAGTTGAAGTGAACCCCATTTTGTTCCCATAGACCTGTTAAGGCCATCGTTTATGGGAGTTTTCGATGTGAATAATCTTCACCCGCTGAAAGTATTTCTTATTATACCATGGGTATCTAATAGAGTATTTGCTTTTTTGCTCTAAAATAGGAGTGCAGAAATGATGGGAAAGTACTGTATATACTCGAAGATAAGCCTAGTCTTTCAGCCCTAATTTTGGGCTGAAAAAAGGGGTCCTCAGCTTATATTCGGGTCAATACTTTTAGCCACTGAGGCAAGTTTGGGTCGGTGGCTAAAAGTCATTTTAAACATTGTGCACCACTTCTCCTGACCCCCCCCCATGTTTAAAATGACTTTTAAAAAGTCATTTTAAAACAATGTTTAAAATGACTTTTTAAAAAGTCATTTTAAGACACTGTTTAAAATGACTTTTAGCCATCAACTCAAGCACTTGCCTCGGTGGCTAAAAGTCATTTTAAACATCACACACACACACCCAGCTCACAAAGGAGGAGTTGCCAGGCCCTGCTGCATTTCCCACCCTAGGCTTATACTTGAGTCAATAAATTTTCCGAGTTTTTGGGGTTTAAATTAGGGGCACCAACTTATACTTGGGTCAACTTATACTTGAGTATATACAGTATGTGGTGTCGATGATGCAGTGAAATATCTTATCTGTATGTATAGTGCTGCATAGCTGGAGTAAGGAACATGGCTGTCTACAGTGGAGCCCCCCATAAGAATGTTGAAACCAGAATTGCAAAAAATAATAATAAGTCTATCTGCATCCCTAAGCCCACCTACAATGAGTGTCCCAGTGATGGTGAATAAATCACAGAATAGAAAAAGAGGAATACCTCTCCACCCCACAGAATCAGCACCAAAGTTCAATGAGACCAGCTTTCTGCTTCCCAGAGCATGCCACGAGAAACCTGAGGAAATGAAGAGCCGTCATTCAGTCGTCAGAGTACATAGTACCACTGAGGGACGGTCCTGCAACCAATCCATTAAAATTATGTGATTGGGTAAGCAGCAAACCGTACATGAACACGGTGTTCAGGACTGAAACTACAGCACTCGGGAGGAAGATTTAGTACGAGGTACACAGCCATCAATTCCCATTTCTCAAAGCAATTTCTACTGTTTCTGCCAAGGGGGGCGAGGGAATGGATTGGTCAGTGTTCTCGTTTTGGAGCATTAAAAAGGAGGAGGTGAATAGTTAACTACCTGCCTGAAATGAGAAATGGGAATTCAGCTATGGCAGGAGTGATGTTTATAAGGGGATAGATGCCATCCGAAGGGAACTGGATGGTCTAGGTCAGTGATTCTCAACCTGTGGGTCCCCAGATGTTCCTGGACTGTAATTCCCAGAAGTCTCTACCACTCGCTTTGCTGGAAGGGGTTTCTGGAAGATGCAGTCCAGGAACATCTGGGGAGCCAGAGGTTAGGAACCACTGGTCTAGGTTCAGTCCTCAGCATCCATACGGGAACCTGGCAAAGGCTTATGTCTGAGATGCTGGAGATTCTTTTGTTCCTGTTGTTGCTCTTGTTTTTGAAGAATCAAACTAACATGACCACTGCTCTGAAAAAAAGGCTCTTTAAGCTTAAAATCTCCTCACTCATAGTGTTGCAGAGTTCTGGATTTCTGGCCAAGCTCCTTTTTGTTACGAAATAGAAGAACAGAGACTCACAGAAGTGAATAGCTTCAAGCCCCTCTCCCCCAACAGTGCACCCCTTTCTCCTTAACTGGCACTTAAAGTCTCAGTAGCTCACTTTAAGGTATTTGTAGGAGAAAGAATAAAAACATGTTTGTCACTTGCAATTGTGAACAGATCAACAGCAAACAACAAAATTGACTTCAGCAGACGGAAGAGAGGGAAAGAGGGAAAACACTCAGCAGAGAAGCGGGGGTCTCTTTGAATTCAGAGGCAGGAGGGAGTGATTGGTTAGTGCTGGGTAGATTTATGGGCCCTCCAGTCACTCAAACCACAGGCAGCATGCAAGGTTGCAATAAAACTCCAACATGCAGAGCATATGTTGGCAGTGGCACTGCTCAGTTGTTTCATTATCATCGGTCGCTGTTTTATTTCCACCTTCTCTTTCCCCTCTTGCTCTAGCTCTCAGCTGAATGGCAGCCAAAATGCCCATTAGTGGCCATTGCCCCTTATCGGCTTCCAGGAGACGCCAAGACTGGAGAGGGACAGAGCATTGTCTTTCCTTGCCTCCAGGACAACGCGAGCGTGATTCACATCAGCCGTTCTAAACTGTTTCCAAGGGACACATGACTTTCACTTCCTGCCAAGAACGGCAAGCACACCAAGAGCTTGGAGGAAGGCTAAAACACAGCGCTGCTGTGGCAGAGTGAACCAAGTGGAGGAGGAAGAGGAAGAGGACAGAGGAAGTTCTCAGGCTCCCCAAATGCATTTTTTTTTTTTGGCTCAGACACTTTTTGGCACTTTTGCTGTGTTTCGATATGGTTCCTTCCCATCAGCTTTTCAGAGTTACGGCAAACTTGTGGTGTAGGCTAGAAGATGCATAGAGGTGGTGAACATAAGAACATAAGAACATAAAAAGAGTGATGCTGGATCAGGCCAAAGGCCCATCTAGTCCAGGTTCCTGTATCTCACAGTGGCCCCACCAAATGCGTCTGGGAGCGCATGAGACTAGATATCTGTCTCCTGATACCACTCCCCTGCATCTGGCCCTTGAAGTACCCCGGTTTTAAGCCTGAAGATTACACATCTCCATCATGGTTTGTAACCTGTGATGGACTTTTCATAGAATCATAGAATCATAGAATTTCCTCCAGGAATCTGTCCAATCCCCTTTTGAAGGCATCCAGGCCAGATGTCATCACCACATCCTGGGGCATGGAGTTCCACAGACTAACGCTGGGTAAAAACATATTTTATTTTGTCTGTTCTCACTTTCCCAACCCTCAATTTGAGTAGATATCCCCTAGTTCTGGTATTTTGTGAGAGGGAGAAGAGCATCCCTCTATCCACTTAGAATCATAGAATCATCTAGTTGGGAGAGACCTCAAAGGCCATCCGGTCCAACCCCCCTTTACTCATTATTTTGTACATCTCAATCATATCCCCCCTCAGGTGCCTTTTTTCCAGACTAAAGAGCCCCAAAATCTGTAGCCTTTCCTCATAATAAGGGAGTTCCCCCAGCCCAGTAATCATTTTAGTCACTCTCTTCTGCACCTTTTCCAGTTCCACTATGTCTTTTTTGAGATGCGGTGACTAGAATTGTACACATTTGGTGGCTGGTAAGGTCGCAAAGGTAATTGTGGCCCTCTAGGATCTTGGTCACTTTGAGGAGTACACAGCCAAGGGCAAGCTAGATCCAGGTGCTAATCCACATCCTGACACTTCCTGAGGGACTTGAGCAACTACTACTTACCAGACTAGCCTACACCAAAGGGTCATTGTGAAAACAGAAGGGACAGAACCATGTTCACTGTTGTATCTCTGTGAAAAAAAAACTAGCATCTGTATGCGGCAAAGTTGAGCAGCCTTCTTTAGTTAATATGGTAGAATTCCAGAGAAAATAGGTGCACGAGAAGATTAGAAATCTCACTACAGCTATGTAAGTGATTCTGTCCAGATTAGACATGGGCACGACCAGAAAAAATGACATTTCGAGTTGTCGTTTGTCGGAATGGGTCCGTTTCGGGTCGTTTCTGTTTGTCGCAAAAATTTTCAAAAATTTGTCATTTCGTTTGTCGCTTGTCATTTGTTGTTTCCACCGCACAATTTGACTTCCCAGAGCATAGGGGTGTCCCGCAATCAGGGCGGGTGCTAGGTGTTTTTGCACCCTAGGCGGCAGGCGGGGGGGCGGGCCGGGGGGGAGGTGCGGGGGGGGCGGCAATGGTGGGGGGCCATGGGTGGGCGGCGACAGCGGCAGGGGGGAGGTGCAGGCGGGTGAGCAGGCGGGCGGTGGCCACAGGCGGGCGAGTGGGCGGGCGGCGGCGCGGGCAGATGGGCGAGTGGGCGGTTAGGATATCACAGAGGTTCTGTTCTTGGCTTGCACCCCAAATGTGTGTGTGTCCAAGCAAATTGAAATTGGGAAAATAGAAAATAAATGGTAGTATATAATATATTTTTAAAATAAATCCACACCTCCCACTCCCAGTCGAACCTCCCCCTTTATCCAATATCAGAAAAAAATCCTCACAAACCGCCAGAGAAGAAATAAAGAATAAACTGCTATTCCCTTCAGCAGACAAAGCTTCAGGGAATCAAAGAAATTATTTTCTAAATTCAATTCCCTCCCTGCCTGCCTAACTTAAATCCTAAAGCCTCCAGCCTCCCTCCTCAATCTCGATCGGATCACACCAGCACCAGCAGCCAGCCCTCCTCCCTCAACCACATCCATACACCGACCCGACTGCGATTTCTGGAAGGTGCCTCGGCTTGTTATGCCCTCCGAGACATCCAGAAGTGTCAGTCAAAAACCTGGTGATGCCATTGGTGGAATGGTTCAAACAATTTGCATGGTCCCATCCCATGCCCAGCCCAAATAGGCAGGTCTAAAAAAATAAAAAATAAAATAAAATAAAATAAAATCAATACGACGTTTTATTGCTATAAAAAAAAACACTGATGCTACTATTAAAATTCAGGCATTTAAAATAAATAAATTTCACATGTTTCTGTGGTGATTTGGTGTGTTTTTTGACCACGATTTCAAAAGAAAAATTGCAGTCGCCATTTTGGATCCCCCCCCACCACATGGCATGGAGAGACGACGAGGATGACCCCCCCCCAGCCTGGTGGAAGCAGCCCAGGACAGGAGAAGAGGGGGGGGAATGCCGGGGACCCCCCAGAAACCACCCATTTGGTAGGTGGCAAAGCCTCAGGCAGGCATATTTTCACCTGCTTTTTTGGCCGGGAGTCGGGTTTTTTTAAATAAAACTTTTAAAAACTTTTCTGTGCTTCGCATTGCGCGATTGCCGCGATGCCACAAACGAAAATGAAAAACCCGACCAAATTTTTCTTTTTTCGGTTCGAGTTCGAGTTCTGACGGCTTAATTATCGTTACCGTTTCCGTTACGTAACGGAAACGATAACCAAAAATGGAAATGACAATTTCGCCGAGTCATGCCCATGTCTAGTCCAGATCTGTTGACAAAGGAAAGGAAGGCAATAGAGATTCATAGAATACTTGAGTTGGAAGGGGCCTATGAGGCCATCAAATCCAACACCCTGCTCAGTGCAAGAATTTGAATCAAAAAAGATCTGACAGATGATGGACTAATTTTCTCTTGAAGGTCTCCAGTGTTTGAGTGGTCACTCACCACCATCTCCTGAGGTAATTGGTTCTTCCGTCAGACTGCTCGAACAGTTAGGAAATCTCTCTCCTCCCCCACATCCACCACTAAATTGTTGTGGGATAGATCCTGCCCCTCCTCAGTACGACAGTTGTGCCCCACCACCACAGCATGGAGTAATGAGGCGAGACACAGAAATGGAATAACACATGGGCCGCATTAACAGCATATGCCACAGCCTAAGTTCTTTCAGCCCAGTTCTTTCAGTCTTTTCACTTAGGGCTTGGTTTCCAAGCCCCTGATCATCCTTGTGGCCTTGTGGCCTTCCTCTGAACTTGCTCTTGTATATAAACTGTTCAGAATGAACAAAGGGACAGTTTTTTGTTTTTGTTTTTGCAAGTCAGGCAGGTCTTCCTGCTTTTCCCTTTAGGTTGGCTGCTAATGTTATCCTTTCATCATCTCTCCCCTTTCGCCTTTATAAAAATTACTTGAGACTAAAAATATAGAGCAATAACAAGTCTAGGCAGTTGAGTTCCATCTGATAGGTCCTGTCAAACCTGTCAGGAGGTGGTGATAATAAACATTTCAGCTGCCTATCAATTTTGCTGCGGTAAAAAAAAGTCTTGACCCTGGAAAAAAACGGGTTCTGCCATAATGAATGCTTTGTCTCCAAACATTTGCATTTTAGCTGACAAGGTTCGCTCTCTGTTGTGTGTGGTGGGTTGTTTTGTTTTGTTTTGTTTTGGTATAATACACAGTCATAACTCATAAGCAGTCTGCCTTAGAAATTAGACTTCTAGGATCTCGCTTTAAAAATATGCATTTTTCAGACACCCACGTGCCAGCAACGTCTTATCTCAGCCATCTTTCTCTTATGGACGTTTCCTCAGTATTTCTTGTCAGGAATGCTGGCAAATCTTGTAGTCTGAGACCCAAGCCAAAGGGGACCAAACTCCAAGTCTCAAGTCTAAGACCTCATTAAAGCAATATTTTCCCCACAGAAAAAAAGAGAAGGGTGAGTAGGTTCTGAGTCGCAAGTCAAATGTGAGTCATTGGGGGGGGGGAAACACCCCAAATCAAGTCCGAGTCAAGTCCCCAGTGTGAACTTAAGTCTGTCTTCAGAGCAAGTCCTGCGCCTCAGATCGTGATGTTCCCTGCTGGTTTCTTCCAGACACATGGAGGGATGAGTCACTTCCCGTATTCACGATGGAATGAATTTTCTGTCAGCCCAAGGACTGAATTCAGTTCCAGAAAGGTTTTCGAGGACCTCATTTCCCTCATGCAGTGATGGTGAATAGAGATGGGCACGAAACGAGCGATTTTTCATTTTCGTTTTTGTTTTTTCATTTCATTACGAAAAAATTTTTAAAATGAAAACGAAAACAAAACGACCAAATTTGCCGTGTTTTTCGTTTTGTTGCAGCAGATGCATTGAACTAAAAAGAATGCTAACGAAACAGCAATTTTTCATTTTCGTTTTTGTTTTTTCGTTTCATTACCTAACGAAACGAAAACGAAATTTTTTGCAAAAAACATCACAAAAACAAAAACGAACCGAAACGGACCCCTAAACGACCAAACGACAAACGAAACACCATTTTTTTGAGTCGTGCCCATCTCTAATGGCGAACCTTTTAGAGACCGAGTGCCCAAACTGTGATTCAAAACCCACTAATTTTTCGCAATGTGCCAATACAGCAATTTAACCTGAATACAGGTGGCTATAAAGGGGTGATGTTGGGTGCCCACAGAAAGGGCTCCGAGTGCCAACTTTGGCACCCGTGCCATACGTTCGCTGACACTTTCCTAGTGAGTCAGAGCAACTTCAAAATAGTCAGATAAGTTAATTTAATTTAATTATTTCATTAATTGATATATTGTGGTGGTGGTGATGGGGGGGTTACATCAAAATAAAAGATAAGCTTATAAATAAAACCAAGAGACTATAAAATATATTAAGGGAAAAGGTAAAGCTATCCCCTGAGAATTGAGTCCAATCGTTCCTGTCTCAGGGGACATTTGTAAGCCAAAGAGCCAGCCTTTGTCCGTAGACATATTTCCGTGGTCATGTGGTCGACATGACTAAAAGTGCAAGTGCATGGAATGTCATTACCTTTGCACCAAAGTGGGACCTGTTTATCTACTTGCATTTTTATATGCCTTTGAACTGCTAGGTTGGCAGGGGCTGGGACAAGCAACGGGAACTCGTTCCGTTGTGCGAATTCAGAATGCCCACCATTAGATTGGCAAACCCAGTGGCTTGGCGTTTAATTCACAGCACTACGCACGTCGCTACAAAATATAATAAAAAGGTAAATTCCCCCCTCCCCCATGCATGCTAGCTATGCCCGAGTCTAGTGACTGCGCTCATCTCTGTTTCCATGCCAAAGAGCCAGTGATATGCAAGTCTGTGGCCATGTGGCCGGCATGGCTGAATGCATTTCTGCGCACGGAACACTGTTTACCTTTCCACTTTTTTTTTACAGTGGTGCTTATTTATCTACTTGCATTTATATGCTTTTGAACTGCTAGGTTGGCAGGAGATGGGGTAAACAGCGGGAGCTCAATCTGCTGCGTGGCACCTGGAATTCGAACTACCAAGCTGCTGACTTTGCAGCACTCTACCCTGCTGAGCCATCAGAGGCCTAATACCAGTTTACCTTCAAGGTCTTACTGCAAATATTTAAGCTTTGGGACAAGCTTTTTAGACTTTCTGGATGAGAAGAAGAATGATATGACAGCCAAGAAGCCACTAAATTATATTGTTATGGGGAACAAACACTGTTTTTTGAGGAACTTCAATGGGGTAAATCCAGGAGGACTGGGTTTGTCTTCACTCTTCAGGGTCTCCCTAGGCTTGCCAATGATATTTTACAAAACCCTTGTGAACCAGAGAGGAACCAAAGTTTTAGAAGCCACTCTCTCTGATCATATTCAGCACATCATCTAACTTTAGAAGTTTCACCTGGTATTTCACACACTTAGGCTAACTAATTATGCACAAAAGAGGGAGAAGTTGTGGAAATACACAAATCCATGTTGGTTGCATCGATGACACCGTCCAGCCATCTCATTCTCTACCATCCTCTTTTCCTTTTGCCTTCAGTCTTTCCCAACATCAGGTACTTTCCCAAGAATTCTTCTCTCCTCATGAGGTGGCCAAAATACCAGAGCCTCAGCTTCAAAACCTGTCCTTCCAGTGAACATTCAGGGTTGATTTCTTTCAGGATGGATAGGTTTGATCTCCTTGCAGTCGAGGGAACTCTCAAGAGTCTCCTCCAGCACCACAGCTCAAAAGCGTCAATTCTGTGGTAATCAGCTTTCTTTATGGTCCAGCTCTCACTTCCATACATCACTACTGGAAAAACCATAGCTTTGACAATCCGGACCTTTGTCGGCAAAGTGATGTCTCTGCTTTTTAAGATGCTTCCTAAATTTGCCATTGCTTTCCTCCCAAGAAGCAGGCATCTTTTAATTTCATTGATGCAGTCACCATTTGCAGTGATCCGGGAGCCCAATAAAGTAGATATGCTACCTAGGTCCTTCTAATAGTGGCTGAATAACTTTAAGACCAACCTTTGTCCACTTGTCCCTTTATTCTACTGGAACTGCCTCAAAATGGCAGCGGTGACTTGGTTGCTCAGTGGTGTAGGCAGGGCCGGCGCGTCCATTAAGGCGAACTAGGCAGTTGCCTAGGGCGCCAAAATGGAGAGGGCGCTGGCCAGCCTGCTGCCCCCCTGCCGCTGGCCACTGCCGTCCGTCCCCCGCCCGTCGCTGTCCGCCCGCCGCCCCCGTGCCCATCGCCGCCCACCCCCATGCCTGTCACCGTCCCCCATCATCTGCTGCCCCCCTGCCCCCTGCACCCCATCCCCCCGCCACTGCTCACCCGCTGCCCCGCCGCCCCGCTCCCCTGCCGCTGCCCGCCCCCTGCCCCCCTGCCCACCACCCCACCCACTCACCGTCCTTCGCCTAGGGCGCAAATAAAACCTAGCGCCGGCCCTGGGTGTAGGTATCTGGCTGGGGAGCCAGAGGGAGTTCAAATTCACAGAAGCAACGAATAATAAACCATTTCTGGGTGCTCTCTACCTGAAAAACCCTGGAATGGATTGTAGATATCAACTTGATGTCATGTCATTATTATGGTTCCCTCTGTAATGTAGGACACCCGGTCACGGCAAGCACTGTGACTAGGAATGGTAAACAATAACACTGGGATACTTAGCAATCTGGATTTCTAAAGGAATCCTGTATTGGCATAATTATTCTGACAAATGCTCATTAATAGCAGTATATTAATATTTTATGAATGCCTTGGCTTTCATTTGGTTTTAACAACTTATTTTCTCCATGGGAGGGTTACGTTTTAAATAGCAATCATTTTCGCACCTCAAAGTTAGTATTCAGGAAGGGAATTTGTTATTTATCACAGCTTCCCTCACTGTTGTTATGCACCGTCAAGTCAGTTCCAATGGATGGCAATGCTGTGAATTAATGTGCTCCAAAAGGTCCTCGAATGAAGCAGCCCTGTTTGTGTCCCACAAAATCAAGGCTGTGGCTTCATTTACAAAACAAATCCATCTCATATTCTGCCTTCATCTTTTACTTCTGCTATCCAGTTTCCTCAACACTGCCTTCTCTGCAACCTGCATTTGAACCTACATTATTATTTATTTATTTAAAATATTGTTTACCCCTCCTTTCTCCTTAAAAGGACCCAAGACAGCTTACAACATTAAAAGGGCAACATTTGAAAGCTAAAAACAGGAAATATGCAGATATTTTAAAATAACTAAACAAGTATCAAATACAGGCAGAAAATAAAATCAACACTAAAACCCATTTAAGAACAACAGAGCACAATTTGAAAATTTGAAGAAGCCCTCTCAGGCTGCCAATCACTAAGGAAAGGCCTGTCTGTATCCCATGCATTGGTGAACCCCAAGTGCGGACAAAGAAATTTTTGCTGCTCCAAGGACCCAGGACCTTGCAGAGCTTACAAAATCTCTTAGTCCACGTAGCCCTGCAAAATAGTTCAAGGTACCACCAGAGTTAGAAATATCCATGTTTCCTCCTGGTATTGTGATCTTTTTTTGCTTCCCCAGGAGATCTGAAAGGTTGGCTTTTTTTTAGCCATTTATAACACTTACTGCAGGGTATAAGACAATTGTTTTGGTCTTGAGAAATGGAGTTCATAGAATCATAGAATCATAGAGTTGGAAGAGACCTCAAGGGCCATCCAGTCCAACCCCCTGCCATGCAGGAACCCCCATCACAGTACAGTATTTCTGACAGATGGCCATCCAGCCTCTGCTTCAAACCTCCAAGGAAGGAGACTCCACCACCCTCCTTTGTGGCAGCATATTCCACTGCCGAACAACTCTAAACGTCATGAAGTTCTTCCTAATGTTTAAATTGAATCTCTTTTCCTGTAGTTTGAAACCATTGCCCTGAGTCCTAGTCTCTGAAGCCATGGAAAACAAGCCTGTTCCCTCTTCAATATGACATCCTTTCAGATATTTAAACATAGCATATCCCTTCTCAGTCTTCTTTTTGAAAGGCTAAACATTCCCAGATCCCTAAGCTGTTCCTCATAAGATATTTCTTCCAGACCTTCAACCATCCTGGTCGCCCTCCTCTGCACCCACTCGAGGTTGTCAACATCCTTTTTAAACTGAGGCACACAGAAATGGACACAGTACCCCAGTTGGGGTCTGACCAGAGCAGAATAGAGTGGCACTATAATAATAATAATAATAATAATAATAATAATAATAATAATAATAATAATAATAATAATAATAATAATAATAATAATAATAATACTTTATTTTTATGCCGCCTTTCTCCCCAAAGGGACTATCACTTCCCTTGATCTAGACACTATGGTTCTGTTGATGCAACCAAGAATAGCATTGGCTTTCCTGGCCACCGCGTCACACTGCTGACTCATGTTCAATTTGTGGTCCACCAAGACTCCCAGATCCCTTTCACAGGTACTATTCTCCAGCCAAGTATCTCCCATCCTATATCTGTGCAATTCATTATTTTTACCTAGATGCAGCACCCTACATTTCCCTCTGTTGAATCCCATTCCGTTAGCTTTGGCCCAGCACTCTAATCTGTTAAGGTCCTTTTGGATTTTCATCTTATCTTCTAGGGAATTAGCCACCCCTCCCAATTTGGTATCATCTGCAAATTTAATTAGTATATAGTATATTCCTTCCTCCAAGTCATTAATAAAGATATTGAACAGCACTGGACCCAGAACAGAACCCTGGGGCACCCCACTGGTCACGTCTCTCCAAGCTGATGAGAGGCCATTTATGATCACCTTTTGGGTGCGATCAGTCAACCAATTACAAATCCACCTAACAGTTGCACTATCTATGCCACTTTCTACTAACTTCTTAGCAAGAATACCATGGGGAACCTTATCAAAGGCCTTACTGAAGTCCAGATAAGCAATATCCACAGAATTCCCCTCATCCACCCGGACTGTAATTCTATCAAAGAAAAAGATCAGATTAGTCTGGCATGATTTGTTTTTAAGAAACCTGTGTTGACTTCTTGTAATGGCAGCATTGCTTATTAACTAATTACAGACTGCCTGTTTAATAATCTACTCTAGGATCTTTGCAGAAATTGAAGTCAAGCTGACTGGGCGGCAATTATTTGGGTCCTCTTTTTTCAGGCATAGCTGGGGCATACACATTCTGCAGGCTTCATAATTCCCATTGCTAGCATAAACACTTCAAACTTGTACGTCCTTGTCGCTGCTGCTTGGCCCTCCGAGATGGTTCTGGCCCCCAGTTTACATTCTGCTCCTGTTGTGTTGCAAACCAGACTCCCATTCTACCCTTTGTTTCACTGTTGCTGAGGGAAGGAGAGGATTTTGGGAAGTCCAAGGCCTTCTGATGTCCTTCACACCGGCTCTTTAATACCCACTTACAGCCACGTGAGAGAGTGCAAGTGCAGAGCCCTTAGCACACAACTGGCAGGCAGCAGGGAGGAAGATATATTTTCTCACGATCTGGCTGGCACCAGGGAGTCCCTGCCGCTGAAAGAGAGATGGTTCCCTGATGAGAAACATTTGGAGAAGCCACAATCAAGGAGAACAAAAGAGCAGGCCTGGGAGGCCACAGGATGGCTGCCTGCCACTGAAGAAGAGGACATGTTCAGAGGCAGGTGACAAGGATGATCGGGGGGGGGGGCTGGAAACCAAGCCCTGTGAGGAAAGATTGGAAGAAGTGGGAATGTTTAGCCTAGAGCACGCATATCCAAAGTCAGGCCCAGGGGCCAACTGCGGCCTGTTTTCAAATTCTGAGCGGCCCGTGGCTTATCTCCTGGCAGGCTCAGCCCGTCAGACAACCCTAACAGTTTGAGGCATTAGCTTGCAATTTTATGGTTTGCATGCCCTCCCTGCCTCTGTCCATCCGCACAGCCACCTGCCCAGCCTACCCACCCCTGGCTCCGTTGCTGCAGCGTCCTCCCTGCCTCCTTGCATTTTATAGAGACTTGTCCAAAGTCTGGCCCGGGGTCCAAATGCGGCTGAATGGTCGGCCCCCACACATTTTCACCTCACAAATTCTATCCCTCCTTGCAAAAAGTTTGGACACCCCTGGCCTAGAGAAAAGCAGCCTGAGGGGCAATCGGATAGCACATTTCAAACCTTGGAACAGCTGTCATACAGAGGAGGGACAGGGTCTGTTCTTGATCATCCCAGAGAGCAGGTTGCACAACAATGGACTCAAGTTACGGGAAGCCAGATTTGAGTTGAATATGGGGGGGGGGGACTTCCCAACTGTTAGAGCAGTATGACAGTGGCACCAATTACCTTAAGAGGAGGTGAACGCTCCAGCCCCAGAGGCCTTCAAGAGAACTTTGGACAACCACCTGCCAGATATCCTTTGATTGGCATTCTTGCATGGAGCAAGGGGGTGGCCTTGGTGCCCTTGGTGGCCCCTTCCAACGTCACTCTTCTATGATTCTATGTTGGAAGATGCAAGGATCGGTCTACTGTTGCCCAATTTGTTTGCAGCAAGAATCAGATGCTGGGAACTTGAGCCACACACCTGGACACAGGTGCTGCCCTGGAGGGGAAAAGGAAGGAAGGGACTACATAATGAGCTACAGAGCTCGCTTTTGTTCGCCTGTCTCTACAAACCTTTTCCAAAAAAGGGTGGCTTCCTAGACCTCAACTCTCCCCTCTTTGCTCTTTCCCAGAACCTGGCCTCAGGTGACCTCCAGTTTAATTAATGCCCCTCCCCCAAGCTGCCAAATTATGCTCAAGGGTAGGGATGGGCAGGAAATGAAAAACAAATGCTGTTTCTTCATTTTGTTATGTAGCAAAATGAAATGAAATGAAATGAGGAAGCAGAATTTTGTTATAGACAAAATGAGGCAGTCATTTTTGCATTGAAATGAACCATTTCGTTCCATCGTTTTGAGTGCTCCTGCCGTGCTGTCAATGGCTGGAAGCCTTTAAACCTGGCCCAGTCGGTACCAGGGCCTTCCCCTGTTGCCGCCTGGGCCAGGTTTAAAGGGGTCCAGCCATTGACAGCCCGGCAAAAGCCCTCTGAAAATGCTCGGGAGGGCAGCACGCTCGCCGGAACTGCCCTTCCAATCATTTTCGAAGGGCTCCTGCGGAGCTGTCAATGGCTAGACTCCTTTAAACCTGGCCCAGTCAGTACCAGGGCAGTTCGCACTGCATACCCGACCATTTCCTGAGGGCTCCTGCTGCTCTGTCAATGGATGGAGCCCTTTAAACCTCACCCAGTTGGTACCTGGGGGGTCCCCCTGGTGCCGACTGGGCCAGTTTTAAAGGGGTCCAGCAGATAACAGCTCAGCAGGAGCCCTTTAAATATCGCTCCCGGACTCCCGGGTTCCAAATCTGGTGTCTCTAGGACCCAGGGGAGCCATTTCATTTCATTTCATTTTGCTTCGTACAATTAAAAAAAAACATAAGAAACAAAACGAAACAAAACAGGGGTGAGCACAAAATGAAACAAAATGAAACATTATTTTTCCATTTCGTGCCCATCCCTACTGAAGGGTTTAGAGCAGTGGTTCTCAACCTGTGGGTCCCCAGATGTTCCTGGACTGCAACTCCCAGAAATCCCTTCCAGCACAGTGAGTGGTAAGGAATTCTGGGAGTTGCAGTCCAGGAACATCTGGGGACCCACAGGTTGAGAACCACTAGTTGGTTTAGAGACTATAATTCAGTCCTGTGAGTCTTTGGGAGTTAAAAGCTGAGGGACACTATGCCATACGACTAATAAAAGCCGTTCAGTGTCAATAAACTGAGCTGGAGCACAAGGAGGTTTTGCTGAGGGAATGAATCCTGATGGTTCCAGGCCAGGGCTATGGGGGACATAACCCTTTTTCATTTGGGCTTGAATCAGTAGGAACTAATGTCAAAATTCATGCTGTTATTCCATGCCATCAAGCCATATCCAAATTATGTAAACCTTACAAGGGTTTTCAGTAGCTGTAAGATGCTCAAGGTCTGACCTCCCATTGCCACACACATCTCTGTGCCCCCCATGCTTTTCTATGGCCAAACAGGAATTCGAATCCAGCTCTCTTAAAACCCAGGCTTACACTCCATCTGCTATACCCGGTCGGCTCTTGGTGTGTGAAATTCATACAGAATCTGTATTCTAATCACTGAAGAGCCGTGAGGAGGGGGTAGGGAGGGGAGATGTTTTTCCTTTCACAGTTTCTGTTCTCTCCTCCTCCTCCCTTCTCGCAAGGGGAAGATTCAATGGCAGAAAATTGTCACTTGGCCTCCACGAAATTCGCAATGTTGGCCAGTGGGTGGATTTCACAGTTTACATCTCCGAAAGCTGCGCTTGCTGGCAATTGTATGGAAATTAATATCTCTCTCCCTCCCCCACACACACACACCATCCCATCCTATCCCCACAACCCTTTGGCATCTATCCGCAAACGCTTTGGAAAATATCGCGCTTTGTTCCTTTGCCAAAAGAGGATGTTGTCATCAGAGTCACGGAAAGATCTGCTTGCTCACCCCTGTTTGAATGGGGATTAAAAGAGATATCTGAGAAGTCGCAAGGGGAAAGGCAAGAGAAAAGCTTACCGGGCATCCTCAGAGGCGAGAAATAAATAAGAGCTATTTATTTGTTATCTGTTTATTTCTCTCCCGCCTTTCTCCCCGAAAGGACCCAATTGTTGCTTTGGAAGAAGAGGGAAGAAAAAGTGAAGCTCAGATTTGGGTTTTTTCTGTCTTTTTTTTAAAGTTAATGTTAGAATGACATTTTCTTTAAAGACTGGCGTGTCCTTAAGCAAAGCCTTAGCTGGATAAGGAGAGTTCAGACAGGGATGGAGAAGCCACCTAGATCAGGGCAAGTCAGGGCCAAGATGTAAAGCCTTCCTTATCAAAAAGCTAAAGGTGTTATGTTGTGTGAATTTGCCCTCATCATCCACTGGGATATCCTGATGACTCAAGTGCCCCCCCTAATTTTTTTTTAACATTATGCTGGCAAACAAGACAACTCCTTGCACCCTGTGCTTTAGAGCTTCTGGTTTTGGAAGAATTCTTAATTCCCTTCTCAAAGTAACTAGTTGTCACAATAATTACAATTCAGATTTCAGACTAAAACCCTCTGCTGCCCCGTTTCTCAAAAGTAACTAAGGGCCTTTATACACGACCCCTAAGCTCCGCAGGAAATGGCTGCAAGGTCCGGACCTTACAAGTGTTTTCCCACCAGCTCCGGACTTTGCAGACAATTAAGTGCGACCCCGCCCACCTAAGCGCGACCCAGCTGCACTTTCTTGTACCTGCTTGAGGTGGGTGAAAATCCCCAGGTCCGGATTTAATCTGGTCAGTCCGGGGCTCTCCTGGCTTCTGCTTGTGTTTTTTTTTGCCTCCTGCCCCTTTAAGAGAAGAGGTGGGAGGAAAAAAAGCAAGCAGAAGAGAAACGGAAGAGAAACGGAAGAGAAACGGAGCTCCGGGAAGCTCCTCCAGGTGAGCTGCATTTTCCCCCCTCTTTCTCTGGTGGGGAGGAAGGAAGAGCAACGAACCCCTAAGATCTTTGGTCCGAATTTAAGGGACCAGCGGATCTTAGGGGTCGTGTGAAAAGGCCCTAAATGTAGTTATCTTTAATTTCTTTTCTAACAGTCTGAACCTCACAAGCCCCCAGCCTGCTCTACAATAAGTAAAGTGCCTTTTATCCCACTGGGTAACCAGAAATGACACTATTGCTGCTTTCACACGACCACTAAAATCCACAGCAAACTTTGATCTGGATCCCCTCTCAGAGTGGTCAAGTGGTTGATGTCGCGGATCGGATGTTCCCATGGTCGCGTTTTGAAAATCCACAACTGTTCTGATCCCACAACTGAGAACTGCAGCAAAGACACCATAACGGGAGCGAAAAGGTTTTGGTGTGGATTTTCCGTGTTCCCACGGACTCGAGTAATGGTTTAAAATCCACATCGGAACAGTTATTAAACTCAAAAAATGGGTTTCCCCTTGGAGAAAATAATTTCTAAGTGATTCGGAAACAACTAATCAAGGCTTCCCGATTCAATTAGAAATGGTTTTCTCCTACAGGACCCCCTTTGGAGTTTAAAAACTCAGCTTCCTGAATCCCAAACCTCTCCAAATTTGGGGTGGGGGGGGAGGTCTTACAGGGAAGAGTTCAAAGAAGCTACCATGCAGTTTTGGTTACTCTCTAGGATGAATTGCTTTGGTCCTAGAGGGAAAAATTGTGTTTCATTTCGTTTTGTAATGAAATGCGGCCTACCATTTCATTCTGTAACAAAACAATTTGCTATGGAATGAAACAACGAAACAGAATTTCATTTTTCATTTCTTGCCAATCTCTACTTGGGCTTTATAATGTATAATTTTAGATAGGGTGTAGTGTAGATAGATAGATAGATAGATAGATAGATAGATAGATAGATAGATAGATAGATAGATAGATAGATAGATAGATAGATAGATAGATAGATAGATAGATAGAGAAAAGGCAGAAGCTGTGGTGTCCCATTTAATGTGGTCTGTGCCCTTAACCGAAATCAATTGTAAATTTGCTTCTTTTTGCCCCAAAACTGAATCTTGCCATGTTGCTTTAACTTGGAGCTGCTACAAACCTGTGTCTATCACATTAGATTAGTTCAGAAGCTAGGATTGGTCCAAATTGAATGCACAAGCCCTACTTATTTTTAACCAGTGATATATGCTGGAATCCATTTTGTTGCTCCTCCCCATAACATAATAATCTTATTTTCTTGGAGAGATGACATCTCCTCTTGATATCGCCCATTTGGGATCATATGATAGGCAGCGGTGCCAAGGCTGTTGAGAGCCTGTAGTCCAGATCAGTAGAACGTGCCACAAACCCAAATGAGAGCCAGAAAAATATGTGGAGTCAATAATTTGTGTACTCTCCCACCACAAGCTACACATCATTGCAAAGCGTAACCAGTAGCATATTATCGAGGAATTAAGCTTTTGCAAAATAGAGTATATTTTTCTAGGTTGCCTTTGGGAGAAATACAAAAAAAATGCACTGCCTAATTCAATTGGTACATTGACTTGCCATGGAAAAGACAATACAGTATTTTATCTGCTGGCCCTAAAGCTACTAAAAAGAAAGATTTTTCTAAGGGGGGAAATTAAGAAATCTAAGGCCAAGGTCATTCCCATGACTGCATTCCCATGGGTGTGAAAGCTATTCTGTTGAGAAAGTGGATGGGAGGAAAAATGGCTTCATTTGAAATGTGGTGCTGGAAGCGAGCTTTGCAGGTACCTTGGACTGCTAGAAAGGCAAACAAGGAGGTCCTAGATCAGCAGGGAAAGAGGAAGAGCAAATACAAGGTGGACTGACTCTCTAAAGGAACCCACAGGCTTGAGCTTGCAAGCTCTGAGGAGGGCTGCCGAGGACCCGGCCTTTAGAGATTGCTTATTTGGAGGTGAAGTTACGGCATCTAACAAGGACAGTATTCTAGAAACAGCAAGCCTAATTCACCATCATAGACTCAATTGTGTACACACAGATGATTCAAACATAAATTTTTAGGAGTCAGCCATGCTAGGACAAAGCTTTTGTGGTTGAATCTTTTTCAGCATCTTGGCAAAAGCAAAGATGGGTTGGTGGAGGAGCAAAAAAAATTTCAGCACCTAAAAGACCACCAGATTTATTTCATTGTGAGCTTGCAAGGATCAAAATCCACTGGAGAAAACATCAGTTACATTCTCCTCAACAGAAGCTGTTTCAAAGCAACAGGCTTTTGTTGATGGTGAGGCTGGTCTCTAGCGAAATCTGCACATTTTCATGAGTGCTTTTGGATGGGTGGGGTTTTTTGTTTTTGTTTTGTTTATTGGGGTTTTTTTATATGTGTGCATCTGTGTGAAATTCATGGCACTCAAAACTCTAGCCCCTGTCACCCTGTAATGTGAACTCATTAAAAGAGTTTTCCAAGGCAAATAGCTTCCCCAGCTATACATTCTCTCTCTCTCTCTCTCTCTCTCTCTCTCTCTCTTTTCTCTGTGTTTGCAAAAGATAAATCCACCAATTTAGTGCAGAAGTAAGACTTTTACACAAAAATGCAGTTCATGCAGATTGCAAAGACCATGACAGGGAGCAAGTAGTTTTTGGCCTTGCACTAAAACTGAGATTTGTCTGTGAAGATCATCCAGGTGAGTTTATCTGGAAGTTGAGTCATGGCTACTGGACTTTTTTTTTGAGAGATAGAAACGTTTCGCAATTTGCACTAGCTGTATTCAGACCGATGAAGCTGTTTGGATGAACAGCGAAATGTTTCTACCTCTCAAAAAAAAAGTCCAGTAGCCATGACTCAACTTCCAGATAAAACTGAGATTGTTCAAGAAAGCAAAACGTGGTGCATATACACCACCTCCTTGTGCTTAGCACTCTCTCAGAGGGTTTTACAATTTCATTATATGCAGGCTGCAACCCCACCCCTGTGAGATGAGCTCTCAATTTTCTGACCTTGGAAGAATGGAAGGTTGAGTCAACCTTGAGCCGTCTACCTGAGCCTACTGGGATTGAGTCTTCACTGCAGCATTGCAGTTTAACCATTGTGCAACAAGGCACCTACGAATCAAGAAGACTGCAGAGTTGGGAAGGACATGAACTGCAGTTTGATGGTTTAGTGGTTCACCTGCATAGCTGTTATGCATATATTTTGGCTTCCCTTGCCCCACATCTTCCCAGATTCCGTTGTCGCACCGGTGCCTGAGGGGGGATACGATTGAGACGTACAAAATAATGCAGGGCAAGAGTAAAGTGGATAGAGGGAAGCTCTTCTGCCTCTCCCAAAATACCAGAACTAGGGGACATCCACTCAAATTGAGGGCTGGAAGAGTAACAACAGACAAAAGAAAATATTTCTTGACCCAGCGCGTTGTTAGTCTGTGGAACTCCCTGCCACAGGATGTGGTGATGGCCTCTGGCCTGGATGCCTTCAAAAGGGGATTGGACAGATTCCTGGAGGAAAAGTCCATCCCAGGTTTCAAACCATAATGGAGATGTGTCATCTCCAGGCTTAAATCCGGGGTACTTCAAGGGCCAGATGCAGGGGAGTGGTATCAGGAGACAGAGATCTAGTGGGGCCACTGTGCGATACAGGAAGCTGGACTAGATGGGCTGTTGGCCTGATCCAGCATGGCTCTTCTTATGTTCTTATGCCTCTGGGAGGAGATAGGGCAAGGGAAGAGATGTATTTGAGGAACAATCTGTGCACTTGAATGGCCAAACCAGTTTGTGCCTGTCTGTATTACAGTGCCATTTCAGTGCAGCCGTGGCTTGTTCAACAGGACTAGCATCTTGGCCAAAGTTTACGAGATCCTTTCACGTTCCCCAAGGACACATACTGAGCATGGCGCCTCTTATGCTTTTGGGATCCTTCTGAGCTGAGTGGCATTTCCTTACAAGTAGAAGGAGGTTCCGTAGCAGAATATTTGTGACTTCTGCGGAGGAAGGCTGTGAGCCCACCAGCCAGCTGCATGGCTTGCCACTAGTTCTCCTTGGGTTTTGTAATCCTTTATCTCCCCCCCCTTCTGCATTTTAGCTGTTCTGGGATAGGGGAACAGCATCAGTTCTCCCACAGGACAGGCACAACTTGTGTTTGCTTGCACCGCCATCTATACCACACAATGTGTACTTGCGGAGAACCCTACAGGGAAACCGAAAGAATATTAGAGGAAGCGATAATTACCAGTCTCAGGGGTGAGAGGATAATTAATGCTCTCTCGAAAAGCACTTGTGGCGGATGTCAAGGGAGGCCACACCAGCTGCAACATGGATGAGAAACCCCTCAAAGTATGAATTTGTTCTTTAACCTATCAAAGGGAGAAGATAGCAGTGTTTTGGGAAAACTGTCTGTCCCCCCCCCCAAAAAAAAAAACATCTTTGTACCATTAAAGCAGAATGCTACAGCTTCGTCACATTCACCCACTTTAAAAAAGGCTTCTTGATCGAAGTTACATCACATAAGTCACTCTCTGTTTTTATTTATAATTTCTGTTATGTCAATGACATGTCTGGAGTTTCACAGAGGGTCTCTTAGGCATCCCTTCCAGCACCCCCAATAGCCTCTGTCTTGACGAGTAAACAATCTAGTCTCTTCTGAAAGGATCCCCCCCAAAAAAGGTTGATGGAACTGTTTAGAAAGAGAATTCGAGTCATCAAATTTTGGAAAGAAAAGGATTTGGGGGCGGGGAGTCGAGGGAGGTTTTAATAAAGTTCCCAAGTCACACCTCTGGTTTTGAAGGTAGCTTTAGCTGGAAAGTATCTAGATTTTTGTTCCTCTTCTGCCTGGCTACATCCCTCTGGTCCTGCCCTTCACAATCTGTTTCCGAGAAAGATGCAAGGAGAGCTGGTAAGAACTTCTTCCATGTGGAAGAAGTTCACTCTGAAGGCATGGGGTCCCAATGACATTGCAAAGATCAGTGGAACAGCAGGAGATGTTCTCCCTGTGCATGGATAAATCCTTGAAGTACAGGTCGCACTCTGAAGCACACTCTTTGATAAGGATGTTGAAAAGGCCATCCATCCATCCATCCATCCATCCATCCATCCATCCATCCATCCATCCATCCATCTGGAAAGATGAGCCTATGGCAAAATGGCAGGTTTGCATGAAAATCTCAGGTGCGGCTTATCCCAAAGAGATCCTCTATCTGATACTTCACGTCACTCTCGCTGCAGTTCGCGGCCCCGCTGGAGACTGGTTTGAAAGAACGTAACCTCACGTCCTTGTGGGGTCAATCCGAGTTCGAAGGAACATAACCTCACGTCCTTGTGAGGTCAATCCGAGTTCACCCCGACCACGCCCCCTGAACTGCGCTCCAAGCGGGGTGAGAAATTCCCATCCTGGAGCTCGGGAATCTTTTCAATCCACTTCTCGATCCGTGTTGAAAACCGATTTCAACACGGAGGCAAGTTCACCTCGGCTCGAGGAAGGACGTGAAGTAACCACCTATGTGGCATCTATCCAGCATTTAGAAAGGTGGGTCCTTGAAAATGGCTTCTCTACACTTTCCAGGAGAGAAATCCTTAGAAATGCCTTCCTTCCCTTCCCGTAGCTTTGCCTCTGGACCACCATCCACCTGCCCACCCCAAATTTTATGGCCAATTAAAGGGGTTAAGATGGAGTTCCAAACTGGGAGTCTTTCACAAGGAAGGCATAAGAAGAGCTGTAGCAGACGGCCCCTAGTAAGAAAATTAGATTTTAAATACAGTGGTACCCCGGGTTACAAACATTAGGGTTACGAAAAACTTGGGTTACGAAAAGAAATTATTGGAAATGGGGCTGCCTTGGGTTAAGAAAATTTTCAATGGAATGCGTCAAGTTACATTTTTTTTGTTAGCCATTGAAAAAAAAGTGTACCCAGGATGCATTGCACCCCCATAAATTTATGGAAGTGTGGGAGGAGTTGGAGCTGTTTTTTTTTCCCCCCATCGAGATTTGGAGCCATTGTGGACATTTCTTGCAGCAGGTATTATACGTTTCAAACTTTTCAGTGCATTTCTCAAGTGGTAGGAAGGTGGGGTGCTGATCCTTTGTTGCTTCCGTGCCTGTTCTGTGCATTCTGCATTGTGGCCGGGGGTGGGGTGGGGGTGATCCATTTTATTTTATTTTTGCCTTTTTCTGACCTGTAAAATGCATTTCAGTGCATTCCTATGAGAAACCGTGCTTCGGTTTACAATTTTTGGGGGATACAAAATGTCCCAGATAATGCATCAATTACTTAGGGCGCTTTTACATGACCCCTAAAATCCGCTAGCAACTTAAATTCGGACCAGAGATCATGGGGGGTTTGTTCTGCTTTCTATGTTCCCACCCCTCCGCACGCCATGGCTCCTGTCTGTGGTGAGGGGAGGGAGAAAAAGGGGGAAATAATGCAGGCTCACCTCCCTCCCGGAAACATTCCAGTCTCTTAAAGGGGCGGGGGGCAAAAAAACCAAACAGAAGGCGAGGACAGCCTGGCACTCACTGCTTTACAATCCAGATCAGAATTTCTTTTACCTCCAGAGACCAGGTACTTGAAAAATGCACTGGGGCGCACTTAGGTGGGCGTGGTCATACTTAATTTTTTTAAAGTACATAGCTGGTGGAAAAACAATTTTAAGCTCCGCTTCTGGTAGCCCTATGCCTCGGATTTGGGGGGTTGTGTAAAAGCACCCATTGTTAGACCGAGGTACCACTGCAGTACAATTCTTCGAGGGAGAAAGAATAAGGAGGAGATGGGAGGGGAGTTGGATCCAATAAAATTCCAAAAAAAGTCCATCACAGGTTACAAACCATGATGGAGATGTGTCATCTCCAGGCTTAAAGCCAGGGTACTTCAAGGGCCAGATGCAGGGGAGTGGTATCAGGAGACAGATATCTAGTCTCGGGTGCTCCCAGACACATCTGATGGGGCCACTGTGAGATACAGGAAGCTGGACTAGATGGGCCTTTGGCCTGATCCAGCAGGGCTCTTCTTGTGTTCTTATGTTCTTCTTATATAAAATTCAGTTTCTCATTGTCTGGTTGATGTGGAAAATATCTGAACAGGTCAATAGTGAACTGTGGTTCCCCTCTCAACCCCGACAAAACATGAGTCTATACAGATGTTTACTCTGTGTGGACAAATGTTTACTTTGTTATTATTTCACTTCTACATTGCCCATTACCATTATCACTGCCTGGGTGGTTCACAACACACAATTAGTCATATAATAAAAACAATGTAATAAGTACAATAAAAATATAAAAAGTACTATAAAACCTGTTCCTGTCTAAAAACAATGAAGCAAAATTTAAGCAGAACACTTAGGGAGCTGGGAATGTTTAGCCTTTTAAAAAGAAGGCTGAGAGGGGATATGATAGCGATGGTTAAATATTTGAAAGGATGTCATGTTGAAGAGGGAACAGATTTGTTTTCCATGGCTTCAGAGACTAGGACTCGGGGCAATGGTTTCAAACTACAGGAAAAGAAATTCGATTTGAACATTAGGAAGAACTTCATGATGGTTAGAGTTGTTTGGCAGTGGAATATGCTGCCACAAAGGGTGGTGGAGTCTCCTTCTTTGGAGGTTTTTAAGCAGAGGCTGGATGGCCATCTGTCGGAAATATTGTGATGGGGTTCCTGCATGGCAGGGGGTTGGACTGGATGGCCCTTGAGGTCCCTTCCTATGATTCGATGATTCTATGAACTACTCTACACACATTAAAACCCATTTGAGCTTCTTCCATCAATACTACTCAGAGGTAGACATGGGCACGACCAGAAAAAATGACGTTTCGAGTAGATCTGATAGCATCAAACCTTGGTATCTTTCTAAGTGATCTCTCTGGGAAGAAACTAAGGGAAGGATATGAATTGATCTCTGGAATCCTATGACTGGAACTTTAAGACTTCAGAATTATTGGTGAGCATCAGGATAGGCCAAACGTCTCGAACCTCTCAATAGATCCTTAAAAATAAACACAAACACCAGCAAGCAAGTAAATGTCTGCTAAAGTTGCTATATGTGTGGATGCTTTCTTTAAAAGCAAAAAAAAAAAACCCAGCCATCTGCAGTAGCAGGGTGGGTGGAGAGCAGAGAAGTAGTCCGAAGTGATCAGTGGTGGAGGAGAAGCATTATATTTTTAGTGCACTCTGTCGATAATAAAAACACACCACTCCATTTACCTTTCAAGGTATTCTGTGGATGAACACAATGGCACCGAGGCTGACACCCAAACCATAGCAACACAGATAAGAGAAGGAAAACAACAGCTGTTAGATAAATGAAACACGGCATGCGGGGGGGGGGCAGTTCTTTTAAAGAATACCCCGGTAAACACGCTTTTCAGTATTTTGTACCAACACAATGTTTTACAAAGAATAAGGATGTGGGAAAATAATGCCCCCAAATGGCATGGTATTTATTAAATGTAGTGAATTCTGGTAAACAAGGGGAAATGAATTGCACAGTTGTTCTCATATAAGGAGGCTTCCCAATGAAAACTAGAAAACAGATGTCCGAATCTGTTAGCTGCACTCAGAAGTGTGGTAGTGTTATATGTTGGGAGTGGGACTACAGCTCCCTGGGGCCTTAGGCTGCATAGGCCCTGCTCCCTGGGGATTATGGGAGTTGTAAAACACTTCTAAAATATTTATTTTTTCCTAGGTTTGCTTTAAAAAAAAAAGAACAACTGTTATATTCTAACAAAAATATTATAAATTATGGATCACTTTTTCAAAAATGTATCAAATTCTTATTCACCCACATTAGAAATGACTCAGCACTATTGGGTTTAAATAATTAAGCACTTGCTGTCATTGGCTTGCTACTTTGTTACTTTCTAAAGAAGAGCATGAAACTTGAAGAATCCCTGTCCCAAAATGCCTGTAATTACAATGCTATTTAAAAGTAACTTTTGCAAGTAACTAAAAATATTGCATGCTCTCCCCCTGACACACAAGACAACTTTGTTCCTGCTTTGTTACTTCTGAAAACTTAGTCACACTTGGTTGCTCCAAACTGACTAAGTTACTGTACTTGGAATTCATTACTTCTGAGTTGTTGGAGAGAACTCCAGTCACAATAGCAGCCCATTTTCCTTTTCTTCTCTTCCTTCTAATACTGCAAGTCAAATGTATATGATGAGATTACATTGGGCAGCATCTTGTACAAACTCCTTTGCAGAAAGGTAGTCACAGAAAGAGCCAATGTGGAATGTAAGGGAGCAGGTATACAACCTGCCACATGAATAAGTGTGCAAAATAGTGCATGACCACACTTCTCCACCTCCTAGGAGCTTCTTCCTCATGGCTGTTACATGTGCAATGCATTAGGACCCCTTTATCTGCAAAACCCGTATCTGCTGATTCATTTATCCACGCAATGTAAAGCATTCACTATTAGAGTTGGGCTTTTTGTTTCAGGAGTATTTGGCTTCCGATACAAAACGCAGGAGCCCAGCTGGTGTTCAGAAATGAAGGAACAAAATCAGCCAATCCCTTACGTTGCTCTGGGGGCTAAACTCCAATGGGAAAGAAACTTCCGATGTCATCCTTCCTTCTCCCTGGCGCTGGTCAATGAGCAGCTGTGCAGGGAGATGGATCATCCCGCCTCCTCGTCTGATTGGCGAGCGCTAGGGAGAATGAACGATGATGTCAGAGGCTTCTTCCTCATTGGAGTTTAGCCCCACGCGACCCCAGAGCAAGGTAAGGGATTGGCTGATTTTGTTCCTCCAATTCTGAATGCCAGCTGGGCTCCCACGTTTCATTCCAGAAGCAGTCCACTTCTGAAATGAAAAGCTATTCACTATTATAATAGTGTTTGTTATTATCCATGATTTTCAGCATCCAAAGAGGGGCTCAGAACCAATATGAGGGTTGTACTGAAATTTATGGAGGGGTCTATCTATTGCATTTTGTTTCTCTGTGCTGCAGAACTGCCTGCCACTGGTGTGGCTGCGAGAAGTGGACATGCATATCATCCCATGTAGCATCAAATATTATGCTTTTCTTTCATAAGTGTTAGATCTATTCAGAGAAATCCTTAGTAGGTCTCCTTGATAATAAGGCCAGGTAGGACTTTCAAAGGGACATAGTCCAAGGTAAGAGTGCTTAGAATTGCCACCTTGGCTCCACAGCTGTAGGCTCTGGCAAATCGTCTGTTTACCGATAAAACATCTCCCACTCCAGGAAGAATGACTTGGCCGTGTTCACAGCATCCATTTATGATGAGAAAGGTGAGCCACTGAAGTCATAGTGCAGGGAGAAAAATGAATTGATGGGCTTGTCTCCTTGATGCCTCATTGTTCCAAGAACACTCTGTTTTGAGAGGATACTCAGAATGAATCACCCGCTGTTTACGAGATGTCCTTTCCAGAAGCGTGTTGACTGGCAAAAAAAAAAAATGCTTTTGATTATTAACGGTAACTTGGATTGCAAATACTTTGCTGAAAAGCTGTGCCAGAAGATTCTCGGAGATAGTCTCTGGAAATATGAAAAATCTTTTTACATCCATTTTAGAAGGCGAAGACATACCAGATTCCTGGAAAACATCACATACGACACTGATTCCCAAAGAAGGGAAATCAAAAGATTCGATACAGAACTACAGGCCAATTGCCCTTCTAAATGTGGATTATAAAATCTTTGCAACCATTTTGGCTAATAGATGGCGGACGATTCTACCCCCTTTGATATCGCATGATCAGTCTGGCTTTCTTCCGAAAAGACATCTTCAATCCAACATCAGAACTTTCCTCAATGTGTTGGAATATTACGAATCCCACTCTGAGAAGCAAGTAGCTTTCGCTTTCATCGATGCTGAGAAAGCTTTTGATAACGTATCCTGGTCTCTACTTAAAACTTAGTTAGATTATCTACAATGTGGCCATAGAATGCTGCGAGCAATCGAACAAATTTATTCCACCCAAAATACCAGGATTATAGTCAATGGCCACCTTACAGACACAGTCAATATATATAAAGGTACCAGGCAAGGATGCCCCCTCTCTCCTCTCTTGTTTATATTAACTCTGGAGGTACTCCTACATGTTATAAGAAAAACCCCTGGTATTCAAGGCTTACAGAGCAAAGGAGAAGTTTACAAGGTACAAGCTTTTGCAGATGATTTGTTGGTAATTATGGAGAACCCCCAGACCTCCTCTTTAGAACTCTTGAAGTCTTTGGAGGCATACTCTAAAATCTCTGGATTAAAGGTAAACAGAGAAAAAACATTGTTGCTCACCAAAAATATGACCTCATCTATGGTTGAAAAACTGGTAAATCAATCGGGTTTTCAACATGCCAGTAAGGTAAAATATCTGGGTATTACTGTATCTAACCGTTGTAACTCTTTACTTAAAGATAACTATGTTAATGTTATAAAAACAATCAAAGCTGACCTCGAAACTTGGTCAAGACTCCAATTATCCTTAATGGGCAGAATAGCTGCAGTTAAAATGAATGTTTTACCTAAACTGCTTTTCCTATTTCAATCCTTGCCTATATTACCTAACTTTAAGATCATTACAGATCTGGAAAAAAGCATACGTATATTCATATGGCAAAAGAAAAAAGCAAGGATTAAAAATCTCTATCTACAGGACAGAACCAAAACTGGTGGCTTCGCCCTTCCAAATTTAGTATTATACTACAAGGCTGCTGCCATGACCTGGATCAAAGACTGGATTCTGATGACAAACAAAAGAATTTTGCAGCTTGAGAGTTATGGCCTAGACAAGGGCTGGCATTATTATATGTGGTATAAGGGCAACATACCTACTCTCTTCAAAAAACATTGGATAAGGAACGCCCTAGTTAGAATATGGTTATTGATTAAAAAACAATTCTACCCTAAAGCACCATTGTGGCTGTCTCCGCTGGGAGCGACTTATAGCTCCCATATAAGTGAAACCCCAAAAGTTATAACTTATAGACACCTTCTGAATGTTGACCTCTCATTGAAACCATTAGGGAAATTAGTATCAGAAGGTTACAATTTAGACTGGTGGAAGTATCAACAAATATATTCACACTTCAAAGACCTCACCAAAGAGGGGGGATTCACGACTACTGATACTCCACTTGATAAAATACTTTCCTCTGGCGACGCCAAGCTGCTTAGTAAATTTTACACCATATTGTTAAATGAAAAAATGATTGATACACTGGTCAAAGACACTATGATAAGATGGGCAGAAAACTTTGGTTATTCTATCCATTTAAACAAATGGGACTCTCTGTGGAATACAGTTAAAATCTTTAAATCTATTTCTTTTAAGGAAAACTGTTATAAGATGTTCTATAGATGGCATCTCGCACCACACCGATTATCTAAGATGTATAATTGCTCACCCAAATGTTGGAAATGTAAACATGACTGTGGTACTTTTTACCATATGTGGTGGACATGTAAAGAGGCAAAGGCATATTGGAAAATGGTAAAACTATTTTTAGAAAGATGTCTGAAGATTAAGATTGAGCTTAGACCAGAACTTTTTTTATTAAACATAGTAAATATAAATATTTCATATGATCAGAGATATGTACTTCACCATGTAATTGTTGCTGCAAGGATATTGTATGCGAAATTCTGGAAACAACCAAACGTGCCAACAGAGAAGAATATTCACGAAAAGATAAGAGAATGTATCGAAATCGATAGACTCTCCGGCTATTTAAAGGGAGACTATGATGAGATCTCTCGGAAAAGATGGCAAGAAGTAACAAACTTATTAGTACTGCGATAATATTTGGCAATTTATCAATATGTTATATTACTCTTCTTTTACTTTGCTTAACATATTCAATGTAAATTTTAAATTCTATCCCTCCCCTTTTTTCCTTTTCCCTTTTCCCCCCCTTAAAAACCCAATAAAATTATAAATTAAAAAAAAAAAAAGCTGTGCCAGAAGAGGAGGAGAGATTTAAGACAAGAGGTGGAATTAAGGCCACATTAATTATATACATGCATGAGTCCAACACAAGCAAGCAAGCTTCGTTGTGTGGCCTACAGTTGAGGTAAGGAATAGGATCCATTTTTTAAAACTTTCCTTCCTCTTCCTGTGACATTTTTCCTGAGCACGCTTGTCCAGCAATCACATGGAGCCTGTCCATAGTCTTCTGGCCTGCAAGCTGCATCACAATGTATGGAGAGAGGTCCCCTCAAAACACTTTTTCTCTTGAGGCATGTGATTCCTTTATGTCTCAAGGGTGAGTCCTTCTTGGTTACTAAAGCCTGGGCAATGTTTTCTGTGTTAAACTTAAATAACAGGAATTTGCTCTAGAGCAGAATTGAACAATTATGAAGGGCCTGGTGATTGTTCCATCACCCTTAGATAATCACCATCATCTCTGAACCAGGCACCTGCCTCTTTTTCAATTGCAGCCTTTTTTTAAGGGGGACACAAACACTCTACAGGTACTTTTTGTCTAAAATGACCCCCTCGTCACCTGTATTCCAATCAAAATCCTGCAGACCTGTGCATGTCTAGGCTGAAACTTCGGTAATTCAAAGTATGAAGAATTCCTTACACTGATTCTTGGTTGTATCAACAGAACCATAGTGTCTAGATCAAGGGAAGTGATAGTACCACTCTATTCTGCTCTTGTCAGACCCCACCTGGAGTACTGTGTCCAGTTCTGTGCGCCTAAATTTTAAAAGGATGTTGACAAGCTCGAACAGGTGCAGAGGAGGGCAACTGGGATGGTTGAGGGTCTGGAGGAAATGTCTTATGAGGAACGGCTTAGGGAACTGGGAAGGTTTAGCCTCTCTAAAAGAAGACTGAGAGGGGATATGATAGCTATGTTTAAATATTTGAATGGATGTCATATTGAAGAGGGAACAGGTTTGTTTTCCATGGCTTCAGAGACTAGGACTCGGGGCAATGGTTTCAAACTACAGGAAAAGAGATTCCATTTGAACATTAGGAAGAACTTCATGACAGTTAGAGCTATTCGGCAGTGGAATATGCTGCCACGAAGGGTGGTGGAGTCTCCTTCTTTGGAGGTTTTTAAGCAGAGGCTGGATGGCCATCTGTCGGAAATATTAGGATGGGGGTCCCTGCATGGCAGGGGGTTGGACTACATGGCCCTTGAGGTCTCTTCCAACTCTATGATTCTATGATTCTATGAATCTGCTTGAATGAGTATTGAAATGTTTTGCTCTCAAAAGGAAAGAAGTCCGGTTGCCATGACTCAACTTTGAGATACCAAGAATTGGTCTTGGTTTTGACTTGGTAAGTGCTGAAACAGCCTGATTAACTCCGAGTGATGCAAAGACCCTGCATTTGTCTGGACAATCCGGGATATCACATCGAGTCTTACTGCAAAAGTTATTATAACTCTTCAGATGCTGGATGAAGTTATCAGAATAGCACCTCAGATACACTGCTGCAGGGAGCTGTGTGCCAGTGGCCTAAATAGGCCTGAATCATTTACTGTTCTAACTTCTAAAACATGAACTGTCAACAACTTAATTCAGACTCATCAGAACTGGCTGAAATATGTAGATTTATTTTCGTCTTCTGAAGGATCAGGTCCAAGACGTTGCAGATGACTGAGGTGATGGAAAAGTAAAACAACAGTGTTTCTACATGGGGTTTAAATAAAAACCACACATGCATAATAACCCCAACCCTTTATGGTGGGGAATTGTGCTTAAAGGAATTGTGAGACAGAACAACAGAGCCTGAAGGTGGTTCTTGATTTTCAAAAGAATGTCTTCAGTGTTTTTGGAGGGAAGACAAGAGAAGGGGATAACAGTTTCAGAAGGTTTTAAGCAAGCTGGGATGTACTGAGAGGAAGGTGATAAAGATATTAAAATGCCTTAATACTGAGCCGTGTGAAGAATAGTTGAGGGCTATGTTTAACATGGGGCAGAGAAGACTGAGAGGAGATCTGATAGCTGACTACTTGACAAAAGAATTTTTTTTTACCCAGCGTGTTGTTAGTCTGTGGAACTCCCTGCCACAGGATGTGGCGATGGCATGTGGCCTGGATGCCTTCAAAAGGGGATTGGACAGATTCCTGGAGGAAAAGTCCATCACAGGTGACAAACCATGATCTCCAGGCTTAAAACCAGGGTACTTCAAGGGCCAGATGCAGGGGAGTGGTCGCAGGAGACAGCTATCTAGTCTCATGCACTCCCAGAGGCATCTGGTGGGGCCACTGTGAGATACAGGAAGCTGGACTAGATGGGCCTTTGGCCTGATCCAGCATGGCTCTTCTTATGTTCTTATGTTCTTATGTACTTGGAAAATGGAGCAAGCTTATTTTCTGCTATTCCGATGGTAGGAAACCAAATCAGTGGATTCCAATTAGGTGGGTGGGAGAGAAGGAGGTGCCATGTAAACATGAAGAAGGATTTCCTGGATAAGAGCAATTATCAGCTGACTCGATTGCTTAGTGAATTAGGTTTCTGGCTGCAGAGTTAGAGGCTGGGAGTTCATTTCCCCCCTGTGCATCCCAGAAGACCAATCCCGTGTGGCCTGGGCAAGCCGCACACTCCCAAGGCTTCTCTAGAAGAAGAGAATAGTAAACCACAGTATTCTGTGTACCCAGAGAACCCTTGAAAGGGCCATAATAAACTTGAATTAATTTGAGGAAACCGGATGATGATGCCTGATTGCACAGGGGAATGAAGGGAAGTCTTGGATTTGATTTTGCTGGAACGTCTTCTTCTTCTTCTTCTTCTTCTTCTTCTTCTTCTTCTTCTTCTTCTTCTTCTTCTTCTTCTTCTTCTTCAGTCTCAACAGTCAAGTTCAGGACAGGTTTCTGAGGTGGCGTGTTTTCCCTCACTTTCCTCTACAGCTCTTTGGTGATTTGTATGACATAGAGATCTAATTAGGCAAGAGAGGTTGGCCCTGCCTTCTGCCTACTGGAATGATGATGTGTGCTTGCATGCTCTTTGCATCGCATTTCCTCCTCTGAATCAGCTGCATAATTTACTGGCTAGAAATGCATGGAAATTGCCTCTCTAGACCATTATGAAGACTTATTTCTATGCTTCCTCATTTAATGCATAATTTTCACATGACCCCTAAGATCCTCTGGCCACTTAAATTCGGACCAGAGATCTTGGGGGTTCGTTGCTTTTCCTGTGTTCCCACCACCTCAGCACTTCCTTGCTCCTGTCTGCGTGAGGGGAGGGAGAAAAAAAGAGAGGGAAAAATGCAGGCTCACCTCCGTCTGCGGGTCGACCGCCCTGAGCCCTGTCGTCATCCTGATTCCTGTCTCTTAAAGGGGCGGGGGGCAAAAAAACAACAAACAGAAGCGAGGAGAGCCCGGCACTCACTCCTTTACATCCGCATCAGGGATTTTCACCCCCGGAGAGCAGGTACCTGAAAAGTGCACTGGGACGCGCTTAAGTGGGCGTGGTTGCACTTAATTTTCTGTAAACTCCGGAGCTGGTGGGGAAACAATTTTAAGCTCCAGAGCTGGAAGCCATTTGCCGCGGAGTTTAGGGGTCGTGTGAAAAGGCCCCTAGTTCAGGTTTCACCTCCAGCCTGACAGGTTTCCTCCTAAGGCATGTGGCTGGGAATATTTTGATTTTGGCAATCCAAGTTCCCCTAAAATTTGAAGTCTTTATAACAAGTTATGTTGTGATGAAGCTAAACCTCCTTCCTGTGCTAGATATGCCTTGGTCTCTGCAGGAATTTTAAAAAGGTGCATGTCTGCATCTCTGCAGCTTTATTCCCCAAACCCTCTATGTTCCAGCCTTAATTTCTGCACAAGTGCATGCAGAAATTCTCCAGAGGACTCACGGTTGGGTCGTCTCAGCCATTGGCCTTCACGAGTTCCTTTTGAAATCATCTTTTATCTCTACCTGACTGCTACAAGGTTAAGATGAAACTCTTCAAAGCTATGGAATCCCGTGTCTCCTCTATCCTGTAGGCAGCTCCATCCAGGTTTCAAGTAAATAAAGTCTTAACTTTTCCTCCTCATTCATTCTATTTTAACTGCCATGAAGCTGGATGGGGCATCCCAGTCCACAATGTTCTTGTTCAGTTGTAGAAGCCACACTCAACTAGATCTATCACGTGGGCACCAAGAGGACTTCTTCTTACCTCTTCAGTTTATTTTTATTTATTTATTTATTTATTTATTTATTTATTTATTTATTTATTTATACAACTTATATGCTGCCCACTACCCAAAGGTCTCTGGGCGGCTTGCAATTAAAACGAACAGTTAAAACAGTTAAAACGTTAAAATGGCAATGGACAATTTAAACAATAAAAACATTTAAACACGAAACACTAAAATTGCCACCAGGAGCCACAATCTATGTCAATTAAAAAACTTCAGAAACAGAAAGGTTTTTACCTGGTACTGAAATGTCATCAGTGTTGGTACCAGGCGAGTATCACTTGGGAGGGCAATCCATAGTCTGGGGCAGCTGCCGAGAAGGCCCTAGACCTACAAGCCATCCCTTTCACCTCCTCGAGGGATGCCTCTCTCAGGAGGGCTCCCCAGCTGGAATTTGACATAAGCAACATGTCAAATCTCAGCCATTTACTATGTACAAGTTGTTCTACTTTTAAGAGGATGGCTTTTCAAGGTTGGGATGAGTGGATCCAATCCATAAAGCAGTCTTTTATGGTGGAAAGGGGATGGATAAGTTATGGCATAAATTAGAACTGGTTATGTCCTTCAACAAGAAGCTGACAAATGTTAAGTTCACCAGAAAAAGTATGTCACAGCACTTCAGTTCAACAACGATTTAAACCTTTATGAAGGGAGCATAAGAAACATATCTTCTTAGCTCCAAATATTTATCTGCTTCAATACTTGAAAAAAGTTCTCGACTACCAGCCAGCAAAGACCACTGGACGGTGATATTCCCAAGCAAACTATACACAGGTTCAATCTAAGACCCATTGCCTGGTTGTTATATTAGTCCTACTCTTCAGGTATGTTGTCTGGATAAGTAAGCTCCTGTCAAAAACTTCCAAGCTGCCTGAGTCCGGCAGAAAACTGCAGCCCAAATAAGGAGCTATGTTTGAATCTCTGTGTGTTGCTGAAGCAGTTTATACACAAAATAAATGCATTATGATATTATGCTCACCAAGGTTATTTTATTCTTCATTCCTCCCTTCTTTTTCCTTTTTTCTGTCAAACCTGAAAAAAAAATCTAATTTTCCCCACAGTCATGTTTCCTCAAGTTTAAATCACGGCCATTAAAATTATGTGAGGGCTTGTATACATCGGTGTGCGAGAGAGACGGGGAGAAAGTGAAAGAATGGACAAGGATCCCGGGCTGAACGGTTGTCATATTTCAGGCCAGCTCTATTTAAATGAGCTTGGAATTGTCATTTCTCTCCACAGCAGATGGCTTTTGGAAATAATGAAGGCAGAGGAAACCAAGCCCTCCACCATGAATTGCACCCCACCCCCGCCGCCTTTAGTCCTCTTTGTTGCCATGGCAGACTATGAGGCTGAAATGGATTCTGCTTATTAAATTTGCGAGCTCTTGTGTACGCAGAAATGAATGGTGCGCAGTCATGAAAGCGGCCCAGCCTACTCTCCGCACCAGGGTGGTTTTTTTTTATCTTAGGAAACCAGGCACTCAAACAAAAGCCAGCGAAGGTCTCATTAACCTATTAACGGTGACCTCAGAGAGTTCAGCCATGGGGACTTTTTAATGCTGAGTGCAAGGTGTTTTCCAGGAATGCTAATAAAAGCCAGCTCTCCTGACGAGAGCGGCTAATAAATGGCTGTTTATTGGCTCACAGAGGAAGCAATTTTTTTTTAAAAAAAGTCATGCATTTCCTGGGTGATTGGAGCAAAAAAAAACCTCTTTGGGATGTGTGCTTTAATGTGTTGAGATCTAGAACATTCTAATGGAGGAAATGAGGGAAATTATAGTACCACTCTATTCTGCTCTGGTGAGTCAGCACATGGAGTACTGTGTCCAGTTCTGTTCGCCTCAATTTAAAAAGGATGTTGACAACCTCAAGCGGGTACAGAGGATGGCGACCAGGATGACTGAGGGTCTGGGGGAAATGTCTTACGAGGAATGGCTTAGGGAACTGGGAATGTTTAGCCTTTCAAAAAGAAGACTGAGAGAATGATAGCTATTTGAAAGGATGTCATATTGAAGAGGGAACTGGTTTGTTTTCCATGGCTTCAGAGACTAGGACTCGGGCAATGGTTTCAAACTACAGGAAAAGCGATTCCATTTGAACATTCAGAAGAACTTCATGACAGAGCTGTTCAGCAGTGGAATATGCTGCCACAAAGGGTGGTGGAGTATCCTTCTTTGGAGGTTTTTAAGAAGAGGCTGGATGGCCATATGTCGGAAATATTGTGATGGGGTTCCTACATGGCAGGGGGTTGGACTGGATGGCCCTTGAGGTCTAGGATTCTATAAGAGAAGGGAAGGGCTGAGAGAAGGCCATGGGTGAACAAGGGGGTGATGAGCTGAGAAGTCCTGTAAGGTGCTGCTGGCATGTGCCTTCAACTTCTCTCCAACTTCTAATCTCTATGAATGAAGTACCTCCAGAAGTAATTGTCAAAAGCCATACTTAACTTTTGCAGACTCCAGCTTTTGGGCATTCCTTTTCAGAGACTTGGGGGCGGCGGCAGAGTAAACTGGGTGTTTTAAATGAGGCACATCAGCTCAGCCTACTTGGTGATGAAGTTGGGTTTGTTTTTGGGAAAGGGCAAAAGTTACTTTTTGGTCTCCTAGCATCTCCCATGCTGTTTGGGGGATTCTGGATGTTGTAGTCTAAACATATACTCTAGGAATAGTCTTCCAAATTTGGGAAGGGGAAATTAGCATACTGTTGAAAGACTGAATCATAGAATCATAGAATAATGAAGTTGGATGGGATGTCCACTCCTTGTTCAATGCAGGAATACAGAAGAAAGGATACCTGGCAGATGGTGGTCCAATTTTCTCTTAAATGCCTCCAGTGTGGGAGCAACCACAGGTCATTGGTTCCATTGCCGTAGTGCTCTAAGAGTTAAGACGTTTTTTCCCAACATTCGACTGAAATCTGGCTTCCTGTAACCTGAGCTATTTGTTGTGGGTTTGACGTGTACTATCATATCTCACCTCGGTCTTCTTTTCTCAAGACTATACATGTCCAGATCTTTAGGTCTTTCCTCACTGATGGACATTGAGAGGGCCATGGACGTGTGATGGAGAAGGCCCATGTGGTGGGGCAGTAGAGGGCAGGTGAGAAACCGAGGACATTTTGGATGTATTTGGAGTGCAAATTCCCTAGGAACTAGAGATGGGCACGAATCAAAAAAATGGCATTTCGCTTGTCGTTTGTCGGTTGGGGGCTCCGTTTCGGTTCGTTTCCATTTTTCACGAATTTTTGCAAAAAAATTCGTTTTCATTTTCATTCATTTCGTTACCATTTGGGTATCATTTATTTCAATTTTTTGTGATTATTTTTTTAGCATTTTAAGCAATTCACTCATATTGCAGTAACGGAAATGAAACGCACGACAAAATTTCCGGCGTTTCATTTTTGAGACAAAATTCGTTTGTCATTTCGTTGCGTAACGAAATGAAAAAACGGAAACAGAAACGAAAAATTGTTCGTTTCGTGCCCATCTCTACTAGGAACTATGCTGGCCATGGCTTGTAGGAGTTGCAAGTCCAAAAGATCAAGGGCCGTTTCCGCCTACCCATAAATCTGAAGCATCCTACAAGAGACTCCACTGAATTCAGTGGCTGACCTTGGGCCTTTCACTCAGTTCACTCTGCCTGTGTGTCCTTGTAGGGATAAAACAAAGGGAGGCAGAGAGGGCGAAGTCCCTGTGAACCCAGAAATAGTAAGATCTTCAGTGTGTGTTTGATGTTCTGTGTCTTGACCCACCATTTTCACAAGCAGGTCTGAACAGGACTGTAGAGAAGGCTTTGAATCTGGCCACTCCCAGATTATTCAGTTTCCTTCCTCAATGTGTGTGGTTGGCCCTTTCCCTCCTTTTCTTCTTCTTTCTGCTGCTGAATTGTTTGGGGAGGCCATGAGCAAATGCGAGGGCTTACGGTTTTTAAGTAATTGTTTACAATCCCTGCGTGTTATGGCTTCAAACAAATTGGTATAATTAAGGATTTTTAAATCTTGTACGTTGCCTTGGATCCCTGCTAGAGCAGGCAGATGGGATCATAAAGAAACAAAAGCACAATACAAACAAACATGGGTAGGCCATACTTTTAAATCTCCAGGCGTACAAGAAAAAAAGGATAAGACAACAGGTAATGGTAAAGACTATCTCCAACCTTCTCCAACCTGGGTCTCTTCAGAGATCTTCAGACTCTCGATACCATGAACTCTGATCAGCATGGTCAAGGTTTAAAATATCAGGTGGAAGCCAGGTGGATTTGCAGAAAGTTAATTTTTTGATCAACAGCTCCTAGATTCTGCAGGAAGTTCTGAGGATGGTCCAAAGCAGTCCAGTTCCCATGTTCTGGAGCCAGTTGGGAAATGCTGCAATACAGAATCACAGAATCATGGTGTTGGAAGGGCCACTGAGTCTAACCCCCTGCTCAATGCAGGAATCCAAAGTGTATCTGATAGACAGTTATTTGATTGTCTTATGAATGGCTCCAGTGCTGGAACACTTACTATCTCCAGAGGAAATTGGTTCCATTGTTCTCCTGCTCTAATCGTTAAGACATTTTCCTGATAGTCAGCCTAAATAAGACTTTCTGTAAACTGAGCTCATTATTGCATGTCCTCTTCTCTGGGATACGGATCCTTGCTAAAACTTTTTAGCATGTAAAGGGTGCCATCATATCTCCCTTAAGTCCCCTAAGAGAAAGTACTTTTTCATCCAGAGGATCGCTGGTCTGTGGAACTCCCTGCCAGAAGAATTGGTGACAGCTGTCAGCCTTGGCAGCTTTGAGAAAGGATTGGACAAGTTCATGTAGAACAAGAGTATCAATGGCTATCATTATGGATCTCTAAGGACTACCTCTGGGTGGGAGAGATAGGCAGGATATCTCTCCATGCCATTTGCAGGGAATTGTAAGCAGGTGAAGACATCTGCTTGGGAATACCCTGAAGCAAATGGTGAGCCGCTGTGTGAGACAGAATGCTGGACTGGATGGGCTATGGCCTGTTCCAGCAAGGCTGTTTTTATGTTCTTAAGGCCAAACACACCCATTCTTTCAGTCTTTTCTCATTGAGCATGGGTTCCAGCACCAAAATCATCCTTGTTGCCCTCTTTTAAAAAAACAGCCTGGTGTTATCATGAACTATATTGTTTTTATTTTCGTTTTGATTGATGTATTGTTCCTTTTGGGTTTGTCTTGCCCTCTTTGTTCACTGCCCAGAGTTCCTTCGGGAAGACGGGCGGTATAAAAATGAATGAATAAATGAATAAATAAATAAATTGTTCCAATTTGTCAGCATCTTTCTTGAAGTGCAGTGTCCAGACCTGGATACAATGCTCAAGAGCAGCCCTAATAACCAGTGCTGAATAGAGGGGGGGTAGCCTTCATGGGATCTGGAGGCGGTATTTCTGTTAATGCATCCTAAAATTGCCTTTGCCTGGAGCCTCTGAGTAACATGGGATTCAGGGTTTATGATCTGGTGCTGCATGTCTGGGAGAAACATATGATCTTTGCTACTCTGCCCGCTCCCTCATTGTCAATGATAAGACATATACATCCCTTCATCCTGTTTTCTTTTGTTGTATGTTACCGGCTGGGCTAAACTGAGGCCAAAAGCAGCTTTGGAAGAAAGAAGAAGGGATGTGTGATGGTGGATTGTACGACTAAGTACTAAGCAAACTGATTTCTGCAGAAAATATAGTGGTAAATCTGGAAATATAGGTTCTCATCAAGACATATGCAAACATAGAACTTGATTGGTGCACTGCCTGAGGAAGATGAATCATCATTGAAAACTTACTCCCCCCCTCCCCCCAACGATCCAATAAAGGAATCATCTGTTCCTGCATTCATCTATTAAGGCTCTCAGCTAAGGGATCCTGAAATCTGTAGTGTTTGGAGTTCCTATAAATGTGTGTTAGACAGCCTGGTATTTTCATGAACTTCTTTCTTTCTTTCTTTCTTTCTTTCTTTCTTTCTTTCTTTCTTTCTTTCTTTCTTTCTTCCTTTCCTTCCTTCCTTCCTTCCTTCCTTTCTTCCTTCCTTCCTTGCTTTCTTTCCTGCTTGCTTTCTGCAAAAATATGGACCACAAGATGAACTAAATGAACAAAAGATAAACTACAAATGAACTAGAAAGAGGAGATAAGATAAGATAAGATAAGATAAGATAAGATAAGATAAGATAAGATAAGATAAGATAAACCTTTATTGATCCCACATTGGGGAAAATTTACTTGTGAGACAGCTCCCAATATAAAAAACAAATAAAGAAGAGTAAGTGCACAAAAAAGTGTAAGGTGAGAAAGAAGATAATAGATAATAGAGATTAAATTTAATAAAAATCCAATATACAAATATACACTATAAAATAGGGATATAAAAATTAAATGTGAAAAAAAGAAAAAGAAGCTACAATATACGAATATGAATATGTTAGACTGCAGAGTTGTACAAAACAGCAGAGTCTGGACTATTGGAGCGTCTTGACTATTGATGAGTGGATTCAGCAGAGACACAGTGGCAATGATTATGCAAATGAGTCATCCCGGGGGCCCTGCAGCTCATGGCTAGGCCAGTCTATGGCTTCACAGCACTAAACAGTTTATGGAGATTGATAGTGAATGTGTGGATCTGGAGGTTCCTATCAACGTAAATCCTGATTTGGTGAGTCCTCATGCAGTATCTATTTCCCTCTTTACTGCAAAATAATGAAAGGTATCATTCATTTGTGAGAGTGACGTTTTCATACTGCAGTGAAATGTACATTATCAGAAAAGCTGTCCGGTCTTGCCCTGCTGTGTAAACTAGAAATGTAGCGTTTTGGATGGGTTGCTCACATCCTTGTGAAGCTTCTGATTGCTTTTAGATAAGAGGCATTGAGTTTTGTGCAGCTTCATTTTGTGCAAAATAAATCAAACACATTGTGGGAATGTTTCTCTGTTCGAATACTGGAGGCAAGAATGTCCCATTCAGGAATTGGAGAATTCTTTACAGCTTGTCTTGCCTCATTGAGATGTCCTGTTCCCAGCAGAAAGAAAGTTGCTAGAGGGTGGCAAACTGATACATAGTGGAACTGATACATACACTGGAACTGGGCGAATCTTTAATTCAGAACTAAATTGGATTGATTTTGACTAGAGATGGGGACGAATCAGAAAAATGGTGATTCGCTTTGATGCATGATTCATCAAGGTCAACGAATCACAAAAACTGATCTTTTTTCTGATTAATCAAATTGGTTTGTAAATTTGTTTTTGTTTTTTACTTTAAACCTCTATAAAAGGGAAAAAGAAGGGAGGAATGAAGAATAAAATAACCTTGGTGAGCATAATAGCATAATGCATTTATTTTGTGTATAAACTGCTTCCATGGCACCTAGGACAGTGAATTTGCAGGGACGCCTCCTATGACTCTCCCCTGCAACTCTGGATTCTGAGGTATGCTCCCTCAAAGAATCACACTCTGTCAGAAAAGTGACCCCCGGGACTTAGAGATGCCAAAATTTTAGAGAAGCCTAAATGAGAGTATGACTTTCCTCTGTAATCATTTCTAGTTTGGTGATGATTGGGTTTCATAAGAACATAAGAACATAAGAAAAGCCATGCTGGATCAGGCCAAAGGCCCATCTAGTCCAGCTTCCTGTATCTCACAGTGGCCCCACCAGATGCGTCTGGGAGTGCACGAGACTAGACATCTGTCTCCTGATACCACTCCCCTGCATCTGACCCCGGTTTTAAGCCTGGAGATTACATATCTCCATCATGGGTTGTAACCTGTGATGGACTTTTCCTCCAGGAATCTGTCCAATCCCCTTTGGAAGGCATCCAGACCAGATGCCATCACCACGTCCTGTGGCAGGGAGTTCCACAGACTAACAACATGCGGGGTGAAAAAAAATATTTTGTTTTGTCTCTTCTCACTCTCCCAGCCCTCAATTTGAGTGTATGTCCCCTAGTTCTAGTATTTTGTGAGAGGGAGAAGAGCTTCCCTCTATCCACTTTACTCAGACATCTGAATTGTATACTCACAAATTGGGGGGGCCCTAGGAAAGTTCCCTTTAGCAACTGGCTTTGTGGAAACCAAACTTGGAAGGATAATAGAGAAGAGTCAGAGGAAGCTTCTCTGCAAGGTTTGTGTCTCTAGGTATCTGGGGTAACTCTTTCTGGGAGGGCTCTGTGGCTGTCCATAACTTGGAACCCAGAAATCCAATTTGGAGGGATAGCAGAGACAAATTGACAAATCAAAAATTGCTTAAAAATCATCAATTTGTATGTGTTGGGGATATCAGTTCACATGAATACTAATCAACACTAATTTTGGATAAATTTTCCAATTCATTTTTTAATGTTTGTCCATCTCTAATTTTAAGAAGTGTGTATGAAGTCCAGATTAAAACACATTTGGTTCTAGGGTAAAACAAATTTGACAAAACAGATCCAGATCATGTGTGCACAAATTCAATCATATGGAGCACTAATCTCTTCAGACATCTGGGTTTGCTTGTTTTTAAGCAAATGTTAAGGATGACTAGTACCCAACCAGTATAGACCATAGCATCCTTCTGACTCAACTCTCTGAAGTCTGAATTGGGGGGTACTTCATTAAAGTGGCTCCAGTCCTTCCTGCAGGAAAGAGTGCAGAAAATGGTGTTAAGTGATTCATGTTCAACACCACGGCCACTGGTTCTGTTCTGTCTCCTATGTAATTTAACATTTATATGAAACCCCACTGGGAGGATTATCATGTCTTTTGACCTACAAAGCACTGTATGGCCTGGGTCCTAGCTACCCCAAAGATCGAATCTCACAGTATGAACCAAGTCGGGTGTTAAGGTCATCAGGAGAGGCCCTTCTCTCCATCCTGCCACCTTCACAGGTATGTCTTGTGGGAACACATGAAAGGGCGTTCTCGTCTGCTGCGCCCAGACTCTGGGACTCCCTCCCACTAGAGGCCAGGACTGCCTCATGTCTGTTTTCTGTCCGGAAACAGGCAAAGACCTTTCTCTTCAGGCAAGTTTTCCCTGAATTAGGGACTACCTATTATGTGTCTTTTATATGAATCTACAGGATCACATAGACCTTGCGTTTATAACTGTT